>VWZO01016729.1:0-17713 GCA_013396975.1 Bucco capensis | reverse complement strand
GACCCCAGTCAGTCCACCAGGAGACACAACCAATGTCATTAGAAACTACATATAACCTGTGGTTACACAAGAAGAGGTCACAAATCAATATACATATCTCACATAGTAGCTTCCAACTCCTCCTGTTTGCTGCCCATGCTGCGTGCGTTTGTGTAGAGGCACTTCAACTGGGCAGTCAGTGATGTCACCTTTCCAGAGAAACACCCGTTCATTCCCTTAAGGTGTTTCCCTGCTGACTGCTATTGCCTTAAGAGCCTCTGGCTTTGATTGTATGAGCCTTTGACTGTGCTGCTTGTTGCAGGGGAACAGGCTGAAGACTGTTACTAGTCCCCCTTCCCACTAACTCAGGTGTCTCCTCCCACAGCTTGTCATATGAAAGACTGCTGATATTATTATCCCCCTCCCCCATCATGATGACAACCAATTTTCAGTGGAAACACCTTCAGAAGATGGGTGTCTATTTCCAGCCTTTGAAGCAGTAGACCAGTGAAAAAAGCATTGTGTTAGGAAAGCGGGAGCTACAGTTTGTTCCTGGCACTGATCCTGGTGTTATGTGGCAAGGTCAAATCACTTCTCATCCATGCATCTCTTTCCCCTTCATGTGTCTTGTCCATTTAAACTCCTTATAAAAGGAGATGTCTGTTCTTATGTGGACAATGGAAAAGTAATAATACGATCCTGCTAGTCTCACAGAGCTCCTTAAACTCGTTGTTCTCTAAATGGCCTTTATATCCAAGTATGGTTTTGGTTTGTTTTGGTTTTTTTTCTTTCAACCCTTTGATTTTCTGTTGCAAAGCTGGCTTCACACTGATATGTTTGATTATGTTTTCATTGCCATTGTACTTGCTTTGATTTTGCAGCTCAGTGCCCAAAGCACGATGCGCTCTACAAATAACATGATGAAAACAAACAGGGTCAGTCAGCCTCTTTCTGTTTTTACCTTTAAAACAACGTGAAACTCCTATGTTTCTTTTGCTTGGCACCTCCAGGTTCTTGTGCTTGAGGCTCTGTGTGTGTCTGCTGCCCTCCTGTTGTGTTAAAGTGTGAGATGCCTCGGACAGTGTTTTCCATTGCTGACTGTGGGGATACTGGAAGCTGTGCTGTCTGCTTGGTTGTGTGTTAGATTAAGCTGTTAAGTGTGGAAAATTAATGCATGCTGAGCTGATGTATGTGTCTGCAGTGGGTTAGTTGTGATTAGGTGCCATTACCAGGGTTCACAGGTGTACGCATAGGCTTGTCTTGCTGGATCATGCCTGGCCACTGTCTGTGACAAGGAGTTTTCTCCTGTTTCTCACCTCTCCTTTTGATTTTGGCAGTGTTCCTTTCTCCATGGGGATGCAGTTTGAGTGTGGCCTGTGCCCCGCCCTTTTAAGAAGTGCCAGGTTTCTGGCTTTTGATCTCAGAAAGGGAGAAGAAGCTGGATAGCTTGATTCTGCACTACTGTAGTATTTTCACCTACTGTATCAGCCCTCAGCGTGGATAGAGCAGCCTCCAGAAACGCCCATAAAAATGTGAACATGGATACTTCTGTACTTCAAGGCTTATTCCCTTGTTCCTGCTATTCCCATTTCCACGTGACTCTGAAAAGCCCTTTACAGCAGGTTAGAGTACCAGGACAGACTAAGGCTGTAGCTTGATGCATCAGAACTACATAAACTACAGTTTTCTCTAAGCCACAGTAATTCATTTGACTGTGAATCTATCTGAATGCTCGTAAATCCACGGAGTGTTTAGAGTTAGAGAAACATCTATTAAAAAAAAATTAAAAAAACAAAACAAAAAGCTAACCCCACAGGAAAATTAATTACCAAGTGCTGAGTCCTACACTTTGGTCAAAATAACCCCATGCAATACTGTAGGGTTGGGGAAGAGTGGTTGTATTGCTGCCTGGCAGAGAAGATCCTGGGGGTGCTGGTTGACAGACAACTGAACATGAGCCAGCAGTGTGCCCAGGTGGCCAAGAAAGCTAGCACCATCTTGGCCTGTATCAAAAATAGTGTGACCAGTAAGACCAGAGAAGTGATCATCCCCCTGTAGTCAGCACTGGTGAGGCCGCACCTAGAGTACTCTGTTCAGCTTTGGGCCCCTCGTTGCAAGAAGGACACAGAGGCATTAGAGTGTGTCCAGAAAAAGGCAATGAGGCTAGTGAGTGGTCTAGAGAATAAGTCTAATGAGGAGCGGCTGAGGAAACTGGGGTTGTTTAGTCTGCAGAAGAGGAGGCTCAGGGGGGACCTTATCACTCTCTACAACTACCTGAAAGGAGGTTGAAGAGAGGTCTGGGTAGGTCTCTTCTCCAGGGTTAATAGTGATAGGGCTAAGAGGAAATGGCCTCAAGTTGCAGTAGGGGAGGTTTAGTTTGGATGTCAGGAGGAATTTCTTCACTGGAAGGGTTGTTAAGTCTTGGCCCAGGCTTCCCAGGGAGGTAGTGGAGTCCCTGACCCTGGAGGTATTTAAGAAATGTGTAGATGTTCTACTTATGGGCACAAGTTAGTGGTATGTTAGTAATAGATATGGTTGGACTTGATGATCTTAGAGGTCCCTTCCAATCTCTTGATTCTGTGATACCAGCAGTGTTGTGAGTTGTTTTGTTCTGTAGTAGGTTTTTTTGTTTTCTCCTCACTTTGCTTCATTTCAGCACTCACCTGTTAGATTACTGCATTCATTCAAAGTTTCCAGGCGGGAGCACTGAGCTGGTTGTATGCTGCTTTTTGTAGCTCACTGAGCAAGTCAGTCACTGTCAGGGGCTCAGTATGCTGGCTGCTGGTACAGGAAGAATTCAAGTACCTTTTCACTGTTCAGTGGAAACATTTTCAACAGATTTTTCTGTTGTAGTGGAAATTAAACTCTAACAGCAGACAAAGCCAGAACACAGTTGAAGACTAACAAAATTAAAATTAAAATATATTGAAAGCTTTTTAGCAGTGCCCTTCATTGTGATGCTGTCTGCTGCCCTAATTTTGCTGCCACTGACAGGAAGTTTTGCCACTAGCGGCAGTGGGTGTAAAGTTTGTCCAAGCTGAATCCTGAACACTGCATTGATGTTTTTTTATTTTTTTTTTTCACCAGAAGTAGCTCTTTGTAGTCCTCCAGGAGCTAATATGGGGCATATTTCCAAGGGGAAAGTTTGAATGTTTATCTCTCTCTTCTAGATTGGGGCACAGACCAGCCATAACCTATCCATATTCCTATGTCTTGCTGCAGTTCCTGGCTATGTGCCAGGCTAGAGACTTACTTGTAACTATTCTCAGCACCAGTGGAGTTTCTATCAGTTGCTTTTGTGCCATTTATTCTATCTTCTCCCTCTCAACATAACTTTTAGTCCTTGCAATGAGTAACAAGTTCTCTGCTTTAGGCAGCTTGTGATAGCTGGGACTTTGGTCAGTTTCGGCCTTTTTCCAACTTGCAAGGACAAGGCAATTTGGGAAAGCAAACAAACTGTAGTTAATGCCAGCAGGGCAACTTCTTGTATCACAGCAAAACCAGGGCTTGAGCTTGCCACTGGAATATTAACTCTCTCTTGATGCATACTCTGGACAACTTTATAGGAAATTTTCTTCTCAGTGCTAGCAACAAGCCTTTCAAATGTGTCCTTTCACTGATCCCTTTCTGTTTTTTGGAGATGGAGAAACTACTAGACTATCCTGGACAGAAAACTAATTTGTTTCAACTTGTGTTTTACTGGGACTATTCTAGTCTCTTTGAAAAACTAACCTCGTTCTTCTAGGCTCATTTTGGGGGATATTAGTGGGTCTGGTTCCTCGTGTGCCATACAGGAGATGATTTTGTCCTCACCATACCTTAAGGTTAATATAAGCTCTACAGCACAAAGATTAGTATAGTATGGCAAGGCTTCGCGAACAAAGATCCAGGGAGGGCTCCACCCATGTTCCTCATCAGCGCCTTTTACAAGCGCGCTGATAAAAAGAGGATAGCGGATAGCACCCTCGAGCCTGTGCAATGGATTTTTTTTAGGTGAGACACAGCATGCGCAGAGCTGGACCCACCCTTTAGTCCTAAGGTTCATCTGCCAGGGCCTAGCAAGCTTGGACGCTGGCAGCAAAGTCCTTAGGACAGAGGTTTTATTAGAGTGTCCTTCTCTTAGATGGAAGGCCTTACAGGGCTAAAGGAGCTCCATCTGCCCGGGTTTGGAATCAGAGTTGTCCTTCTCCTAGGATGACTGCCAGAAGGCTAATGAGCTCATCCTACCCATACAAGGATTATAGAAACATTGGTTTCACTCCCCACAAGGAGTATAGGAACATGGGTTTCACTCCCCACACTGTACCGTGGGCAATGAGTTTAATGCTCCCTCTGCTGTCGGCACAGTTATCGCACCGGGGCCACAGAAGACCCCAAGTGATTTTCAGACTGTGCCTGAAGCACTAAGGTTAAGAGCACTGCTAAATAGCTACTGCCATTACAGAAGCTTTTAATATTGATTGGGCTGTATTCTGTTACCTTCACAGCCACTGGTGCCTTTCATTGAATGATGTTCTAGTTGGATCAGAAAGGATGGCTCTGTGTATATCAAAGTTGTTATGCAAAGTGCCATTGATGGTCTTCTCTACTAGAGGAACAGAGTCTGGGTTCTCCTGCCACATACAATCCAATGATCACTGACCATAAAATCCTTGTGTCTCATGTCCCAGTTTGGCACATATGCTACAAATCACAGCATGCAAGTTGGCTTCCAGTTTCATTGAATGTAAATGACAGGACAGGGTACAAAGGGCTGGAGATGTTTATGTGCAGGCGGGAAGCATGTTTTGTTGATTGCATGCTGTAATTGCTATTAATTTCCATAGGACTTGGTAAGCATAGCTGAGCCTTGGCTTTTTTCTCCTGCAGTGCTGTATTTAGCAGGTCCTGAATTTCACAAAATTGCTTGGACCAGGGTCAGCAAACATTCAAGGTAGATGGGCAAGGTTATACATTCTTTTATGCATGAGCGTTTAAATAGGTCAGCGGATCAGTGGGAGCTGGGAGAGACTGCTATTGAGGTGACTCCTAAGCAGCTGATCACTACCAGCTTGTGTTGGCATGTGCTTTCCAGCTGCTGCTGAGTTCTCCAGTCAGTGGAAGACAGCAGCAGGATCCATGCCTCTTGGAGAAGTCTTCCTTTAGATGCTGTAGGTGCCAAATGTTGGTAAACTTTGATCCTACCAGGTAGTATTTTTTTCTATTTTAAATGAGCGATCACCAGTTTACATCATATCCCTTATTGCCAATGGCCAAAAGGAACATTAGGACAGTTCTTCAGTCTTCAGCAAGGAAGCCAAATTAAGCATTTGCTTTTTAGCAGCTTCTTTTGTAGCCTGTGCCATTCTCTCTGTATGTGTAGCAGGGTATGTACTTTCCCTGGATTAATACACATTATTCTTACAAGGGTCTCTTGCTAGCCCTTAACCTCTTGTGCCCTATAGACTTGTTCCTAATGGCAGATTAAGTTCCTATCTAGAGCTCTTAAAAGGCCAGTGTACAGAAGCCCTTCATGCCATGCAGATTTAGCTCTAAGTGCTTTCTGAGTCCTTGTGCAGTTGCACTAAGCTGTCTGACAAGCGTTAGGGGCTGCTGGCAGCAGTATTTCTTTCTGTGATGAACACTGGGTCTCATAGGTTTCAGCTGGGGAGGACTGAGCTGCAGAGTTCAGGGTCAGGTCTGAGGCTTCCAAGAGGATGCAGGTGTTGGGAGCTTTGGGGCAAACTAAGGCTCATATCTGATAGCAGAGAGGGTGCTGTAAAAGTCTCTTAACCAGAACCTGGGTGGCTGTTTTGTATCATAGCAGAAGCTCTAGCACAGCACAGTGAGGATGCTGGGTAACGAGTTTGTGCTCCTTCATGGTACCGGGTGGAACTCTAGCAGCAGCCTATAATTTTGACCAAGTTTTGTTTTGCAATTCAGACCCCAGAACTTGGGAGAGAATTGAACTAAAAGGACAAAAATGATATAAGATTGCTTGCCTTCCTCTTCCATCTGCAGAACCAAGTAAGCTCAATCACTTTTGCTTGGCATCTCCTAGACCTGTCAAAAGTACTTCCTTCTCTAAACTGCATGACACAGCACCTCTTTGACCTCTTCTGATTGCTGGAACCAAATCCCCCTTAATGATAACTATATCACCACTGATGCTGTAGCAGGAGGACTTCAGCAGCAGCTGGAACTCAGGCTCAGGAGGCTGGATCCTGGAACTCAGGAACTCCTGAATTGAGATGGAAGACAGAAAAGGTAGAGTCTTGTAAGAACAGAGCTGGGCTGCTGATCTTCACAAGCCTCCAGGGTGCTCAGTCTTTCAGGATTAAAGGCAGAACAGAGCTTCTGATCTTCACAGGGCGCAGGTGCTCAACCTTTTTGCTAGGTGGAGACTGAGATCTCTCCTTATACACACATACATACACACACACACACACACACACACACACACACACACACACGTTGTTGATTAGCTGCTAATTAGCCAAATAAAGCACNCCTCTTCCATCTGCAGAACCAAGTAAGCTCAATCACTTTTGCTTGGCATCTCCTAGACCTGTCAAAAGTACTTCCTTCTCTAAACTGCATGACACAGCACCTCTTTGACCTCTTCTGATTGCTGGAACCAAATCCCCCTTAATGATAACTATATCACCACTGATGCTGTAGCAGGAGGACTTCAGCAGCAGCTGGAACTCAGGCTCAGGAGGCTGGATCCTGGAACTCAGGAACTCCTGAATTGAGATGGAAGACAGAAAAGGTAGAGTCTTGTAAGAACAGAGCTGGGCTGCTGATCTTCACAAGCCTCCAGGGTGCTCAGTCTTTCAGGATTAAAGGCAGAACAGAGCTTCTGATCTTCACAGGGCGCAGGTGCTCAACCTTTTTGCTAGGTGGAGACTGAGATCTCTCCTTATACACACATACATACACACACACACACACACACACTAGTTGTTGATTAGCTGCTAATTAGCCAAATAAAGCACCTGAATATGATGTATACAGCATGGAATACCTTATTCTTACTCAAACTAGGACAGTTGGTTCCTGCAAAGACCAGAAGTTTCTCAGATGCAATCCTTGACCTGAACTTTCCTAAGTTTGGACCTGACCCAGCCCTTGGATCCTTCTTTACTTTGCCTCTCTCTAGGTGCCTTTCTTTTGTTCACTAGCTGTTATTTTTACAGTATAGTTTCTACTCTCAACATTTTAATCACTGTAATTTTTATTATCTGATGACAAACTATCAGAGGCTTGTTTATAAGCCACTGCTACACAGCAAACAGGGCATCCAACAGACACACTGTCATGTGTTCCAGGCTCCACAACAGACTTGAAGGAGATCAAGGAGGTTATTTTTGGGTGGTGAGGGAGGTCTCCTGATGTGAACTGTTTTATAAACAAGTATGTTTCAAGTAATCGGAGCTGATAATGACTGCACACCTAACTTTGGACGATGTTGTGGGCTTTTTTTTTTTGGTTGTTGTTTTTTTGGTTTGGTTTGGGATTCTTTTTTGTTGTTTTTTAAGAAGAACATGAGGATTTTTTGGTGGTGGATGTTTTGTGGGTGGTGGAGGATTTTTTTCTTTTGTTTCTTCTTTTTTTCAGAGAGAAGAGTAGAGTTCAACCATTCAAAACATATTGTTTTCCATCATCATTTATTCTGACTGTTGATATGCCTGAAATAACCCTCTTTCTCCTCCACCCAAACCATATACACCTGACTTTAAAAAAGTGGCTGGAGTCAACTTAGTTCCTGATCTGAATTTTGCAAAAAGCCGCTGATATCTGCTGGGGTAAACCAAACCCTAGCTCTGACTCACCATGGGCAAGACCAGCAATGAAGGCGGCTACGCCCTATTGTATAAAAGCCAGTCCCAGGAGCACAACAAACAGGAATGGGCAAAGATGGGAGGGTGTGTCTTTAGAAATCTAAAGGCAATCAAAAGAGATTTCAGGGTGCTGGGATAACTGGTTGAAGGATCAGGAGCCCAGGTATATTTTTCTCCAATTCTTTTCAGTATTGGGGAAGAATACTGAAGGGAATTGGAGAATCCACAGGATGAACTCATGGCTCAGAGGCTGGTGCCATAGGTTTAATTCTGGATTTTTTGATCGTGAGGAGGTTTATATGGCACCAGGCCTGCTAGCATCAGGTGGTGTTCACCTGTCCAAAAGGGGGGAGGAGGATTCTAGCCCAGGAGTTGGCAGGGCTTGTTGGGAGGGCTTTAAACTAGGTTTGAAGGGGGAAGAGGTTATAACCAGTCTAGCTGGAGACTAGCTTAGGGACAGAGTGCTAGGGCTGGGGGTGAGATTGAAAGCCCAACCTAAGTCCATTTATACCAGTGTATGTAGCATGGGCAATAAACATGAGGAGCTGGAAGCCATTATGAGGCAGGGGAAATATGACAGTCGCCATCACAGAAATGTGGTGGCATTGCTTGCAAGATTGGAGTGCCGCGGTTGAAAGCTGTCAGCTTTTCAGAAGGATAGGCAAGGAAGGAGAGGTGGAGGGGTGGCTCTGTGTATCAGGGACTCCTTTTATTGTGCTGAGCTTGATGGCAAGGATAAGGTTCAGTGCTTGTCGTTAAGGATTAGGGGAAGGCCAACAAGGCTGGTATCCTGGTGGGAGTCTGTTACAGACCACCCAACTAGGAGGCAGATGAGGCATTCTGCAAGAGGCTGACAGGAGTCTCACGATTGCTAGCTCTGGTTCTTGTGGGGAACTTTAACCTACCAGATGTCTTCTGGAGGTACAATACAGCAGAGGAGAAGCAGTCTAGGAGGTTCCTGGAGTGTGTGGAAGATAACTTCCTGACACAGCTGGTGAGCGAGCCTACCAAAGCAGGTGCCCTGCTGGAAGTGCTGTTTACTGACAGAGATGGTCTGGTGGGAGATGTGTTGGGCAGAGGCAGTCTTGACATAGTGACTACGAGATGATAGCATTTTCAGTTGTTGGTGATGTAAGGAGAGGGGTCAGCAAATCTGCTACCTTGGCTTTCCGAAGAGCAGACTTTGAACTGTTTAGGACCCTGGTGGAGAGAGTCCCTTGGGAGACAGTCCTGAGGGGCTAAGGGGTCCAGGAAGGCTGCACCTTCTTCAAGAGGGAAATCATAACGACGCAGGAGCAGGCTGTCTCTATGTGCTGTAAGACTAGCAAGTGGTGTAGAAGACCTGCCTGGCTGAACAGGGAGCTATGGCTGAGGCTTAAGGAAAAAAAGAGAGTTTACTACCTCTGGAAGAAGGGGCAAGCAACACACCAAGAGAACAAAGATGTAGTTAGGTCATGCAGAAAGGGTATTAGAAAAACAAAAGCCCAGCTCGAACTTAATCTGACCACCCTAGTAAAGGATACTAAGAAAAGTTTTTACAAATACATTAACAGCAAAAGGAAGGCCAGGGAGAATCTCCATCCTTTATTGGATGTGATGGGGAACATGGTCACTGAGGATGGGGAAAAGGCTGAGGTACTCAGAAAGAAGGAGAAAGGAGGCTTTCTTTGCCTCAGTCTTTAATACTCAGATTAGTTATCCTCAGGGTACTCTGACCCCCAAGCTGGAAGACAGGGATGGGGAACACTGTGAAGCCCCCTTAATCCAGGAGGAAGTGCTCCTCCAATTAGACAGTAACAAGTCCATGGGGCTGGATAGGATCCATCCGAGGATACTGCGGGAGCTGGCAGAGGTGCTCACCAAGCCACTCTGTGTCATTTATCAGCAGTCCTGGTTAACAGGAGAGGTTCCAGATGACTGGAGACTTGCCAGTGTGATGCCCATTTGCAAGAAGGGTTAGAAGGAGGATCTGGGGAACTACAGGCCTGTCAGCCTGACCTTGGTACCAGGGAAGGTTTTGGAGCAGATCATTTTGAGGGCAAGTCCAGGACAACCAAGGGATCAGGCCCAGTCAGAATGGGTTCATGAGAAGCAGGTCATGCTTGACTAACCTGATCTTCTCTGATGAGGTAATGCGCCTAGTGGACAAAGGGCAAGCAGTAGATGTCATTTATTTTTATGAGGCCTTTGACACTGTCTCCCACCACATTCCAGGAGAAGCTGGCAGCACATGGTTTAGACAGGTTTACTATTCACTGGGTAAGGAACTGGCTGGAGGGCTGAGCCCAGAGAGTAGTGGTCAGTGAGGTTCATTCTAGTTGGCAGCCGGTCACCAGTGGTGTTCCCTAGGGCTCAGTGTTGGGGCCAGCTGGAAATTGCACAAATTTTTGGTACATTTTTTCAATCTCTGAATTTGCAGTAGGTCAATGCCTGGACATGCATATTTGAGGAATCAAAATCCAGAGACAGGTTGCAGATGGATACTCCGGAGTGTCAGTCATGAAAGCCAGCAGTGCTTGGTGCATTGCCTGCTGTGGTGTGGTGACAAGGGAGAGTACCAAGAGACTTTAGGGTCTCCTTCAAATTACTTCCGCTGTTAAGCTACCACTTGGTATTGCATGAACCTACCTCCAAGGTCTGATTTCGGGAAGTCTTGGTCCCAGTTTTTTGTTCCGTAGACATTCACCATGGAAGGAATGGTGATTCTGTGCTGCTACTCACCTTCCTTACCAACAGGCTGCCTAGGCCTGGGGATGGGTGAGTATTCCCTCACCTAAAAGCTGGCACCACCTCCACTCCAGTGCAGGTCTTGGACTGTCTAAAGAGAATTACCCCACTCTAGGCCAGCTCATGGCTTAAAAGCTCCTTTGATGCCTGTTATGATGCCCATGCAGTGGGCATATAATATATAACAGCCGTGCAAGCCATTATTTTCCCTCTGTGTCAAGTCAGATATTTATGCTATGAATCTTAGCTGCTAAATGCAGAAACTTTTGCTGTTACTTCAGCTCCTACCCATTGAAATAGGATCTGCCATTTCCAGTGCTAATGAAAATATTCCTTCCTTGACAAGCAGATGCTGTCTGGTTTAAAAAAACAAATAAACAAACAAACACCAAAAAGAGACTGTTTTCTCAAATACTTCCTGTGCTGTAATATTTCTTCAAGGTCTGTCTGTCACTTCCCTTCTGAAGAGCATCCCATACCTGTACTACCACAGAATGTCACCTGCAAATTCTATTTTACCTTTCCCCAGCTCCAGAGCTGCAGGAAGAGACAGTGTCTTTTGTGATGACAGTGGCAGGGGAGTGACAGGCAGGCTGGGTGGGGGTGGCTGATGGTGAGCAAGCCTAGTGACAGGATGGTGTGACTAAGAATCAACTGCCTAATTAAAGCACAGCAGTAGGAGGAGCAAAGTATTTAAGGGTGCCAGAGAGAGACAGAGATGCCTCTACAAATTTCTTGCTACACCTCAGCAGCCAAGTGACTGGGGAACACAGTAAAAGATTTCCTTAACCCTTTTGTGCCTCTTATGGAGTGAAATCAAGAGACTAAGAAAATGGCACCATTAACTGAAAAGCCTGAATCAAGGTAAGGACACCGGCGTGTTTTTTAGTCACAGTTAGTCAAAGCTAACCCTCCTAGAATTGCTGTGAGCTGAACTCCCAGGACTTTAGGTGGCACTGGTGTATGCTAATGCACACTGAGTGGGTAGGTCTGTTGGGGCAGTACACACTGATTTTCAGATTGTTTCTTTCATTCGGATAGATGTTTCCAGCTGTTGCTTTAAAAGAGAAAAAATATCAAAGCAGTTATCAAATGGGTTTGTATTCTCATTAAGGGAAATGGGCAGGTCCTTGCCTCCTTACCTTGATGACTGGATCCTTCTGATTATTGTTATGGGAAGGAGTGTTTGAAAGCAATTCCTGAACGCTAATTCTCAGCAGTTGCTAAAAAGAAAGTGATGGGAATGGATTTAGAGTTGTTGGCAATATGTGAGCTTGGTCACCTGATCTGGAGGAGTCAGAGGAAAGTGAAGATGAGAACTGGCTTCTGGAATGTAACTTTCTGCAAGAGACACTTTGAATGTCAGATTGTTAATTAACCTAACACTGGTATTCTCTGAGCATTTTCAGTACTGTGTAGAGGAGTAGTCACTGTGTTCTTCATTGTCTAGGTGACTTGAGAGGCAGCACTGTCCAACACGGCTAACAAGCCAGCACTCTAGCCTGAATTCCCTGGCAGGCACAGGTTTGCTGTCTGGCCTTGGATATATGACAGTGACCATTATGAGTTTTGCTGGGACCATTTGTGCTTGATACTTGGGTAGACTAATCAGTTCCCTCACTATTTTTCTAGTGTAACAAAGCCTCCAGGTTAGCAAAGGCTGATTTCAACTTTCTCTTTCCTTGTCTTTTCCTTGTTTGGAAGTATTGAAAATACTTATTCTGAAAATATGAAGAACAACCTGTGAGACTGATACACGTACCTTGTCAAACTGTTCCAGCTCAGCTGATTTCAGGTGTTCCATAGAATAGAGGCTCAAATCTTCCATCTCTGCATAAAATAGGAGTATCATCTACATACCTTGTAAAGTGTTGTCTGTTGCTTAGTGAGTGTTTGTGCAGAGCTTCAAAACAACTAGTGCTAGCAGAGATCAAAATTAAAAATTAGTGTTTGAGTTGGTTGCCACAGTGAGCACTTGTTAATGCCTGTGCAATTCCTCTGCCTTGCACAACTAGGAATCTCAAGATATATTTGATGTGGTATAAAGTGGTCTGTAGCATTAAAGTTTCTGCTTTATATGTCAGAGGTCCATCAGAATCTTCTCTTTACTCTTGTTTTTGTGAAATCTGAATTTGAACTTTGTGACACTAGGCAGTCTCTTACTAGTATTTCTACTTAACGCAACTTCCTCTTATTTACTACTTCACTGAGAGTGTGTGACAGAGATGAAGACAGCCTTTGTAGTCTTTGTTATACATGCAAGAGAAGCTGCTGGATGTTGGCTTGATGATCTAATTGATCGTATTTATAGAATGCCATTCACTGTAGTAAATGCAATGTAGTGTTTGTGTCCCTCAATCCTGCAGTCAGCCAAATGATTCCATTGTTATACATAATTAGGGCTTCTGGAATTTGGGTCTGTTTATTTACAGCAATTGTTCTGCACAGGCACAAGTGGCCCCATATCAGAGGTGTACAGACAGTTAAGTGCAGTACACAGAGTACCCCAGCTGCACAGCTCTTACAGTAGTAGTCTCACAACAGCTTGAACTCAATGAATCTTCTGTTTCTTCCAACTGAAATACAAAATCATCATCCTCTGGGCTAGGTGAAGTCATTGCAGATTGCCTGAAAGATTTCCCTTTTGCAAAAAGGGTAAAATCTGATGTCACTGAATTAATTACCCTTTAACTGTAAATAAATCCCAATTCCAGTAGTGCTCCCTGGCCAAATACCTGTGTGAATCCCAGGTTGCAGCATACTCTTAATCATTTATAGCTTTCCCTCTGCAGTTGGCAGCCTAAGAGCTGTGCACAGTGAGCTCCCTTGTATAGGATGTACATCAGCTTGTTGGTAAAGTGCTTCCATCTATGAGGTGTTAGCATAGATACCACAGATAAATTTAAGCAGAAATCTCAGCTTCTGCTGCTCTCAAATGCTGTGACTTGTGTCTCCTGATGAGGTGAATACAGAATTTATTTAAAATATCCTAGAAATTTTTATTTTTCTTTCTGAAGGTTTAGAATGTTCAATTGAGCTGCTTGGGCCTATGGGTGTGGCACAAAGGCATTTGTTTCTTTAGCAGACATGGCTGTGGGCCACAGCTACTGTCACCATGATCTCAGCTACCAAATACAATAAACAAAGGGCAGTCATGGCAGACTCAGGAGGAAGTCAAAGCCTAATTGATTTAGATTAATTGTCATGAGAATAAATGTTTTTGACTGTAAGACTATTGATGAGCTGTTAACTTATCCAGAGGGAACTGATGATTCACTGCATATCAAGTTACTCTTCTGTCTGCTCTGTGCCACACAACCCTCTGAATGGCTATTTTCTAAGCTCTGTCTACAGAGCAGGAGGTTGATGGCTCAAGCAAGAGCCACCTTTCATCCCTACAACACTGCAGGTATAATTCATTATCATTTATGAAAGTTCAGTGGCTAATGTGAAATTATTCCAGTCATGGAATAATGCCTTTATTATTCTGTGCCTTTGCAGGAAGGTTGCTGTAGACATCAAACCACTATCTGAGCTAGCACTCACCANAGCCCTCCCTGGATCTTCATTCGCAAAGCCTAGCCATACATATACATACACCATAGAATTGGTTTTAGTAGACAGGCCGGAATTACACGGGACTCAAAAAGCTGATTTACCTTTTAAAGTTTGCTTTTCAGCTGTTGGGTGTGTTAGCTGTAGGCTTTGCTCTCTGATTCTTTGACATTAAGCAGAGTTTAAACTTTGGGCTGCCAACTTTTTAAAACCTTTGGCTATTAGCCAGATTTTAATGACATGGGTGACAACATGCAGACCAATTGCTTAGGAGGTACCTTTTATAGGCTTGCAAAATCAAGGTGCAGTTGCTTTCTAAAAATGTGTGGATGGGTGCAAGGAGGAGAGGTGCTTAAACAGAAAAATTTTGGTGGTGCAAAACAATTTAGCTTCTTAAAATTAGCTCTTCATGAATTAAATTCAGTTTGCAAATCGGAAACAGCATTCAAGCTACAAGAGGAATGAGTTCTGGAGCAGGCTTCCAGGAGGAGTGGTGGAGACAGGAAACCTTACCAGTTTTAAACTAGAATGTCAAATGTTCTTGCATGGGATTATATGACACAGTTGCCTGCAATAGCATGGGAGCAGGCCTGATGACACAGGAGATCTTTTTCTGACCCTGCTTCAAAAGTGATGACCTTGAACTGAGTTAACTAAGGTTGCAGATAAACTTGTTTTACTTTGAAGTTGCATGCCCACCTGGCATGCTTGTTTCGTGGGGTTGTTTCGCCCGGCTTGCCTGCCATGTGGGGCCCAGAGAGTGGTAGGGTGTTGGGCGAGTTGTGGGGGTCTTCGGTCCGGTGGGCGGGTGTGTGGGGTAGCTTTGTATGAAGTCTTGTAAGCGAGCAGTCTGAGGGAAGTTGTGTGGTAATTTGGTGGGTGGAGGCTAAGGCTAGGGTGATTAGTGGGTTCTTTTAGGGGTTTGGGGGCTCTGGCTAGGCTGGGGCCGTGGATGGTACCCGTGCCCTGTATGGGCCTGGTGGCCGGAATAGTTTGTTTTTAGCATTTCTGTGGCTACTGCCTGGGTTTGGTTTGGTTTGCTTTGCTTATTTTATTGTGTCATGAAAGGGCAGTCAGGATAAAGGAATATTCCTGGGTATTTCCCTGGGTTTGAGTACAGTTGGGTGACAGAAAAGTAGGGAGTGAAAGGCTTGCCCTAACTGTTTTGAGTGGGAAAGTAGCCTGTGTACCCTTATGTGGTTATGAGCTATGCTGGCGATGGTACATGCCTTCAGTAGGGGTTCCCATGCCAGACAGGTCTAAACCGAAAGGTTAGATAGTATATGTCTTTGAGTAGGGTGTACTCATTAGCCTTCTGGAAGTCATCCTAGGAGAAGGACAACTCTAATTCCAAACCCGGGCAGATGGAGCTCATTTAGCCCTGTAAGGCCTTCCATCTGAGAGAAGGACACTGATTCTAGAAGTTCCAGAGCCTGAAATGCCACAAAAATAGAGGCTGAAGAGAGAAGGACAGGTAAGAACAGTGAGAATACTGCATCATAATAGAGCAGATCACTTCCCTTGAATGGTGTTGAAGGACACTGGCTGAAGAAAAGAAATTCCAATTTTGTTTTACAATATGTCTGAAAAACAGAAGTTACTGTCTCCCTCTTATTATCAACAAACAAGTGATTTCCCTGCAGCCATGGTAATAAAGAATCTTCTAAAAATATTGATTAATCAGAGGAGAAAGAAGACAGACTGAGGCAGTGAGAGGAAGAAGAGGAATAAGAATTGCTATGCAAAGAGCATTTCACACCTAATAAGCCTTTTTTGTTCAGTACAAGTTCCTGCAGTGTGTCTATCATCATGTTAAAATGGGAACCCAAGTCAAAAGGAAGATTTCAGGTTTGCAAATATCTAGTAAGTCTTCTCTATATTGCTTCATTAAAAAAAAAAAAAGCTTTTTCTTCTCCTTTCTTAGTTTGGTTATATTGTGCAGTTATGGTGTATTTGAAAAGAAGATGAGTAGCCAAGCTTTTAACAGTTTAAGTACATTTTTTTCTTTTTGGTAATGCATTTCAGCACAGGTGAGTAAAATTACATTGTGTAGGCTCAGGTGCTTTGAACTCTAGGCAATGACACTCTACCCACCAGTAATTAAATAGGATTAATTAGCTTGCATTTCCTATGTGGGTGGCCTATGGTTCCTGCTTGTTGGTACTCCAAGCAATGGAGAGACTTGAATGACTCCTTAAAAAATATGCTTACTGCCTGGGAAGCAATTAAAAACCTGATACCATGGGATTGGATGTTTCTTGCCTACCTTTAGAGGAAAATTGAACCACAAGTGACAGGTATGAACTTTTTACTTTATTCATACTATTCTGATGGTGATAAGAGCAGGAAAAGACCTTAACACAGAATAGAATATCTGTTTATCTTTTCCACTCTCTTTTTTAATAGATGCTATTCTTATTTTCACTCCTTTCTTTCTTTTAAGTTCTAGTTACCAGCTCTGGGAATTCAAGCTGGGAGTCAGGCTGGGGCTTAGTACGTCCTCACAAGTCCAAGGCTGTGCAGTTCAGAATGTCTCCTCATTTACACGTGGGCAAGTCTTGCTCTTGGTGATGACAAAAGTGTGTCATAGAAAATGTAACATCAAGCTGCTGTGAGTAATCAGATTAATCAGTGCTGGAGGCAGACGATGGCAACTCAAAGGAAAAGGAAGTGATTTACGTGGAGAGGCTCTTCATGGAAGTACACACAGCCCTTTCAGGCACAGTCTGAAAATCATTTGCGGTCTTCTAAGGCCCCTGGTGCGATGACTGTGCTGACAGCAGAGGGAGCATTAAACTCATTGCCCACGGTACAGTGTGGGGAGTGAAACCCATGTTCCTATAATCCTTGTATGGATAGGATGAGCTCATTAGCCTTCTGGCAGTCATCCTAGGAGAAGGACAACTCTGATTCCAAACCCGGGCAGATGGAGCTCCTTTAGCCCTGTAAGGCCTTCCATCTAAGAGAAGGACACTCTAATAAAACCTATGTCCTAAGGACTTCGCTGCTAGCGTCCAAGCTTGCTAGGCCCTGGCAGATGAACCTTAGGACTAAAGGGTGGGTCCAGCTCTGTGCATGCTGTGTCTCACCTAAAAAAAATCCACTGCGCAGGCTCGAGGGTGCTATCCGCTATCCTCTTTTTATCAGTGCTCTTGTAAAAGGCGCTGATGAGGAGCATGGATGGAGCCCTCTCTGGATCTTCATTCGCGAAGCCTGGCCATACATACATACATACACACACACACAGCCCTTTGTATCTGCATGTCTATGGATGGAGCCATGTATTTATAATGCCATGCTAGAGGTNATGTCTCCTCATTTACACGTGGGCAAGTCTTGCTCTTGGTGATGACAAAAGTGTGTCATAGAAAATGTAACATCAAGCTGCTGTGAGTAATCAGATTAATCAGTGCTGGAGGCAGACGATGGCAACTCAAAGGAAAAGGAAGTGATTTACGTGGAGAGGCTCTTCATGGAAGTACACACAGCCCTTTCAGGCACAGTCTGAAAATCATTTGCGGTCTTCTAANTCTTCATCCTGCCTTGACTTGAGAAAACACATAATTAGATAAATCTAAATAGACTCAAAGCTATGGATTTGATTTGATGGGTGGACTGTTCAGTGGATA
>VWZO01016728.1:7530-20259 GCA_013396975.1 Bucco capensis | reverse complement strand
TCCTGCTCTGGCAGGGGGGTTGCACTAGATGATCTTTCTAGGGCCCTTCCATCCCCTGACATACTGGGATACTGTGATATTCCATCCAGTCTCTAATCTCACAGGCTTGGCAGCTCTGGAGTAGAGCCTCACTGGGCAGAGGTAGAGCAGTACATGAGCTGGGAATAATCAGGTCATGAAAGAGGTCCCAGAGGGACAAGTGGTTTATTTGACAAAGCTGTCATCTACCTGACCCCAGTGTGACTGGATTGATCAAAAGAGAACTACTGCTTTGCTTTCTGGGCTTGTCTTATCTTCCCAGCAGTTCTTAGGAGAATTTAAAGACACTCCAGCCACGGGCTCTGTGCTGATCTCTGAGCCTGAGAGAACAATACTTGGAGATGTATTCCAGCCAATGAGTGGTGAGGTTCTCAGGTTCTTTGGTTAAAATGCCTGAACTGATGTGCAGATTTGTCACTGAGAGGCAGAAACCTAGTTGCTTTATTTCCAAATATGGGCTGGCATGTCCCAGTGCTCCCCAGAGCAAAGATTACACACTTGAGTTGGTGGATGGTCAGGAAAACAAACTCCTTGTGAAAAACTGTAAATCTTGTGTCAGTGGCAGGCTTGGGTGAGTGTGTGGGGCCAACCACAAGAAGCCTGACTTACATATGTTTTTCTCTCTCCTCCAGGATCATGTCCTCTTAAAGAAGACACTATGCCTGATATCAGAAAGACAGACATGAAGACCTTCTTCTTGAGCTCTGCCATTCAGTGCATGCAGCCCCAATCTGCTGAGCTAAAGCTGATAGTCCATGTTTTATGGCTGAAGAACAGATATATGCTATTTAGTGTACTCTTTCACAAAACCTTGTTTTCAAATAAATATATTAAAAACTCTTGACAGAAAACTTGCTGCTTTAAAAACAAAAGGAAGTCTAACAACCTTTTCTGCTCAGCCCAGATGTTCAAAAGTAGCCTCAAGTCATGCATCTTCCTCCAGCAAATCTTGCCTGACTCTGCTCCTCTGTAGAGTCATTGAGATCAGGGTGTTAGTGAGAAGGAAATGAGGGCATGGTTCTCTTTGTTTCACACAATTCCTTTTTGTTTCCTGTGTGCTGGGCCAAGCTTCATCATTTTAAACAGCACTTAAAGCAAACTGAGGGGTTTATTGCATGTGTGGTGGGAATATTTTGCTCCATGGGAGCATATCACAAGCTCATGTGCATTGGTAAAAATGGAAGACCAATGTTGCATGGAGTGCCAGGGAGCTTCCCTAGCACATGGTTTCTTTTGGTGAGTGTTAGTAGAGAAATAGAATAATCTGCCTTTGTTCTCTACACAGCTTAAGCAATCCAGGGCAGAGGTGTGGGGCTGAAAGCCAGTTTTGAACCCTAAGCTCCAGTCAGAAGTCCCTGAAGTTGAAATGTTGTCTCAGTACCTGTGCTGGTCAGAGCTCACAGTTCTCAGTGTGATCCAGAGCTGTTCCCCCATGGAGCAGAGTCAAGAATAAACCTGAAATGGCTACAGACAACATTTACTGCCAGTAAAACTGGAAACAAAAGAGGGAATCACTGCTCCAATCTCCTGGGCATTCAAAGTGGGAGCTGCTATTGTGCAAGGAACAGAAGCTGAACATTTTGTGAGTCTGCTCTAATCCCTTCCCTTTGAATGGGTACCTGCTTCCCTTATTCCTGCCTGTTCTCCTGATGCCAAGCTGTGTGGTATGTGGTGTTTTTCAGGTGATTTAGTAATGCCTTTTATCAGCTTCCAAAATGCTGTGTAGAGAGGAGGACATCAGGAGGAGGAAAAGAACTCCTTTCAGATCATTCAGCCTGCCAGATGGCCAGATATTGCTGCAGTCAGTAGAAAGGCTAGAATTAGCTGGCTGGTGCCTTGGCCAAGCTCAGATCAGTCTGCTTCTAGCCACAAGACTTTTTGCCAAGCCTTTCATCCTATAGCAGGCAGTTCTGGGCAGCTAGTGTATTTCTGGCACTTGCTACAGGTTTGGTTCTCAGTGTGGCTGTGTGAATGTGTTCCCACTGAGCCATGTACTGCCTGAAGCACCAGCCAGGAGACTTTGATTCTTGTGCAAAATGCTTTCCTTGTGCCTGTAAGAGCACTCCTGCCTCTGGCAGTGATGCTTCCCATCACTTGTACAAGCAAATGATTTCTGAGCTGTGACTCTGGGGCCATGAGGCAGATTTTTAGAGGAGCTTTTGGTTGTTGTGGAAGAAAGAGGCCACATGCCAGGCTGGAGACACCAGGAGGGACACCTGTGAATTGGCCTGGCCTTGCTTGCCTGCCTCTGGCACTTATTTTCTCCACTGTGTCAATGTAGGTGGGAGCTACACACAGCAGAGCATCTCTGCTCTCTTGGCTTCCCCCACAGCTGCTCCATGTTTGCTTGTTTGAGAGAATATCCCTGGCAGGAGTTGAGGGGAGAGGGGAAGTGTTGCTGGGGGGGGAGCATCGATCGAGAAGGCTGCAGATGAANCAACCCAAACCATTCTAGGATTCTATGTGATGACCACAGAGCAGATTTGATTTGCCATGAGCTGAGCAGGGGCAAGCTTGGTGGGATGGTGCTTGAGGGAAGACATATGCTGCTCCTCTGGGCAGAGGAACCATAGGAGTGTTCTCTAGCAAATGCAAATTGACCGCTTGCTGGAGGGCTGAAGGCTGACAAGTGTCTCTTCTCTTGACTGAGGCATACACAGTAAGTGGTTTCAGCCTGTTTGCATCTCTCTCTGGTGACAAGGCTGTGCACCCAGTGAACAGCTGGTTAGTTGCTCATGCATTTGGTGTCAGTAGATGAGGTTCCCTTTGGGGACTTCACCAACTGGAGCCTGCTCAGCTGCAGAGCACCCAGCTCCTTCCCAGCTTCCCATGCAGTAGGCAGCCTCTCAGATAAGTGTCTTCATAAAGGACAAACCTCTTCCAGCCATACTACAGCTTGGGAGGATGCTGGTCCTATGCCTGCCTGAGATGTGTCAGGCTCAGGCTGATCTTGCTTGAAGGAATCCAGACAGCAAAAGGACAAGAGGTCCTCCTCCTGTGGGGCATTTTTGAGAGTTTGTGGTACAAAACAATGTGTCCTGACTATAGAATCATCCTATACATGCTTTAATTTTTTTTCCTCTCCTCTGCATTTTCCTTCAGCTCACTAATGAGGCTGCTGTGTGAGCACCTGAGGTGTTGCATGGTCCTTGGCTGAGGTGCTGAGCTTTGCTCAGTTGCTAAGGTGCCACTTTGGAAATGTCTAACCTTGCCAAAGGAAGCTCAGAAGTAGCCCCAAAATTCAGAGCTAGCTGCTGGTAAAAAAGTCTCTCTTTGCAAAGAGTTCAAGTGAAACTCTGGGAAGAGCCTGGAAATGGTCTGGAGATACAGCAGAAAACTTCTAGAAAGATGAGAAAAAATTCCAGGGAATGTCCAGGAAACCTGCTGAAATCTTCTGGAAAGGTGCTTGAAAACATGTGAGAAGGCTCTGGAAAGCATTCCAGGCTGGATCCTGCCCCGTGCTAAGGAAGCTGACCAGCTTCCCTGGGGACAGAAGGGGCCAGTAACTGTGGGACCAGCTCAGTGCTCTGTCTGGGGAACACAGACCACTGATGTCCAATTTGGATAAAGCATGCTAGGAGCCTGGGAAGCCTTGCTGCTGCTTGAAATAATGTCATTTAGGCACAGTGACTCATTAGCACTCATTTCTTAGGAAGTGCTGCTCTCCTGGGCCTGGTTAGGGATGCTGCAGAGGGACACACCCCTGGGGTGTTTGCCAGGGACTAATTAGACCTAATGGCTGGAGGGAGGTGACAGGAAACAGACTTCTGTCCCTCCTGGCTAATGAGCCTCATCCTCCTTAACCCTGGTGAGAAATAAATCCCAGAGTCCCTCCAGGAGGCCCTGGACATATCCTCCTCAGTCTTCCCTTGCCCCTTGTTAACTGGAGTAAAAGCCTCCTGTTTGGCACTGTGCTGAGGATTGAAGTGGGGATGGAGATGTTGGAGGTAAAGCTCCAAAGGCAAGAGGTCTTCCAGGAGAGGGTCAACATCCCCCAACATTGCTCCTCTCCCCTGGCAGGCACTTTGTAGGTCTTGTCCTCTCCACATCACAGCAGTGCTGCCCTCCCTAGCTCTCCTCTTCCTTCCAGGTCCAGGTGAAGTTATTGCTCCTTGCTGTTCAATAGGAACTTGCTGAATGCCATGGTGGTACAGGGCTGGCCAAAGGGAAGGGTAACAGCATCCCTGGCCAAGGGTATAAATAGCTGCTCTGGTGACCCAGGGAAGAATTGCTGCACAGACAAGGTTAATTGTCAGCAGAAATTATGGAGACATTGTTCCTCCAAAGATAACCTGCAAGGGATGAAGCATGGAGCAATTTTGTCCCTTTCAGAGTGATGGAAAAAGTCCTGAAATACTGGTGCAGTGTCTTTGTTCTCAGCTTTAGGCTGGCTCTCCCATTTAATTGTTTTTTATGTCAATGAGAACAAAGATAGATTAGCTTTTCGTTTCCCCACCATCTTCTCCTGGAGGAGAAGCTGAGATAGATAGCTCCTGTAGGGCTGGAGAAATTCTCTGTTTCCTTTCACTTCACATAGCTCTTTTTCTATTTTTAGCTTAAGCCTGCTATCTGGGGTTCAGGGATGAGCAAGAAGCAACTGAAAATAATTCACTGCAAGCATCTGCATTAGACAGCAGAGTTCACAGGCTCATCCATAGATGAAACAGGCTGCTTGCTCCTCTTCCAGGCCCAGAGGTTTAGCAATTTGTCCCCAAGTGACTGGGGACGTGACCATTGCTGTGTGTTGGTGGCAAAGGACAGATAGCCATTGGTCTATGTTGGAGACAGCATCAAAGCTGTGCCCATGTGATGAAGGCAGGGAGGCTTCCTGGGGCTGTCACTGGGGCTGGGTTGTTTCTCCTGATGATGAAGCTCTCTGTCCTGTTTCCCAGGCTCTCTCCATGACCTGTGTCCTAGATGAGCACATGCCAGAAAGCCCAGCCAGGGCCCACTTTGGGCCTGGGGCTCTGAGCTGCTGTCATCCCCCCCGCCCCGAGGCACCCCCAGCCCTGCAAAGGCAGGCAGGCAGGCTCTGGTTATCACCTCTGTCCCTGCAGGGATCTCTCCCACACCTGGGCTGCTCTATGGCAATGGAGGAGCTGCAGGGGCTGGGCTTTGGCCAGCCTGCACCAGGGAGGCGACAAAAGCAAGAAGATTTTGCACAAGTTGGAGAGAGCAGTATCTCCTCTCCAGGTGGGCACTTGAGGGACATGGAGGGCTGACATTGCAGGCCAACAGATTGAGCCCTGGATGCTCCTGTCCTCATCTGCAAAGTCCTACTGGGAGAAGAAAGCTCATTCCTAGTATCAAGTCTAAATCTGCTCCTCTCCAATTTAAAACCATTGCCCCTTGTCCTTTCCCTCCAGGCCTTTGCAAACAGGCCCTCTGCAGCCTTCTTGGAAGTTCCCTTTAGGTACTGGAAGGTCACTAGTAGTTCCCCTGAAGCCTTCTCTTCTCCAGGCTGAACAATCCCAGCTCCCTCAGCCTGTCCTCAGAGCAGAGGTGTTCCAGCCTGGCACAGACTGACCACATCCCTGTGGGGAGAGATGACACCTCAGGCTCAGCAGCAGCTGAAGGCCCAGCCAAGAGACACAGAGCAGCTTTGGGATAGCTTTACACTGTGGAAAGCAAAGAGGTTTTGCAGTTCCATTGCCTTGGTTTCCCGTGCAGACAGCCCTGGGGAAGCATTGCTATGTAGAGACTTTCCAGTACCTAAAGGGAACTTGCAAGAAGGCTGCAGAGGGCCTGTTTGCAAAGGCCTCGAGGGAAAGGACAAGGGGCAATGGTTTTAAATTGGAGAAGAGTAGATTTAGACTGGATATTAGAAAGAAGTTGCTCCCCACGAGGGTGGTGGAACACTGGCCCAGGTTGCCCAGGGAGGTGGTTGAGTTCCCATCCCTGGAGGCATTGCAGGTGAGGCTTGCCAGGGCTCTGGGCAAGCTGCTCTAGTTGGGGATGTCCCTGGCCACTGCAGGGGGGTTGGACTAGATGAGCTCCAGAGGTCCCTTCCAATCCAAACCATTCTAGGATTCTAGGATTCTAGCACTGCTAGCACACGCTGACAGATCTCCCACCACCACCGCGCAGAGAGCACAGGGCTGGGTGACAGGGGCACACCCTGCCCGGTGCCTGATGAGTGCAATTAAATGATGTGTTTGTGCATGGCACAGCTACAGGCCCATGGAGAAGGCAGTGTGTACAGCCTGTAGAAGCCCGTATGTTAATACAGTAGATAATTTTGTAACATTAACTCGATCCCAACCTTTCTCAAGGCACTTCCGAGCGCGGGAACTGCCCAAGCGCGACTCCTCCCAGCGAGTGGGAGCTGCAGTTCCACCTCCCGTCCTCCAGGGGGCGGTGGCTGCGGGCGCAGAGAAGACTCAGCCCTCGTCACGTGGTGCGCCCTTCCCGGTCTGGGATTGGCTGAGGGGGATCACGGGAGGGGCGAGGCGCGGGGAAAGGCCGCGGTTGCCAAGACGACGGGAGGCGCTGGCGGCGCCGCGGGACAGGTAGGCCGCGCCGAGGCTGTGCCCGGTGTCGCTCGGGGTTTGCTCGCATCCCGCTCCTCCGGTTGGTTTAGGAGCGGGTGGGGTTGTGTGTTGTCGGCCCTGAGGGGGCGGTTACAGCGCCGCGGCCTGGGGTCTGGTTGCATCCGTGGGAGGGCCCCGCGGCCTGGCGGGCAGGCGAGGTGCAGCGTCGGAGCGGCGTTGTGGTGAGGCGGGAGGGCTTCCTCACGCGGCTCATGGGTTGCGTCTGGCTGGGCTGGGGCGGTGCTGTGTGAAGTGCTGTGCTATCTGCTAACTCCTCCCTTGTGTGCAGTTTTCTAGGCTTGTCAACAATGAGACGTAGCAGTAACGCTTAGTGATGGGTGACGTTTTAGCTTATGAAGCTGAGTTACTCGAACTGGTGAGAGAGGTTGGTTTTGTCTCTTTTTTTTCTTTTCTTTGGTTGTAATGAGCAAGGCTTGTATTCAGAGCCAGGCATTGTAACTGTGCTCTAAATTCTGGAGTTATTTATCTGGCCAAGTGTTTGCCACACTCTGAAATCATATTGACTCTTCTCATGCTCTGTAGATTTGAAGGACTCAATGTCCATTAAATGCCAGCAGTCAAACATAGAATCAATCAGGAATTACTTACTGTTCGTTGCAAATGAGGCTTTCATTAAAGGAACAATTAAGATGATTAGATCCACAAACACTTTTGAGGCTTAAGTCCAACCTGTGATACTGGTGAGATCTTTAAAACGTTGCTTATGCCACTTGATTCCATATATGTATAAAATCACAGAGGCATACAAAAACCCTAGAGCTGACAAAGCCCAGGCTGATGTCCTGAGACCACTCATGGGTTAATGCCTAAGGAAGGTTTTCCAGCTAGGCACTCCTCTACCCATATTATCCATGAGAGATAATCAGAATGTATTCTAAAGTGTGTAACAGTCCTGTGGAAAAGACCACAAGAGACAAACTTTGAAGGGCAACTGCATTTGTCTCATCTCTTCTTCAGCCTTCTGGATAAATTGGCTAAAATGTGCTGCTTTGCCTCAAGAACCAGTAACTAAGACTCCTGAAGTGGATGGAGGAAGGGAATGTCTTGTGTAATACACTGACTGTAGATTATGGGAAGCTGAGCTGTTTATCTTTTTCTCAGAAGAACAGTGCTTGATTGGTTGGTCATTAATTTGGCTTGCACAGCTTCAGATGAGTGAGCTGGCTTAGAATTCAAGCTAGCTGACTGCTGGTGTGGAGCTGAGTCACGCTTAAGAATTGCCCCTCAGAACATTATTTGCAAGGAAGTTAATTACTTGTTTCTTTCAACAAGGTAAAGCATGAATGGATTTTAGGTCTTCTTTGGTTGAATGACATTAGTGGCTAAATGGAGCAGCATTATTCTTGCAGAGATGTGCTCAGTTGTCAGTACTATTCAGGAGGAAAATTAGTCAAGAGAGAGTATTTTCCTACCACATGAGGTACCAGTTCTTAGTTTGTTGCTGTGTGTAGTCTTTGGCATTTTGGGACCCTGTGACAGAGAAACTTTACAGGAGTGTAGGAAATCATGAGTCACTCCAAGCTTTAATAACCTAAAAACAATTGCTCCTCTCTGTTTTTGTCTTGTAGTATTTGGATTTTGCTGAATTTGAAGAAACAGTGAAAGTATTTACAAAGGAATGTAAAATAAAAGGGAAGACACTACCTAAACCAACAGGTGTTTCCTCAAGAGACTCAAACACTTGGCCTGTTCAGGTACACTTTGAGTAATACCAAACCCAGTTAAAGTCCATTAACCACTCTGTGAATTCTTACAGCAGTGAGATGATCTGAACTGAGATGATTCTTGATTATTTGAAGAAGTCTGCTAACAGTTTTCATCCAGTGCCTTCAAGTTTGGGTTATTGTTTTGTTTGGTTGCTTTTTGGTTTGGGTTTTTATTTGTTTGTTGGTTGGTTTTTCAGGACTCTAATCCTTTGGAACTTGAGAGAATAGTTTTGGTTCACAGTGTTTTCAGCCATCCTTTAATAAGAGTTATATTATTTTTTATCACACCATAGGCATTTCTTTTTCCCTTATGGTCAAGGTGAGTCCCCAGATTGACATACTTGAACATTTAGTCTTTACTTCTGGTGTTGATGGTTGATTTAGGCTCTCCAAGATATTAAAGACAGCTGGGAATTCATCTTTCACTAACCTTCTATTGAAAGAATGTAGCTCTTCTGTGTTTAGCTTTTCACTGAATGGTTTTTTTTTCCCCTCTTTGCAGAAAGATCTGCTTAGAGCATTTGAAAATGGTGAGCAGCAAGTTTTCTTCCAGCTCTGGGAGGAATATATTTCCTCTTCAGTCTGGGACAATGGATCAGTTGCTCAGAAGCTGGAGTTCTATCTTCACGTCCATTTTGCCACCTACCTCTTGAAACACTCTGTGGGAAAGCCTGTAAGTTTAGTTCACAGATCAAACTTCCAATTGCTTTTGTTTGGTTTACTTTGTTTGTGTTTACTGATGAGGATGAGCTATTTAGTAAGGAGAATTCCCAGCATATCTGTCCAGTTTTTGGGCCACAGTCTGCATTTTGGATGAAGCAGACTCCTTGTATCATGAAGTACAGAGATGGAAGTTGGAGGTATCCTTATCTTGGAGTTCTGGAAGTATTTTCCCACCTCTCCTTGTAGTCTTGAGGGGATTCTTCAATTGGAACTGAAGCTGTGTGTGGAAATACAAACATTTCTCATGAAATGGGAGAGCTGAATCTTGACCAGCTCAAGATATTAGATTGAGAACTATAATTCCAAGCTGTCATACAATAAAATCTCTCTTACTTGAGACTTCTATCATGAAGAGACATTTTCTTTGTTGAGTGGTGAATGTTGCTTTCTAGATAACAAATATTCTGGGATTTCAACCTTCCTATTAATGTATGTAAGTCTCTGTTTGTGTTTGCCAGCTTTACAGTGTCTTCAGAATGGTAGTTTTCTAAATAAACATGCTCTGCTTTATTTCCTAGGACAAAGCTGAGCTTGAGGAAAGGATTTCTTATTTTAAGGCATACCTGGAAACAAAAGGAGCTGCACTGAGCCAGACTACAGAGTTCCTGCCCTTCTATGCTTTGCCTTTTGTTCCAAACCCCATGGTACATCCTTCATTTAAAGAACTTTTCCAGGTAAGTATCTGTTTTGCAGAGATGGTATTGATGATGATTTTTCTCATGGGGTGATGAGTATGGAATGTTGTTGTTTGGTAATTGCTTTTACTGTTTCCTTTAACAGAAAGTGTATAATCCTAAAATAATAGATAGTTGATGGAGGAAGGCTTGTAAGAGTGCTCTCAATAACTGAGCATCATCTTAAGTATCTCTTTTACATGTGCTTAAGTCCTGAATGGTTATGAATGTGTTCATAACTAAGAATTGCTGCCTCTCCTTTCCACACAACCCTGGAATACACACACTTCTAGGAATTGCTATGGAGTACTTCAAGTCCACTTATTGTTTGGAGGTTGTTGCCCAACCCTGCTCTTTGTGTGTACAGAGCAGGATTTAAAACATGATGACTGGGCATATGGAGACTGAAACAGTTTCATTTAGTGTGGAAAAGGAAAAAAAATCAAGTTTGTAAATAATCCTGCTGTAACAGAAAAGGAGTGAGTGCTGGCTGTGTCCTGAGGCTCTTGTCCCCTATCTCTCAAAACCCCCACACAACTGCTGGGAGAGCAGAGCTCTGCTTAGAGGGGTTTGGTGACTCTTGCCACAGGCATTTTTCCTGCTTAATTGTTTTTGTTCAATGCTTTTTAGCCTTTGCTCAGTTCTTAGGCCTGCATTGGAAGGTGAGAACAAAGTGTAAACAGTGTGCTTGAACCTCAAAAGCATCTTATCTGCAGGTGCAGGATCACTGTAGATCACCATCACACAGATTCTAGGGATGAAGAGGTCAGAAAACACCCATTGCAGTATCACAGTATAGATTAGGGGTTGGAAGGGCCCTAGAAAGATCATCTAGTGCAACCCCCCTGCCAGAGCAGGATCACCTAGACCAGCTCACACAGCAATGTGTCCAGGCAGCTCTGCAATGGCTCCACACAAGGAGACTCCACAGCCTCCTGGGCAGCCTGGGCCAGTGCTCTGGCACCTGAACTGCAAACAAGTTCCTCCTCAGGTTAATACTAAACCTCCTATGATCCAACTTGCTCCCATTCCCTCTTGTCCCACCATTGGATGCCATTGAGCAGAGCCTGGCTCTCTCCTCCTCACACTCACCCTTCACATATTTCTAAGCATTGCTGAGGTCTCCTCTCAGTCTCCTCTTGTCCAGGCTGAAGAGACCCAGCTCTCTCAGCCTGTCCTCCTAGGGCACATGCTCCACTCCTTTCAGGATCTTGCTGGCCCTGGGCTGGACTCTCTCCAGCAGCTCCCTATCCTTCTGGAGCTGAGGGGCCCACAACTGGACACAGCATTCCAGGGGAGGCCTCCCCAGGGCACAGGAGAGGGGAGAAGAACCTCTCTGGCTCTGCTGGCCACGCTCCTCTTCATGCATCCTAGGATGCCATTGGCCTCTTGGCCACAAGGGCACATTGCTGCCTCATGGGCATCCTCCTAGCCACCAGCACTCCTAGAGCTTTTTCCCCAGGGCTGTTCTCCAACAGATCAGTTCCCAGTCTGTACTGATCCATGGGCTTGTTCTTTCCCAGATGCAGTACTTTACACTTCCCCTTGTTAAATTTCATTAAGTTTCTCCCTGCCCATGTCTCTAGCCTGTCCAGGTCACTCTGGATGGCAGCACAGCTCCTGGTGTGCCAGCCACTGCTCCAAGCTTGGGATCATCTGCAAACTTGCTGAGGGAACACTCTCCCCCTTACATTGGCTGTTTTTTGGGCACTGTGCAGGTAGCTGGGGAGAAGATGATGGCCACAGCTGTGGTTTGATGTTCTAAAATACTAGTGTGGCAGCAGCTGTGGGGAAGGTAGAGCCTCCCTTTCACCTGCTGACAGCTTGTTCTTGCAGAGCAAAACTGCACAGGAACTTGGTTGTGCTGGAAGCAGCTGGTTCTGTGCTGGCACTTGGGCTGAAGCAAGCAACTGATCTGTTTTATGGCCTGGGAATGTGTGTGTACACCCATTTGTTTCTAAAATGTGTGGTATTTTGCAGAGTTAAGTGCTTGAACTGCTTCCCCATCCTCCCAGCTGGACAGTTGTGCTGCTGGCTTATCTAAGCAGCTGAGGGCAGTTAGGGGATTGGGAGGAGAGGTTGGAGTCTCTGTATTGCTGCCACACACTTTTTGATATCAAAGCAGAGCTTGAGTGGTACTTGTCCTAGGGTTGACTTTGGATGTACCAGCTGGTGAGGAGATCCAGTTTAACACCAAAAAAAGGCATAGAGTGCCATTTTCCTTTGGGACTAGCTATAAATATTGAGATGTACTGGTATCTGACTCCTGTTTTCAATTACACTTAGCAGCTGCTTTTTTTTAATGCCTTATCTAAGGCAAGATCCTCAGGTTTATTCCTAGTAACCCAGTATTGAAACTCTCAATGCACACTCACTCATATTTTTCCTGTGGGAATTGTACAGCTCATTCCATGTTAGTGTTGAAACACAGATTGTTTTATGTTTGAGAACAGCAGTGAGTCACTAGTCTGCTAAGCAGTGTTCTTATGGCATTTTTTTTTATCTCGGGCATATGATGGTTTATATAACAGGAGTTCCTGTGGGTTTGTGTAATACATCTTGAAAAATAACATACACTCTTCTCTGTAGGAGACATAGTTCCTCTGGTCATGCACAGCATCCTGTTGTGTGCCACTGTCTGCATACAGAGGTGGTAAATGCAGCAAGTAAATTCTGTACACTTCAGCATGGTTGTCAAGGGTTAGGGCTAGGTCAGCCACCAACCCAGGGACAGATAGTCTCTATTAGCCCCATTATCCCTCACTCCAGGGAGGAAAAAGGGAAATTAACAGAGAGAGAGACTTGTGAATTGGAAATGAAACTTAACCTACTTTAATGAAAGTAACAACAAGGAAATGAAGAGTATACACACACACACAAAACCAGTGGCAGAACCAAACCCCCTTGATGGTAACTACCTCACCACTGATGCTGGAGCAGGAGGACTTGAGCAGCAGCTGGGACTCAGGCTCAGGAGGCTGGAGCCTGGAAGTCAGGAACTCTTGAATTGAGCTGGAAGGCAGAACAGGGAGAGTC
>VWZO01016726.1:0-51230 GCA_013396975.1 Bucco capensis | reverse complement strand
TACACAGTCCCCTGCTACCAGGGAGAGGCTGAGACACTCCCTACAGCCTGCTACGTGGACCATCTCATCCCTCTTTGAGGGCTCTGTCAGTCTGTTGATGAGTAGGTCATCAACCTTCTCACAGCGCACACAGCAGTTTTCAGAACTGCCACCTGCTGCCAGGGAAGGGTTCTGGCATTCCCTGAAGCACATGACCTGGATGGCTGTATGCTTCAGTTGGCATTCAGTCTGGGTTCCCATGTCCACTTTGGCAACTGTGTAATGCAAAACCTTCTGCCAGGTGGAAACCATAGTTACTTTCCTTAATCAACAACAACAACAACAAATAATTAAAAATTCCACATGTGCTGTGAAGGATTTTTCAAATGCCCCGGGCTCTGCTGGGCTGTCTGGTAGTCCTAGCTGGCTCTTGGAGGACTGGCAAAACTGCTTCCTCACCTGGAGAAGTTGCAGTGGTGTCCCCAAAAGCTGAAAGCTACAGGAAGAATCTCTGCCGAAGCTGAAAGTGCTTGCAGAGCTTTTTCAAATGCCCCAGGCTGTGCTGGGCCATCAGGTAGTCCTAGCTGGCTCTTGGGGGATGGGCAAAACTGCTTCCTCACCTGGAGAAGCTGCAGTGGTGTCCCCGAAAGCTGAAAGCCACAGGAAAAATCTCTGCAGAAGCTAGCATCTAGCATACTCAGAATGAAAAATGAAACCAAGGTTGCTTGTGTATCTGAAGTTGCAGCTGCCACTGAGGGAGGAATTTTTACTTTGTTAAAAAGATGACTTCATCTGTGCAGTGGTGTACAACAGGTCAATATTAAATTGTTGGAGAGATGAGCAAACACAGCATGTGTTCTCCAGGCTCTCCTGACTGTGGCCCCTGTGGCTTTTCCAACCAGCTCACTCAAACTCCTTTATTTATAGGTGAAGAAAAGGTGGGAAAGTTCTGTCAGATACAAATGCAGTCTGGAGGAGTGCAGGTATGGGAGAGCAAGCACCCAACTCATGAAACACAATGTATGGAGCTCATTCCGATGCAAATTAGCATCATGACCCAACGAAGAAAGAGAGAGGTGTACAGCACATACAAAAATCACAGAACCACAGAATCATTAAGGTTGGAAGAGACCTTAATGATCATCAAGTCCAACCATCTACCTATCACTAACATGCCACTAAACCATGTCACTAAGTGCAACAGCTATACATTTCTTAAACTCTCCAGAGATGGTGACTCCAGCCCCTCTCTGGGCAGCCTGTTCCAAGATTTAACAACCCTTTCAGTGAAGAAATTTTTCCTAACGTCCAATCTAAACCTCCCCTGGTACAACTTGAGGCCATTTCTTCTTGTCCTCTCACTGTTAATCTGGGAAAAGAGATCTAATCCCATCTCACTCCAACCTCTTTTCAGATAGCTGGAGAGAGATAAGGTCTTCCCTGAGCCTCCTCTTCTCCAGGATAAACAACTCAGTTCCCTCAGCCATTCCTCATAAGACTTATTCTCTAGACCCCTCACTAGCCTTGCTGCCAAGCAGATCCTAAAGTGAGAAGGAAGAAACCACCCACGACATGCTCCTCTTCACACAGAACTCAGGGTATGGATGGCTCCCTGAAGCCACCTCTGCTACTGATCACCTGCCATGTCAGGGCAAAGGGAAGATGAGGTGGAAGAAGGGGGAGATAACAGCAGAAAGTTTGTGTGCATAACACAAGACATTCCACCGCCTGCATTTTCTAAACTTATCTGTTTTAATATAATTATTTGTAATGGTGTCACAATAAAACTCTGGATGGTAATTATTATATCTATATCAGTCTTCCATGTGGTTTGCTATTTTCCAACCATCAGCAGTATCTGGAAATTTTACTGTCATATGGCAAATTTAAGGAGCTCTGCAGAGGAAGGACCAATGTAATCATAAGGTGCCTAATTTAATTATTTTTAATATCCAGAAGGCCTAAAAAATTTGATTTTTTAGGGCTTCTGTCCTACAAAATCCAGACTATTTTTGTTTTAAATTAAATTGGACTCAGGGAAAGGAAGAAAACCTCCCTGTAAAGACTAGACAAATACGGAATAACATTAGAAATTACCTGTTAAATACTTTATGAAGTCTAATTTCATGATACATCTGCTGCTTAACTAAACAATACTCTATTACATTGCAAAGTGATGACAATTCAATCTGATAATTTTCCTGGTGTCATTCCTCACAAATGATTTCATCTATGTAGCAAGGTCAGGGCCTTTAAAACAAAAGGGAGTAAACAAAGGTTGATGCCTGGGCAATCCCTCTCCCATATACAAGGTGAAAAGGGAGACTCTCGGATAACAGGGACAGTAGGCAGGGAAGAGGAGCGAGCCTATGACTTTTCTTAAGGTATCACCTTCAGAAGCTCAGAAATGTTGGATGAGAAAAGCTCCCATCCCTTCTAGTCAATCAGTTTTCTCCCAAAAGCAAGCTAAAATCCAGAGGAGAAAGGGAAAGTACAACAGGGAAGCTTCGTGCTGTGGCATGAGGAATGGAGAAAGATTTTCAAATTGCATGCAGAGAAAGGGTGATCTGAGGCACCTTTCAAAGGATGTAGAAATGGGATGCAGAGTCAGCCCTAGAGGAGGCCATTATGTCTGCAAAACTTCTGAATTTATTTCATGTTGCCATTTTCATGGTCTGTTTGGTAGTAAGCGAACCTGGCAAATGTGAATTGAAAGTGGCTGTTGAGAAAGAAGAGTTCAAGGCATACCTTTGCTGCAAAATTAATTTTCTTTCTCACGCATACACTCACACAGGTTCTTCTATAACACAGGAATGAAATAACTCTCATTTCATTCTATTAGGTATGTAATTTCAGCTATTTGTAGGTTTTCACATCCTTGATAGGTCACTGTGAGGTTACCCTGAACTAGCTTTCTTACTTCCAGAAGATAACAGCATTCTCAAAGCTGTATTTGATCATGCAGCACGGAGTGTCTGTGATGTGCATGGGTGGCACTAAAATGCTATGGCTTTCTTCTCACTCTGCTTGAAGGCATTGACTTTGGCTAAGTCATAGGAACAACTTCTGTAGGACAAAAGACAGGGAACATCTTCCACTGTCAAGATCAAGAAGTGATATTGTGCAATTCCAATCATCAGCTCAACACGTTTCATATGAATCAGAGCAGAATCAGATGTTTGGGGAGGCTTGGTCACACCTGCTGCTGCTAGGAGGCTGTTCTGGTGCCTCCCTTCTTAGCACCACAAGGCAAATCTATCCAGATGGATGCAACTGTGTGTTTGCTCTGCCACACTTCAAGCCAGCTGCATGCAAACTGCAGTCCAGAAGCCGCATAACAACATTAGCTCTAACTGTGCCTGCAAGGGAGATATGCACTCGAGCCCAGGGCTGTGCTATCACTGACAGCTACCATCCTTCTGAGGAAAATGTTAGAGCAATGTGGAGGGTGTAATCCTATGTCTGTTCCTCTAGACGAGCTCATTATTTACTAAGGATAAATGTGCTACTAGTCCTAATTTTTTCATAACTATGTTTTTCCTGAACACAGAATCATTAAGGTTGGAAGAGACCTTAATGATCATCAAGTTCAACCATCTACCTATCACTAACATGCCACTAAACCATGTCACTAAGTGCAACAGCTATACATTTCTTAAACTCCTCCAGAGATGGTGACTTTAGCACCTCTCTGGGCAGCCTGTTCTAAGACTTACCAACCCTTTCAGTGAAGAACTTATTCCTAACATCCAATCTAAACCTCCCCTGGTACAACTTGAGGCCATTTCCTCTTGTCCTCTCACTGTTCACCTGGAAGAAGAGACCTACTCCCATTTCACTCCAACCTCCTTTCAGGTAGTTGTAGAAAGCAATAAGGTCTTCCCTGAGCTTCCTCTTCTCTAGGCTAAACAACTCAGTTCCCTCAGCTGCTCCTCTTAAGACTTATTCTCGAGACCCCTCACTAGCCTCTTTGCCCTTCTCTGGATACGTGCTAATGCCTCTATGTCCTTCTAGTAACATGTCAATGTGCTCCACAGAGCATTCCAGTATTGAGGTTCTTTCCAGATAAAGTGTGTCCAATGGCTATATATATTTACCGGGGAATGATGCTTGGCCTTCGTCAGTTCTAGCACATAGGTAGATTTCTGCCTATGCATAGTCAAGGATTTTAAGCATTTCTACACTTAAAGTTATTTAAATTCAGTTAAAACAAAACTGAACTGTCTAAACTGCTAAAAATTAATTGGAAAGACAGGGTAGAACAATTATATAGAATACTGGTTTCTGAGAAAAATATTCCTTTAAGTTGTTATATTTGCTATTACACGAAGCTTCATGCTTTAATATGTATAAATAATGCAGTAAAAAAAAATAAAAATCTTAGTATAAACACAGTACAATAAATTTAATGATAAACAGATAATGTGTTGAGAATATAACTGTCTACTTTTGTACTCATTGATTGTATCTAGGAAAACAATAATCATACTAATTTTTTTAAAGCAAAGTTTTTTTCACTTAAAATACATTACAAAGAGTTGTAAAGTTTTGAAAAATTATTTGAAGTACTTTTATTGTTTTTCAACATGAGCTGCAACAGGAAAACACCCATACAGACAAACCAGGAGAAATTAATTCCTGCCTCAATTAACACTTATCTTTAAGGAGAAAAAAAGGTCTACCTCTGCTGCAAGTATTTCCACTGGCAGAGAAGCGAGGCCAAAGAGGTATTTTCAGTGGTTAATAGCACTTGATTTTTAGAAACACATCTCATTTTTACTTGAATGTCTCCAGCTTCAGGTCACTGGGATATTTCACACAAGAATTTTTTCAGTTCTTCCAAATTTTCAATATTATTTAACTCAGGTCTTACTTGATACTCCTCTATTTTATACATTGACAGATTAACATTAGCTTTTGTGGCTACTTGCCCAGTAGATTTCAGTGGGATTTCGTGGTCAGTTAGCTTTCCATCATAAAGCTGCAGCACTTCACAATTTGCTATTTCCTTGGATGCTACACAATGATCTGCAAAAATGCCCCTCCTGCTCTCCATACCTTTTTGTGTAACTATAACAAAAATAGAAAAAATTATATCCAAATTACCAAGCAATTCAGTCACCCTTCGATTTTTTCCAGCATTTTTAGGCTTGGTTGGTAGTCTTACATTTGCTCAGTCAACACTAGTTGTCAAAAGACCTCTAAAGTGAGGATATAAGACCATCTTCTTATTAAAATTCCTCCTAATTACTTCAATAACATAAAATACTTCTGCATCATAACAAAGAATATGATCTCCATTAGCTGAACTTCTCCCCAGAGGAGAACAGAAATACATAATAAGCAATTCTGTCTTCTCCAGAGTAAGATTAAGTATTTGACCAATTGTTCTATAGTGGTTCAGTATCGTCAGACAATTCAGATAATAAGAACTCTTTCTGGTCTTTCCAGATTTGTTCCCTTTGCCTTTTTCTTTTCCAGAAATTTTCTTAATTCTTCTTCCAGAGAACTTTTTTTATTATTATTTTTGGATTATGGGTTTGGCATCTTGTAAAATGCACTTGAATGGCCTTTAATTGTGATTTTCATTGTTCTGTTCAAATACTCTCACCACCTGATTTTTGCTTACCTTTAGTTTTTTAGCTTTTGGAAACTGTTCCTTTTAAACCACCAAGTAAAACTGTTCTTTGGTATGTTCACTACACAGAACATATGAATATAGTACACATATATAGTAGATACCAGATAAATATGAATCTTGAGTTTTCTTTAAAGCTTTGGTCTAAGAATGTTCAAGATCATTTGCTACAGAAAAGCAGATTGAAGCCTTATAGTCCACCAGTGAGTCATTTCCTTACTGTGACTGAAGTTAAATAGCAGCATTTCTTATCTAGAAAATATTCTAAAAATAGTGACAGCAATGCCAATGGGTAGTGGTAAAGAATGAAATAGTCACAGGATGATGTATTGTAAACAAGAAAGGAGAGGGAAAGTGAAGTAAGAGCACTTAAAGCAGAAAGATTAATGTAAGAATGTGAATCTGTTTCTGTGGTGACTGGCCAAGTAGGACAACATCTCAGAAAAACAAAATCAAACTGAACTGAATCTTTGATTTCAATTTATTTAAAATCAACAGATTTACTTCAAAAATAAGTTCAGCTTTGTGAGGTTTCCTCCTTAATTCTTTATTTTACAATATGTGAAAAATTAACCTCACAAAAATTCTGAGTTGGGTTGGAGAAAAGACTGACACAGTGATATGTCTTGGGATATATATGAAACAAATGCTTAATTTATTACAGTCTTTCCTCACACATGATTAAGTAAACATCAAATTTGAACAAGAGAAAATTAAGCCTTTGGAAGCAGCAGCTCTCAAATATAGATATACTAGATGAAGGTTATATTTTACAACCTTTTTGATTGGTAGGGTAGGAAGGACGTAATTGGTGAATTAACCAGGACAAAGTATCTTACTGCCAAAATCTTTCCTTTTTGTGTGTATGTTGAAAAAAAAATGGAAAATCTCAATCAGCAGAAAAATTTTTGGTGAAAGTAGACAAGGATACAAAGAAAGATCTACTGTGTAGAAATGGAATTGGAGAAATGGCCAAAGAGTGTTATCATGACATGAAAATATCTCTCCACGTGAGTAAAACTAGTGACAAGTAGATGACCTGAAAAACCAGTGACAAAAATACATGGAAATATATATGACCTTGAGCAAGATAAACTATTTGGAAATTAAAAAAAAAAAAAAAAGGATTCACCATGGAATTGTGGGAAAAGGAAGAAATTTAAAAAATCCATTTTAAAATGTTTAAGTCTAAGGCTGACAAGGTTACTCCTAACATCTTTGGAACAACAACAAAAAAGGATCCATGAGCCTAAAAATTTCTAGTCTTGTTATTGTCCAGAGATTATAAAACATTTCAGGTTTTATTATCCCTCTTGAGACCTTTATGTACAAAGAAAAACAAAACTGGGGAAAATTAAGCAACCTGGCTTTTAGTGTAATGTATAAGACTAACATAGCCCAGCTTTTCAAATTGAAGCTTTGCAAAATCATTAACTCACTGTCTAATTGAAATACCAACACATGGATAAGTGTGAGTGGAAACCTGAAAGGGATAAATGTATAGAAAATCCCCTCAGATAATTTGCTTCTCACTTCCGTCAAAAGAAAATGATCATGTTTCTAAACAAAGGCTGTCCAAAGTTCATTATAAGATATTAAACAAGGTTCCCCAGAGACTGCTCACCCTGGGAAAGGGCTTCCTGCCCCCTCTAGCATTGCCGTGGGTGAAGCCTGAGTGGCAGCTGTCCTCTGAAGAGTGCTCACCTCTTGGTGAGGTAACACGGCACTTGACGAATCAGAAGAGGTCTTGCTCTCAAACAGGTCAGTACAAGTTGTCTCAACTAGAGTCATAGAATCTTAGAATCAGGTGGGTTGGAAGAGACCTCCGAGATCATCAAGTCCAACACCACTATGATTACTAGATCATGGCACTAAGTGCCACATCCAATCTCATCTTAAAAACCTCCAGAGATGCTGAATCCACCACCTCCCTGGGCAGGCCATTCCAATGCCTGATTACTCTAAAAAATTTCTCTCTAATATCTAACCTAAACCTCCCCTGGCAGAGCTTAAACCCATGCCCTCTTGTCCAGCTGCTGGTTGCCTGAGAGAGGAGACCAACTCCCACCTGGCTACAACCTCCTTTTAGGTAGTTGTAAAGAGTGATGAGGTCACCCCTGAGCCTCCTCTTCTCCAGGTTAAACAATCCCAGCTCCCTCAGCCTCTCCTCATAGCACTTGTTCTTGAGTCTCTTCACCAGCCTTGCTGCTCTTCTCTAGACCTGTTGCAGCACCTCAATACCCTTCCTGAACTTAGGGGCCCAGAAATGTACACAATACTCAAGGTGTGGCCACACTGTTCTTGATACAGGCCAGGATGCCATTGGCCATACGGGCACACTGCTGGCTCACATTCAGCTTCCTGTCGATCCAAACTCCCAGGTCCCTTTCTGCCTGGCTGCTCTCCAGCCACTCTGTCCTCAGCCTATAGCACTGCAAGGGGTTGTAGTGGCCAAAGTGCAGGACCCGTTGGAATCAGCCCATCTTTCCTGCCTGTCCAGGTCCCTTTGCAGAGCCTTCCTGCCTTCCAGCAGATTGACTCTCCCCCCCAACTTGGTGTCATCTGCAAATTTGCTAATGATAGACTCAATCCTTCTAAGTCCACAACAAAATTTGTCCAATGTAAGGAAGCTTGACAGACTAGGAAGTACAAGCAGACAATGAGATTGGACATGTGTCTTAATAGGTGTTTGAGGTTACCTCCGCTTAATATTCTGGAATCTGGTTGTATTTACAGTTGTTGAGTTATTGCTGAACGGTTACTTCACAACACACATCCTCAGCACAGCATCTTTTCATTTTCATCAAGAAACAAAGCCATAAGCCTTTCTTTTTTTGTTTAAGTCCTTGTAAGATTATTTTTACACATCCCACGTGTTGGCATCATTGATCTATCAAGAGCCAAGGCAGGTAAAAAATGCAACAACAGTGGTTTCTGCTATCGACATTATTATCTGTATTTAAATACATAATCATTAGGATTTTACAAGTCCATGCTGAAATGGCTAATGGCTAAACCATATGAGAAATTAATGCAAACATGTATGAACAAATCTTTTTTTAAGAATCTGTCTCCTACTGAATTATGAGTTCATAACTACAGTTATTAGATGTGAGATGTAATCATGAACATGTTTCTGCATGCTTATATAATCTGCAAATATCTCTAAAATACACTAAGCAATAGAGTTCTCATTTTTTTGTGCATCTACTTTCAGGAGACTTGTGACAAAAGAGAGAAAACACAGAAGACTGAATTATTTGCTTATAAAATACCGATCTAATTCTGAGAATTTATCATTTCAGTAAATAATTCAGTTCCTGCTCCAATTGCATGACAATTTTCTTATTAGTAATCCTTCTAAGAGGACCTCACAGAATAGTTTTTTCTTCCCTACCTCGGCCTGGGTCTATTTGCTATCCTGCACCACCATCTGGTGGATCATTTTTCCTCCTATGATTTTTTTTTTCAATAATTTGATTACGAGGTGAAGGGAGAGCAGAATTTGCTGGCGCCTGTGTGAGATCAAGAATTCTTCTCAAGGGCTCTAATCTGGACTAGTACTAGTTCCCAATGTGTCTCTTGGATAGTTACTTAACTACTTTGCCTCAATTTACATGTTTAGGATTAATGAAGTAAAAGCTCATTTATTTTTTTCATAGCCTTATTTAAAAATAATTAAATTGACTTAAAAATAGGATTTGTTCTGTTTTCTACAGAGAGGCACAAGCATGAAGAGTGGTATTTAAATGTGTAATACAATTACAGATGGGGAAAAAATGGAATATTTCCTTTTATAGTTTATAAGACAATTCATCTCAAAGATAGTTACATAATTGAGGAAACAAAAAGATTAGCGGCAAAATTCCCATCAGGCATGCAGACATTGTGTAACATGTGAGCATAATCCCAGTCATGAGTTTTTTCTCACCATCTACTTGTTATGAACAGCCATCAGCTTTCATCTGCTACAGGAAATCCTGTCTCTAATCTTGGCACCAGATGTCATCAGCTCCCTAATTAAAATCTGCAATTTGTCACAAGAAACCACTCAGCTGTTGGGAACTCCACACATGTTTAGACACAGTAAAGAGCCTGATCTCTACTAAAAATTGGTTTACTTCTCATGAAGGAGTATATTCAGCGTNTATTGTTTATCTCTTTCATACTGTTGTACCATTTAAATTTAGATAAAGCTGTTCTTAGAAATTCACTGTCTGCGTGCCTAGTGCTTCTGTTTTTGTTTATTGCTGTCCCCGTCTTATTGGGGAGAGGGGGTATGGTGGCAAAATCCTCTCAAAAGATTGTTCTTTTGACCCTAGCTTCTGGTCAAACCAGGACAGTGCACCAAATCCCTTTACAATCACTTCAATCTTTCAACAATACGAGAATAAACCTAACATAGACTAGAAGAGAATAGGATGGAGACTTGTGACATGTTGGAAAAGTGGTTGGAAGCAGCAAACCAGTTTGCTGTTTGCTTTAATAAGAAGAAACTAAAAGTGTCGAGCTTCTTCTGTTTGGGGTACTGTGCAAATCAACAAGATTTTATCCCCAAACCCCCATTTCTAGGGGGTTGGTTGCTCACCAGGTTTATTTTAAGGTCAAATAAGCCAGAAGCTATTTCACCTCCCTCTACTGCTGTTGCTTATTCCTGTGGCTACATCAGCCACTCCTTGTGTTGCAAAAGCAATTACAAGGCCAAACTGGCCTGGGGAGTTTACTGCTTCCTGCTGCTGGTGGATCATTTTGAACTTGGATTAAGTCCCCAGTTCAGTTTCCCACACAGCCAACTCATGCTGGCACAAGGGAGATTGCAGAGACAGGATAAGCTATTCCCAGCACACAGATAATATAATATACTGGTAACGCACAAGACAACATAAGAAATTTGGACAGGATTATACGGATCAATAACGGTAGCAACTGAGTGTCTCTTTCTGGTTTTTCCTAGACTCTTTTAGCACTTACACCAAAAAACCCAAACGTTTTCCAAGAATGAAAGTTTAAAGCTTTGTCCTGGTTTGAGTAATGACCCTAAAGTGACCAACACGGTATTCCACTCCACACACATCATATTCAGTATAAAACTGAGGGTCAGTCCCCAAAACTCCCACATCAAGCTTGAAGCCTTGGGGTCTCTTACATAAAGCTTAAGACCCAAGCAAGGCAGGTGCATGATTAAGCTATTTAGCACTTAATTAACAGCAAATACAAAAAAGAGAGGTTTGGACTTCCATCTTCCCTAAAGGTTGAGCACCTGAACCATGTAGGGTGATGGACTGGTAACTCTCCTTGTGAGGATCAGAAGCCAAGCTCTGCTGTTGTAGGACTCTGTCCATTTTTCCTTTGATCTCAGTCCAAGGGTTCCTGAATCCAGTTCCAGGATCCAGCCCCTGAGTCTGATTCCTGTCTGCTGCCGAGTCCTTCTGCTGCAGTATCTGTGGTGATGGTGACATAGTTGCCATCAAGGGAGGGGTTTGGGTTTGGTATGGGTTCTGCATATACTTGTATATATTTCATTTTCTTGTTATTATTTTCATTAAAGTAGTTTTAAGTTTTCATTTCCTATCCACAAGTCTCTCTCTCTGTAAATTCCCTTTTTCCTTCCTGGAGTGGGGGAGAAACAGATAATAGAGAACACCTGTCCCTGGATTAGTGGTCAGCCCAGCCCTAAACCTTGACAAGCTTCTAATTCAGAATTTACTTCTAATACAAGATGTGCATTTTTATTATATTATATGCATAAAACAAAAATATTATTTCAAAAAATCTTTTGCCTTTAAAAAAATTGCATAAATTATCACAAACTGCTGCCAAAAAAATCCCTGATGCATACCAATCTTCTTAAGAAAAAGGGAACTATTAAAAAAAAAAACCCACAGAAAAATTCCAAAGATAGATTCCAATACATCACATTTCTAATAATAATCTTGGGAACAAATCTTTTTTCCTCAGCCAAGGTTGACTGAGTTGCTGTAAAAAGTAAGGGCACATCACATCGGGGCTCTAACTACGTGTATACATTAATAATGTGCTTAAGTCTAAAAGCAAAACTAAACATCAAATGTGGTAATGGAACATTAAGCATTATGGATGGACATGATCTATGCTCCTCAGCAGCCAAGTGTATATCTGAGGTTGCCAAAAGGAGGCCCAGAACATATTTTAGACTTCAAGAAGGCTAAAAGAAGTTCAGCAATAAAAATGAGAAGGCAGAAACAGGAAAAGGAAAATTGTCAAGAATTAGAATGTTCTGAATGGTTTCACACCTTCAGAGACCACACAATTCCTTTTGATTTATAGCATGTGCTATAGGATATAAAAGCATCCTAAGAACTTGCTGGTGCATTTCCCTAGGTGAAAGGGGGTGCTTGGGGACCACAGAGGAGCAGTCTGTAAGAGCTGAAGGCTGGAGTGAGAAGTTGAGCCATAGAAGTTCTTTAGGAAATAGCTTCCCCTCCATTTCACTAACTTGGTACCTTGTTGCTGATCTGACTTTAGAGAACTCACCATTGTCACAGTTCAAGGCCCTTACAACAGGGAAAGCCAGGTTTGGGACCAAACCTTTAGCTCATGCACAAACCAAGTCTGTAGGCATATAGAACAAAAAAAATGAAGAGATGGGGGGGAGTGAAAAGCATATAATGAAATACATCAGCAAATAGAAAGAATAATTAAACCTAGAGTAGCCACATAGCTTTTTGAGATGTATCGCTTTTTCTGTATAGATTTGGAGTCCATGTATTTCTTCTAGTTTAAAACCCATGCTCCTTAGTTATGATTAAAAAGACAACACAGACCAGTTAGAGGAACAGGGGGGGTGTGTTAGACTGTATCTAGATAATAGGAAGAAATTATTCTTTCCATAAAATTATTATAAAAATAAGATGTGCTGTAACTGATTGAGAGTCCCTCACACAACCAGCAAAAGGAAGTAGAGATTTAAGTGATGGTAGAAGTGAGAAATCAAGAAATAACAGGCTTAATATTAATACAGCCACTTTGAAGACTTCTGAATGTAGGTCAGTGCAGTACAGACTGCTTTCTTACATACACTTCGTGCTCTAAATTTCTAAATCCTAAATTCTAAATTCCTAAATCCTAAATATCTATCAGGAATGCCAGAATTAGGTAGAATACAAATTTATCTTTGAAAAGGGTGCTTTTAAACAGAAAAGGGGGAGATGTGGGATAAAACTGCTTGGAGGCACCTTTTTTCCCCTAAAAAGTTTCTCTCACTCTTGCTTTCCAGGACACCTGTTGTTTTTCTTACTTAGCTTGGCTCTACTGTTTTTTCTCTGATAAGTAGGTGTTTTTCTCCTCTGGACTCAAGGCCATGAGAAGATTGCTGACTGGGGAAAAGACTCGAGAAGAAAGGAACTTTCTGGGAAAAACTCCAAGAGATGAGAAAACAACCTGTAGCTTTCTGATACGGACTCCTCATCTGTGGGCCTGCAACTAGCCAATTAAGAGATCCAGGGTGTTATAGTTATATGTAAAAATTGCCCGAGGTATCCATCTTTTNAGTACCCAGGCTTCCTTCACTTTTCACCTCTTCTGCCACCTCATCTCCACCAGACTGAATCCTAGCAGGTTTTACTGCGAGTGAGGGGGGGCGGCCGGTGGCGTGAGGGGGGTGGGAACCGGGAGGGTGTGTAACACCCTGTGTTTTTCTTTTCCACTGTTACACAAATATATTTCTATGTTAAATAGTTATTCTTTATAACTCAGCCTCCGTGTTCAGAGATTTCTTTCCTTTTGTGGAAGGGGGAGGCTCTAAAGGGGCTTCCTTCTGAGTTTGTCCTCCCAAACCAGGACACAGGGTGGCTAGAATCTGCCAATCATATTTTGTACTGAGTAGGCACACCGCTTTGGTTAGAATATAAAGGTTTGCTTCACGGGCTAATAAAGGTTCTATGCTTTTGCTTCACATTGAAGCTGTGTGGGACCATCTTATTATCTGCATCAGAGGGCCAAATGGCGGACATAAAACATTTACTTCTACATAAGGAAAACTAAAATTGGGATCTTTATCTGCTAAAAAATACTGGTGTCTCTCTTTTGGGGAGCTTTAGAGGTATAGGAACATTTTAAAACCAATAAAAGTTTATCTTCCAATAGTTTGTATCAGTTTAGTCAAAGTGCAATTAAACCGAATTTTAATTCTGTTTGATGTGACTGATATTTGTAAGTTGAGCCTAATATACCTTTTTTCATTTATTTGCAACCAGCTAGCAGTACAGCTTAAATTACAACATGCCCTGGGTGTCATGCATTAAGCCTCGTATTATGGCTATCCTGTGCTTTTGTTTCTATCTGAAAGGCAACTACCATGATACTGACACAAAGAATTTTTTTAAAAACCTGACTGATACAAGAAATAGGCGTAACAGACAACCATAATGTAAATACACTTCAAAAAAGTGATTGTTTTCCCTGTTATACTTCTCCTTCATTTTTGTGTTATTGTATTTATCATTTAATTGATGTACATTTCACTACCTTGCCTTTTACCTCCATTTTCCTAATCAGACATATTGCTCATGAAATCAATAGTGGTTTTAATACCACAAGTGGATTTATTCACAGCATCACTATGGAAGGGATGTGGTTAAATTAGAGATTAATTTGGCTCACTATACAAGAATATTTATCAGCATTCTGCAGTTGTCTGTTGATCATGACCTGATGCAAAAGCCAAAAGTCATTTAGAGGACTCAGTAGGATATATACCTGTTTGTCAATGAAGCTAAATAAAATCCAGATAAAATGAACAAAGACAGACAGATCAAATCTATAGTACCTAGCATTATCAGAGCCAGGTCTGATTGTCTGATTCAAATTAGCTATTTAAGGAAAACCTTTCTTTAGAAAGTTGGATATTGTGCAGTATTCTTCATTTAGAAAATCTGTAAGAAAAAATTTAAAGCTGTAGCTCTGGAGAAAAGTAGAGAGTAAGAAACAAAATATCAGTAAATCTGGTGGTAAAAAAGACAGTGCCAAGTTCCTGGGATGTTGGCTGTTCAAAGATGATGATAACCTAAAATCATAAGGTCTGTTGTTTGATAGTATTTAGGCACCTGAAGATGTAAGCATGTACTTAGCAGAATTTTTGAAATGCCTATTTAAACTCCAGAGGCTTTCACAAACTTTACTCCTAGGTTTGTGCGTCAAAAGCTTTTGGAAAACCAAGATAGCTTAGCTGGATCATGTTTATCCACGGGCATTCTGACCCCTCCAAGGAACCTGAAGTTTTCCATGAGGCAGGACTTACCTTTACAAAAGCCACACTGATTCTTCCCCACTATACCATATTTACCCATGAATCTATCCATTGTTTTCAGGCACAGTCTGAAAATCACTTGGGGTCGTCTGTGGCCCCTCGTGTGATAACTGTGCCGACAGCAGAGGGAGTATTAAACTCACTACCCACAGTAAAGTGTGAGGAGTGATACCCATGTTCCTATAATCCTTGTATGGGTAGGATGCGCTCATTAGCCTTCTGGCAGTCATCCTAGGAGAAGGACAACTCTAATTCCAAACCTGGGCAGATGGAGCTCATTTAGCCCTGTAAGGCCTTCCATCTAAGAGAAGGACACTCTAATAAAACCTTTGTCCTAAGGACTTCGCTGCCAGCATCCAAGCTTGCTAGGCCCTGGCAGATGAACTTAGGACTAAAGGGTGGGTCCAGCTCTGCACATGCTGTGTCTCACCTAAAAAAATTCCATTGCGCAGGCTCGAGGGCGCTATCCGCTATCCTCTTTTTATCAGCATGCTTGTAAAAGGTGCTGATGAGGAGCGTGGATGGAGCCCTCCCTGGATCTTCGTTGGCGAAGCCTAGCCATACATATCCATTGTTTTATACTTTCTTTAAAAAAATATATTCTAAAGATTTCTACATGTTCTACATGTATGTATTGACTTCTGTCATGTGTTATTCATTTTATACTATGAGTTAGTTTAGACTAAGTTCATCAGGTCAGTATTTGTTTCTTGTACAAGTCAGTTGCTGCATATCTCCTTTAAGCTAGTTTTCTGTCTTTTAAATTCTAGAAGATTAAAAAACATCCAGAATGTCATCAAAAGCATTTGAGTCTTAAGAAACAACATAATATACTATTGTTACATGAAAGTGACTTAAGCGTGAGGCCAATGCATCTTCTGGATGAGAAGCCTGAGAAAGATTGTGATCGGCTGTGCAGCCACCCCTGCCATAAACTGAGCTCCCTCTGTTCAAACCTCTCCAGACACACCGCTGGGGACTAAGAGCAGTTCTTGTCAGTGTGCTGCTTGCACTCTGGGTGATATGGTATCATGGGGACCAAGCACTGGGTAGCCACTACCTGCAAAGTAGATGTACCTAGGAAGGGTTTGAAAATTAGCAATTTTCAGAAGGAAGAATCAAAACTATTCCATTCTACAGAAGATGAAACAGATGTACAACATTAAAAAGCTTGTTAAAGATGACAGTATAACGTCAGGATTAAAATTTCAAAGTTGCTGAATGTCCAATCTCCTTTCAGCCTGTTTTACTGATTTTTCTGCCTTATTCCATCCATGATCACTGTTCTGTATATGCTTTTACCTTTAGTAAAAAACTACACTGAGCTCTGACTGATCCGCAATAAATCATGCTTGTTTCTCCATTTCCCTTCACAGTTGCTATAAAAACATTCCTAAGTGAAAGACACGATTTAGACACAAGTTTTAGATTGTGTTAACAAAGATGCTGCAATCAAAACACTTGACTCAGTTTGAACCGTGTGGTGAAAACTTTCAGGTGGTCATTCACTCTCAAATCAAAAGAGGACCTATTTCAGACAGGAAGGTCTACACACTCTGACCAGGAGACTACCCTAGATTGAGGGATTAGTGATCCAGTAACAGTTAACCTTAGTAGACAGTTAATGTGCTGCGTGTCCAGTGTGGCCTTCAGGCTGTGCTATGCTGAGCTACATCCTTTAGCCACAGGACAACCTCAGCCACCTTATTGCCTCACTGGAGCCTGTGGGCAGCTTCCACTTGGTACTGGCCATTAAGCCACCTGCATGGCTTTGCCTTTGTCTAAAAGTACAGGAAGAAGTTCTCATGTGAATAAGGAAAAGATATAATACCTTGAATGTCTAGAAAGAAGGAATCTCTCTCCATGGAGGGGATGTGCACAGCATGCCATGGGAAAATCCATCTGGGTTGTGTCTGATGCTGCACAAATGTGGGGTGTCCAGCATCTGAAGGGGATTTACTCAGTAGCTATATTCTTCTTTTTATTATGTTTTATTAAAGAGCTATTTTATGATGTCATTTGTTGTCAGGCTTTTGTTACTGAGACCCAGAAAGGGTATTGCATCGTATCTTTCTTACCTTCTCACCTCTGCTGCTGGTGAAGAACAGAGGATTTACAGGTGACTTTGCATTGATGTAAGTAAAAATGTAAATAAAGATATAACTTTGGTTTCCACTTGTGCCACAAATTCTTTACCTCAAAATTTATCTCAAAATCTAATATCCAAGCCATTGCACCTTTCACTGCCCATTTTTTTCGTCTAATGGAAGGAACACTCAGCTACCTGCCTAAATAGGTACTGTTTATAAAAAAATGTTGAAACATATACTGAAGATGCAAGGTACTATGAAGCACAAAACATTGTCATTGAAATTCTTGGGGCACATATGTCTGTCTGGAAACTGCTGCTCAAGAATTTCATGAAACCGTAAATAGAAAATCATGCTGCTTTCTGAAGCAACTTCACAGGTCTGAAAGACCTCTCAAGCCCTTCACACTTGGTTTGCTTCTCCAGTTATGGACTTCAGAGACAACCTAGACTAGAGCTGAAAGAACTGCATCAAGTAATTAAAGAACAAAAACCAGGAAACAAAGCCTTAATTTAAAGAGCAAGTGGAAGCTCCACATTTACCTCTTGCAGGGACAGCTAGTGTGCCCAGCAGCAGGGCATGCCTTTAGTGAGACAGAACCTTTACTTTAAAAATGTGCCATGGGTCTATTAGGGAAAGCATCAATAATTAAAGTTAATGCCTGGAAACTGGCATAAGCTACGGGCATGATGACTCAACCTCTTGGAGATCCATTCATTACATTCAACTACAAAGGCTAGAAGTTATAAAAAATGCATGAATAAATTCTTAAAGTATTAACACACTACTTCTTTCAGTGTTTGTTCTTACCCAGGTGGCACTGGTCTACTTTCTCTGCAGCTTCTTTTCACTTAAATGACCTTAGATTATTGTAGCTGTCTCTCAGGATTAAACAAATTAGTCTCTTAAAAATGTATTATTGAAGGTTCCTACTTTGTAAGAGAGAAAATGTTATCTGGCATCCACTCTTCAAACTTATTACAAAATGTTAGATTTCACAGCAAAGTTTATAATTCTAAATTGAAGTATTTTGACCTAGATATGCCATTCATTAAATTCACTTCTGGGCTGGGCAAAATTAAGTAAAAACACCCTAAGAACTATGGAAGAGACCCCTATTTTACGTCTCCAAACCTCACCCAGGTAAAGCAAGTAGACACAGTTCTGCACAATATCTTTTGGTCAGAGCTGGTAGCACTCAAATATCTTCCAAACTAAGGCAACAGCAGTAAGAAATAAAAGCAACTTTATGGAGATTTGGGCATTTCTCATGTGATACTGTGAAAACTTTTGTTCTGTGATTTTTGAGTTTAGGTTTCTAGATTACACTCCCTATTTTGCTTAAGTTTGGTTTTAGGGTTATTTATTTCAAGATTCCTCACTGAGGGCTATTTTTTTGTGTGTATTTTTTCCTCCCCAATAGGGTTTGGCTGGGGTTTATAAATTCACAGATTGTCAGGAATAATTCTCCAGTTCCTTCTGCACTTGAATTTTTCTTTCCAGAGCAAGAGGAGTCAGTAGCATTTGGCAGATGAAAAAGCCAGATATTGCAAAGAAAGAAAGCTTGACTCTTGCTGTTTCTGGGTCTGCAGCCGAATAACCAGAATTTGCAAGCTACTTGTCGTTCTTTCTCAAAAAGGTAATCTTGAAACAAACAAACAAACAAACATATTACTTAGCATCTGGGTAAGAAGCATTTGAAGTAGTTAAGCTGTATTATATAACTTAATCCAAAATAAAAAGAGAAATCTAGACATTATTGGAAATAAATAGGAAGAAGGGCATATAGTGAAAATTCCACATTTGAAAATCACCACTATTTAAATACTGCTACCAAGTTCCCTCCAGTTCTTCAGCAGGAGGGAAAAGGGGGGGGATTTTATATGCAGATTTCCATGAGAACTTTGAAGACTTACAGTGAAAAATAATATATTTTCTTTCAGAAACTAAGCTAAATGCTTGCATTTCTTACCAACACGAAAACTGAACAGCTAGAATTACTTATCTAGTTACTATCCTAGTCAGTAGATAAGTAGCACCCATTGTACATAAAGGTGAAAATCCAGCTCAGAAATGGCTTTACAACTAAGATTAAAAATATGAGTTGTAATTTCCATGTTCATAATATGTCTTTAAGATAGAACTAAATTTTAATTCAGTATGATAGACTTTTATTTTAATGACTCTGATGAGACATCTATTAATATATTTTCATTGAATTCCTGAAAAATTTATATCAGCAACTTACACAGCTGATTAACAAACTCTTACAAGATTTACTTCAGTAACAGTTCGTCATGGCTAGGCTTCGTGAACAAAGATCCAGGGAGGACTCCACCCACGGTCCTCATCAGCACCTCTTACAGGCGTGCTGATAAAAAGAGGATAGCGGATAGCACCCTCCAGCCTGCGCAAGGGATTTTTTTTAGGTGTGACACAGCATGCGCAGAGCTGGACCCACCCTTAAGTCCTAAGGCTCATCTGCCAGGGCCTAGCAAGCTTGGATGCTGGCAGCGAAGTCCTTAGGACGGAGGTTTAACCTCTTAGATGGAAGGCCTTACAGGGCTAAATGAGCTCCATCTGCCCAGGTTTGGAATCAGAGTTGTCCCTCTCCTAGGATGACTGCCAGAAGGCTAATGAGCACATCCTACCCATACAAGGATTATAGGAACATGGGTATCACTCCCCACACTTTACTGTGGGCAATGAGTTTAATGCTCCCTCTGCTGTCGGCACAGTTATCGCACCAGGGGCCACAGGAGACCCCAAGTGATTTTCAGACTGTGTCAACTAACAGTTAATTCAACATAATTAAACTGTATACCTTATTACATTTAAAAGCAATAAGAAAGACAAACCAATTAAAGCTACAGAAGACTGGTGTTTAGCATTAGAGACAAACACTGTCTGACCCTCATATGACTAACTGTAGGAGAATCCAGAGCCCAAGCTAGGTTCACAATTTCTTTAGAGAACATTTGGAGTCAAATTAGGATTAAGAAATACCCTTTTTCTACCCCAAAGAGATTTCATATACTGTTTGAAATTCCTTTAGAGGACTGTCCTACAACCTGAGTGACTACTTTAGCCCTCAGGACACAGGATGCTCTTCCATGCTCATTCCTATCACATGATGAAATGGGACAATTCCTGTTCTCTGCTCCTTGGAGCATCAATGTCTCAAACAACCCTTTCAAATCAGAAATCAATCCCATAACTTTGAATCTTAGAGCAAAACACTGAAAAATTTCTTCTCACTTAGTAAGTATGTTAAGTCAGTGGGTTAATTGTGCTCCCTCTCTCCATTTCTTTCTACAGTATTTTCTGAGAGAACAACACCGCTTAGGAATAATTTCTTCAATGAGGTATTCTGCAGCACAGGAGATTATTATATCACATTACTACTTACACAGTTTTTGGAAGAATAAGAAAATAGATTTTGATGTTTTGGGTAAGTTCTTTTTTAAAAAAGTCCACAAAGCCGTGACCATCATGAACAAACACACTTTGATAAAACATACAGAATGTTTCCTTTGACATTTTCAAATTGAACTACATTATTGTAGTGTAGCTTGGCCATTATTTGGAGCCTGATTTACCTCTGCAAATATTAAATATTGGCTTCTATCTGCTTACTATTGACCAATGAGTCTGATTAAAAATACTTCGCCTTTCATACCCATCTAGAACCATTATTTGATTCCATTAAATAATTCTGTGAAGTTTCTCCTTGCTTTCCTGTGTATGTCATTAAACACACCAATAACCAAAAGCACTTCTGGGCTATCACTGGAGACCACAAAGTATCCTACAGATACACTGTAATGTTCTAATAGGGTCAGCAAGCTCCCCTATTTCTCCATTCTCAACAGAGATGAATCAAGTTTCTTGCTTCAAAGTTCCCTACAGAGAACATGATCAATTAACTCCAGTACCTGACACATCATGATATAAAAACTATTGCTTTTATTTTAACAGGAATACACTGGGTAAATACCATTAGAGAACTACTTAGAGAGACTTCTGGCCTCAGGGACTCATCCTTTGAATGAAGACTAGGTCACTTGCAAGTGCCTTTAGTAAATACATTAGAAATGTAGAAGAATTCTAGAATGGGCAATATTTTTTCCCTTATTTGTAATCTTAAAAAGATAAATAAAAACAAAGATTAAATCCTTAGCTTTGACTTCTATGCCAAATTGTCGCGCAGCTTGCATACAAGTAGATCTTCTCTCCTGTAACATCACTTATTTATATACCACTTTGTCCTGTCATAGGAAAAACTCAAAACCTTTTCTCCATGTGCAAAGTCTATCCTAGCTTTCTGTTTCTTCCTGTACTGATGTTCCTTCTGCAGGTTTAGAACAAATGTTGCCGTCCCAGGGGCAGCAATGTCATCACCACAAGTTTTCCCATTTATCAATGTAATATAAGCTATGCACACCAAAATCATCAGACACCACTCATTATCATTCATTGTCAGTATACACTCATGTACAGAAGTGTAGATTTCACTACTTTGACATTATAAATATTATTCAAGTCTTAATAAAAAGGACAGCAACTGACCTTCTTTCTTTGCCTTTGAAGATAGAACCTTAAATATTTTAAGGGCTTTTTAATTAATTTTTAATTATTATTTGAATGTACACACCTTAGAACTATGAAGTATTCTTCTTCAGTTTCACGTAATATTTCAGAGGCAGAAGTCTGATCTTCAAAATTTTCACTGCCTCTGAATTTTCCAAACCATATTAAACAGCATTCACCTGGTGCACGTCCTTCCTTTATAATAATGGCTCCAACTTCACACCTGAAAGACACACGTATAAAGGCAAAAAACTAAATGTGACACATCATCATCAGTAAATAATTATAAAATATTGACAGTAAAATGTAGGCATCAAACCATTTTTTAGAAAATCAAGCATAAGATTCCCTTATTGGCACTTTATGAAGTGTAATATGGCTAATAAGACTATTTTTATGTCATACTAGGGTCAGAAGAGTCACTGACATATACACCTCTCCTGTACAATTACTATCAAAGCAACACCAAACCACATGATTAACAACTTGCATGCATGTTTATTTCAGCAGTTCCACACATCAATGACACTTATACATTAGACACATAAGTACCAATATTTTTTTTGTTTGAAGAGTAGTACAACGTTCTTTCCTCTAACTTCCGACAAACTACAGCTTGGCAAAGTTGAAGATATGTTTTACTAGATAAATATTGACATGTTCTGTTCTTCAGAATTGTTTAAAAAAAGGAAAAAAAATTATTAATAAAGGGCTCATGGAAGCTGATAGAACACACAAGAGCCACCTGAAGGTGTGCTGTGGTGAAGGTGAAGCTGAACCCTGCCAGAAATTACTCGCTGGCAAAAAAAATGCTTTTGTTTCTCCTTCACACTAGCACTTGGCATTCGTTGTAAAGTTAGTGCTAGTTTGGTGTGTCTAGTTCTGTTATTTTCCATCTTATGTTCTTGTTACATCAGCAAATGCATAAAAAAAGAGCATCCATTCTCCTTTCCTGAAAGTCTCTTTTGTCCCATATGCCTTCACCTTTCTTGAAAGGATGCATACTACTCCCTATATATCCTATTCCTCTAGGTCTTCCAGTGAAACTAGTCACCTTTGACCATCCTCAATACAAGGCCCCTTGGGAGGGCTTCTCTCACATCTGAAGTGAATGGGGACAAGGGAAGAAATTGTACTAGCTGTGCCATGCCCAATTCATTGCTATCTGGCCTACAATTTGTTATCCTTCAGAGTGCACACAGGACAATCCCATCTCACCACCTTCTGATAAAACGAGAGGGGAGAGGGATGCAATCCTTGTGTTTCACAATGTTTTCTCCAGTAAAATAATAGCAATGACTCAACTCTGCCCAGGGAGCTGCTCTGATAAGAAAAACAGTTACCAGCACATTTTAGTACTCTAGTATTAAGTATTAAGCCAGTCTAGGAACTGACTAGATGGTCACATCCAGAGGGTAGTGGTCAATGGCTCGAAGTCCAGCTGGAGATCAGTGACAAGTGGTGTCCCTCAGGGCTCTGTACTGGGGCCTGTACTGTTTAATATTTTTATAAACGATATCGACAGCAGCATTGAGTGCACCATCNTAGTGACTTTCCAGTACTTAAAGGGAACTTAAAAAAAGGCTGGAGAGGTCCTGTTTGCAAAGGCCTGGAGTGAAAGGACAAGGGGCAGTGGTTTTAAATTGGAGAAGAGTAGATTTAAACTGAACATTAGAAAGAAGTTGCTCTCCACGAAGGTGGTGGAACACTGGAACAGGTTGCCCAGGGAGGTGGCTGGGGCCCCATCCCTGGAGGCATTCAAGGCGAGGCTTGACAGGGCTCTGGGCAACCTGATCTAGTTGGGGATGTTCCTGCCCACTGCAGGGGGGTTGGACTAGATGACCTCCAGAGGTCCCTTCCAACCCAAATCATTCTATGATTCTATGATTTATGCCTAATAATATATACTGAAGGGCCAAGTCTCCCCAGAGTATACTCATTACCAGTGTTCAATAGTATCATCTGCTGCTCTTTCATACTACAGCATAGACTGCCAAATGCAGGTCCCTCAAGATCAGGAAACAGATAGCAGCTGGATTAGCACTCTTATACTCCAGGCAGGAATGACTGCTTCAAGTAAAATAGTCTAAAATGTCAGAACCATCAATTACGTTGCACACTCCAGGCCAAAGCTCTTTCTCCTTCCAAATGTTATTTGCATAAATTCAATGGTTATGTATATGGGGCACCCATATTACCAGATTAATTATTTATCAGCAGAAATCTAAGTTACTTACCTGCCTGCTGGCTTCTTTGCTTGGAGCAAATATTCAGTAAATATTTAAGCTTTTCTAAATCTTTGTTCTGAAATGAGGAATATGCAAGCTAATTTGCTATCTGCTCAGTCCACTACAGAGTCCATGTCTGAAAGGTGTTTAGCTTTCTGGTCTGATTTATTTCCTTACTGTTGCTTCAAGAATGTAGGAAAAGGTAGAAAGAAAGTGTTGTGATCTGCCCAGGTAGATCATAACATCTGGCAAAATCTCCTATAAATGAAGGTGGCTGTATATATATGCAGGTTCAACACACATAGGCAGACTGCAACAAAGATGAGGACTGATTGGGTAAAACCAAGACTAATAGTCCTCAAGTAGACAACATCCTGACAACATTTTTGTCTGACATTGCATATCACAAAAATTGGTAGGAATTGTAATATTCAACAGAATAAAAAGTAACAGAGGTGAAACAATCTATTAGGGAAGAAACCATGTGCTTTGCAGAGATAAGTCACGGTTGGCTATGTATTACACTGTCCAAAAGAGCTAACAGTCATATTGACACATTGTACATCTGAATGGAGTGCACAGAGATTTCCAAGAGATTTCTACAAGCTCTCACCAAAGTCTCTGAAGGGAACTCAAAACAGACTGACATGGCTAAGGCTGACATGGGGTAAAAAAGAAATACGTCCCATGAGGAAGAAAAAAGAGGGAACAAAAGGCAGAAACAAATGGTTAGTTTTCACTATGAAAAAGTTACTTCAGGTCCTCCAGGGATCTGCACGGGGACCTAAACTGTCCAACATATGCACAAAGCAGACTCAAAAAAGGAAGTAAATAACAAAGTAACAAAATTCATTGAGACTACAACATTTTTCAAGTTGGTTAAATCTAGAACCAAAAATGAGGACAAATAGGTGGCAGTTTGATAGGCCACTACACTGAGCTGAGAGATCCTCTTCAAAAGCAGAACAGAAAAAACTTGAGGCAAATGTAGCAAGACCGTTAAGAGATATAAGGACAGTATAAGCAGATTAGAGTATTTCAATTCACAAATTAAATGATTAAAGGGGAGGATATGATAAAACCTATGAAAACACAGAGGGTTTGGAAATATAAAATTCTTCAATATTTCTTACAACACAAACACTAGGAGATGTCCAAAATATTATCAGATAGCAGGTTTGAAATTAACAAAAGGGAATACTTTTTTATGCAGCATATTAACAGAATCATGGAACTCCTTGTCACAGGATGCCAAGGGGGACAGAATCATAAACCATTTTAAAAGGAAATCAGATCATTTCATAGAAGGTAAGTCTACTTATGGCTACGAAACATAATGGACTGAAAGCAAACTCAGATTTACGAAGTCCCTAAGACACTGATTGCCAGATCCAGTTGAGTTTAGGAAAGACCATTCTGCATGGGCCCAACTTGGATGCTTTCTATACTCCCAGTCAGGGTCAAGGCAGGATACTGAGAAGCAAGGGAAATCTCCCTTTTGACTTAATATGGCTGGTTTATCTTCTTGGTATCAGAGCTACTCTTCCTGTGTACTCTTACTATGGAGAATATATAGACATTAAAAATATCAGCAAGGCTACCTGCAAAATAATCACTGGTTTTGAATAACAAATGCCTTCCAACATGAGACAGCCTAAGCTGAACATTGCCCTCTGCACTGCTGGACTCCCATCAATGTATCTAGGAAAAAAAACCAACCCCAAACAACAAAACCAAATCAACAATGACAAAAACCGCAACCAAAAAACCTCAACAACAACAAGATATACAAGAAGTTTACTTGAACAAAAGTACTTCAAAATTTCTTCAATGTTTATATTTGTGTTTTATTTTAAATGAGAACAGTTAATCCAATGTGATTATTCATTTGCTTCAAGGGTAAGCAGCTGGAGAGGAGCAAAGCAAAGCAATGAAAAGAACAGCATGCACCAAATAAACAGTGGCACACATGTTGCTATGTGTACATTATTTAAAATGTGCATTTATAATTTAAACCACTATAATAATCTGTGACATTCTAGCCTAGAAAATATGGATCTGGAATTGTACAGAATACACACATGAAAGTACATGCAGTTACTATTGCCACACAAGCCATTTTTCCATCTCTTGTCCATCAATGTTATTGATAGACATTTAAAAACCTAGACAACAGAGAGTGTACATTCAGATCCGTAAGTGCTTCAGCTGGAATCCATGCTCTGTCAGAGCACCCATTCCACAAGAAACTGACGTGATGTGGATTCTTTGGTGTCCAATAAGACATTAATTGAGATCAAACCTTTCCCTGCACTTAGGACGTTCACAGCAGCTCTCACCAGCTTGGTCTGATGTCTTAGCAGAGAATAGCTCCCACAGAGTCAGGGTGCAACTCTGCTACAAAAATCAACCAGCCAGCAGGCAGAAGTTCTTTGAAAACCAAGTTTAATTAGTTCCATAATAAATTAATTACTTAATGAGTTCAACAGAAGGGTGTGATTCTGAAATGTTTTTATGTTCAGCAGACACAATGAAGCTTCGCTGTCCTGTCACAATATGCTTAAATCATTATGTGTATGTGTGTGAAATGTTTGTTACTTTTATTCAGTATTATTTCCAGGATATTGAAAAAAATTACCAAAAAAAATGACAGTCTCTAGCTTAGATTGACTAAACAGCGAAATTAAGTGAACTTTCTCATCGAAATGACATATTTGTGGGTATTCTATACTTTATGACAACAGTCAGTGATGACTGCTGTCATGAAGACTGCTGCTGTCTGTTCAAGACTGCAAAAACCATGAAGCACTGTGCTGGAATGAAAGATACTGTTTGCTCTTTTTATGCAGTTATCCTTTGGTGAAAATATTTTTAAAGGTGACAAATTTGAACACTTTTGAATCCCAAGAAGCAAAGTAGCAAAAAAAATTTATTTACAGGCTTAATGCATTGTGGATGTAAGTTCTGCTAGGCTTCTGTATCAATGACTCACAGTCACAGTGTGTAGACTTCACACTATTGCCTCATGATTCAATCATAGCTTTTTATACAATAAAATATTAGCCATTTATCATTTTCATATAAAATTTTGCTATGTCACTTTGCACAGTTTTCAACTTCCAAGACTCATCGTAATTTTCTCTAAAATTTCATTTAGATAACAACTAATTCAAAGAGCCCATGTAAAACAGTTTAGTAAAGACTTCCCCATAAATCCAACTACTTGCCCATCAGCATATATTGCTTGCGATAGAAGTAGAGGTGTTATTGCCCTGTAGCAGTACAACACCTGAATTTCCCAGTGCCAGTGTAATAAAAATAAGCTTACGCTTATTCCAGGATTTAGTGTATAAATGAGCGAGTGGAAACATTTTCAGGCTTTCAATCTCCAGTAGCCGAATGGAGAGCGCTTGAGTTCAACAAACATGGGAAGTCTGCAACACAAGAAGGTTTTTGCAGGTGTTTTTCTGCATGACTGGCTTGAGGCAATAAACAAGAACAACATTAGCAACAATATTAAAGATCTGAATTTGAATAAGTAAACAAACAGCATCAAATTAGACTTGCTCACACCAGAGTTTGCCCTGGACACCTACTCTTTCTTTCAAATGCCCTGCATCAAATCATGCTCATTTTGTGCACCCAGAGAGCCCTAAGCATGTCAAATGGGTGAGACAGAGATATTAGGGTTCTTTAAGTGCTACAGTTTGGCAAGCAAGGTATGAGACTATAGAACAACTACAGAAGTTGTGGCTCTGATTAGGAGCAGACCAGAAAAATGAGTTTGTGTTGATCCTGCCTTAAGGAAGGTGAATGACTTACTAGTCTTGTAAGTAGTTTCTTCCATATCCAGGACTCCAGCTAAATAGGACAATGCAGAATGGTCATTTGCCTTCATTGCAACACATCTTTCTGGCTCCATAAAGAGGAAGCTAGAAACTGGTTTAAGATCAGATCACATAACCTGCAAATGCTGCATCATTACATTTTAGTTAACAATCCTTATACTGACTCCTGTACTTTAGAACTGACTGAAGTTACTCTTTGACAATGCCAGTCACCTTTGAAAGCATTTAGAGAGGTGTCCACCATTTCCTTACCAGCTTTTTCCTATGATGAATTAAATTTGCCCTCAACATTTGTGTGTTTTATTTCTTCTGTAAATGTATTTGATGTTAGCATTTTTTGAGTAACTGACAGAGTAAGAACTTATAAAAATCTATCTAGAATAATATATATTCTAAGCCACACAACTGTCAACTATGTGCTCATCCTCTAAAAACAATATCCATACAAATTATGCAGGTGTATAGATTCCCGACTCTTTATGAATTTTTTAAAAATGAATTAGATATCCAGTAGAAGTTTATAGTGTTTTAAGAGTGCTTTGCATCATGTTGATGTATTGATTTTAAATATAAATCCACATTAATCTGAAGTAATTGACCATGCACATTAATAATAATGCTCAATTTTCATCAGGGAAGAGAATGGTTCTTGTGCCAAGAAAAATGAAATTTATTACTAGACACTACAGAGGCAAAGATGAAAATCACTATTAAAAAGTATGAAAAGGTTTTGACAGAATATCTGTTAACATTGCTCTTGGTAATTCTTGAAGAAAACCTGGGTTTATTCAAAATATTTACAAGCAACTGAAAGCATAAAAGGGCAATTTGGTTGGTATCACAACCTAATTTACTTCAAATGTAATTATCAAGATACTTCTTGGCCAGTGTAACCCTCTACAGTGCTTTCTCCCTCGTATTTATATAAAACACACTTCCAAGAGCTACTGTTTTAAACACAGCTGTCAAAATCCTGAGCTAAACTTCACAAGCTTCCAGCTGTCAGAAGATTAAGTCATTTGTATGCCTAGAAAATCACAGAATTTTTTTTCCCCATTTTACTACTGTCTTTAGGATTTTATCTCCACAAAGAAAAGCATATGACATGTTGGGTCATGTTACATGGGTTATATTTGAATAACAAAGTACTGAATCCATTATGCCAGGATTTTATGCTGTTAATTAAATGTGGCTCGAATTCATCAATGCATTATTACGTGCTTTGCTGAACAGGAACATAAACTCTCATTATATAAGTTAACTTTAAGGCCCCAATTTTTAGCTCATACATGTGTAAAATTCAATGTGTAAATTCTTCACAGAAGAATTGGATACTTCCTACTTACATGTTATGTTTCAAAAAATGCTTCTAAATTTCATCCATAAAACGTTTATCCCAATGATGGTCATGATTAAATGAAATCTCAAGTAAACTCTTATCCCCTTTCTTCCAAGAGAAGAGAGCAGTACTACGTTTTAAAAGTGAGTAATTACATCATATGTTTAGAGAAACCATTCATATTTGGGATTTTGTGTTCTTTACCAGAACTGATAAAATCCTTTTTGAGCACCCATTTATCTTGAGGTTGGTACAAGACTTTTAATAGATCCCAAATGGAATTCAGAAGAAAGGCAGTTCTACAAAAACATTTAAACTGATGTCTTCTCCAGCATATATTTCTATGCTTCTGGTTTAAAACTTGGTGACTCAAGGCATACCTCACTGAATAGCACTTCTGCATGAAACACTATTATCTCTGCTACTTGAGTATTCAGTGCAACTTAACTAGGTTTATGCTTCACTGCACAGGATCTAATTTTATTGGCATAGCTATCAAAACATATGAATAACCAGCCATAACTAGGAGCCAGCTCATCTATACATGTCAGTGGGAAAAGACACCTGAACAAAGTAAATCATTACTAACAAGAGGAAGAAAAATGGGTAATAAGCAATCAGAGTTAGTTTTCTGAAGTCAGCTTTGGAAACCTTTCTATATAGCCAGCTCATTTGAGAATATATTTCATTATTTTTAGTTCAAAATCTCATCTATGTTGTTAAAAAAAAGTGGTTTGGAGCCTTAAAACCATGAAAAATACTTGCAGACAAACTAATTGTTAATGCAGAAAACCATGCCTGGCTGAAACCTCAAACAGAAAACAACAGCTATAGGGAAGTAAAGCTTAATTTAAATAAAATAATAAATTATGTTTTTCAGCCTACAGGGAACCTTTGCAGCTCTGAGAGTTTATTCTGAATTTTGCATTTTCCTTCCTTTTATTTCATACCAGTGGGAGTAACAGGAAAGATGCTTCCAGTGAAAGCTGCTTTGAAAGGGAGTGCTTCAGGCCAGAAATTTGAGAGAGAGAGATCAAATATACATCCTCTGTAGGGCTTCAACTTGCAGAAAATAATAAAGTCCCACCCAAACATAGTAACTATTCTACTCTGCCAGTAATGACTGCTCTGAAGCCCACCAAAATCAAAGGACATTTTGTTACTAACTTAATGGGATTTGGATCAAGCCCCAAGTAATCAGTTACACATATATACTAATGCACATAAGTAGATCCAAGAGAGTATAGGGACTCATCATAAATACTATTTCTAAAGCTGATTAATTGATTTTTACCAGAACAGTGTAACTGAGAAACAATGAAGACGGAAGAGATTTATCCTTTTAGGATCTACTACTACATCTGTTAATGTCCTAGGTGCAGTAAGGAAAACTGTATTTCGACATGGGAAAAGTTTTCAGGGAAAATACAGGACACAAAGGAACAAAAGTAATTAACATTTAGCAAAAAGATCTAAGACTCCTGGTGACTACTTCATGTTGCAGACCTTTGATCTTCCTTTGTAGACTGCTAGAATGCTGTGAGTCTTGGTGAGGGGTTATGCAGCTTTCACAATCGTCTGTAATTAATCTGTCTGGACAGTTACAGGTAGAGTTCAGTTAAACTTGGATTTAGATTTGCTTGTGGCCCTGATAAAAAGGAGTTTAGTCTCTTCTTGTTTAAGTCCATATTGTCGTCATGGCTAGGCTTCGCGAACGAAGATCCAGGGAGGGCTCCACCCACGGTCCTCATCATCACCTTTTACAAGCGCGCTGATAAAAAGAGGAGAGCGGATAGCACCCTCCAGCCTGCGCAAGGGATTTTTTTTTTTTAGGTGAGACACAGCATGCGCAGAGCTGGACCCACCCTTTAGTCCTAAGTTCATCTGCCAGGGCCTAGCAAGCTTGGATGCTGGCAGCGAAGTCCTTAGGACGGAGGTTTAACCTCTTAGATGGAAGGCCTTACAGGGCTAAATGAGCTCCATCTGCCCAGGTTTGGAATCAGAGTTGTCCCTCTCCTAGGATGACTGCCAGAAGGCTAATGAGCACATCCTACCCATACAAGGATTATAGGAACATGGGTATCACTCCCCACACTTTACTGTGGGCAATGAGTGTAATGCTCCCTCTGCTGTTGGCACAGTTATCACACCAGGGGCCACAGGAGACCCCAAGTGATTTTCAGACTGTGCCTGTAAGTCCATATAACCTACATTCATTAGCGAGATTAGCTGAGGTAGGCACAGCCAGGATGCTGGATGAAAGAATGGGAAGTTGATCCTGGTTCATGGTGTCTCCTTGCTGGCTGGATAAGTTATTGTCCAGCTTTCAGTTATGAACTGTTAGCATTTGAGCTTACAATACTGCAGCTAAGGTAGATCTGAAATCTCATTGGTCAAAAGACACACTCAGCTTCTTGGAAACGGTTTCTTTTTTCCATTCAGCAATGATAATACCAGCAAGAAGAAGTATTAAAGGGGAAGCTCATAATAGCAGATTTAGAGTGGGATGAAATCCGAGTGACCTGAAGACATTCCTATTGCAAACCACCAGGATATTCTATCATAGCCTTGAATTGTATACATTTCTTCTCCCGTGAAAGCATGCTTACACATATGCATGCACAGTGCTTACCTACTCTCGCTTAAAAAAATCTTTTTGTATGAAATCTGTGTTAATTTTTGCATGAATCATCTAAAAAGAGCCTCTAAGTCTTTAAGAGTTGCTCTTTACCTCCTGTAAGAATCGGCCTTCAAGTTTTTTAATACACTAATAACAAAGCAAGGAGACATAAAAATTATCTTCATGCAAGCTGTAGTAGAAGGAGATTCCAAAGCATGCCAAGCCATATTTCCAGTCTACCCAAGTCAACAAAGTAGTAGAGAAATAGAGAGGAAGAAATTATTTTGTGAGTTCACCTCCAAAATGGAATGGTCATTTCTCTCCACTGTATTCTAGTAAGGGGGAAGAGACTATGAAGAAAAGGGTAGATTAAAAACAAACCAAACAAACCAAACCACAACAACACCACCAACCATAACTGCTTTTAGGCATTATCCAAAATACTACTGGTAGTCCTGTTACTAGCTGCACCAAAACTGTTCTAACAAAAGATGTGCAACTAAGGAATCAGAAGAATCGAGCAATAGCAAACTATGAATCTTTCCATTTCTTATTGTCAAGTGTTAGGACTGGGCCAGCCAATAATCCAGGCATATATATTCTCTATTATCCCATTTTCCCCCTCTCTAGGAAAGAGAAGGGAAAAATTAACAGAGAGAAAGGAGACTTGTGGATTGGAAATGAAACTTAAACTACTTTAATGAAAAAAATAACAAGAAAATGAAACATATATATATATATACATATATACACATACACACACCTAACCAATGCCATACCCCAAACCCCCCTGATGGCAACTACGTTACCATCACCACTGATACGGTAGCAGAAGGACTCAGTAACAGACAGGATTCAGACACGGGAGCTGGATCCCAGAACTCAGGAACTCTTAGACTGAAATCAAAGCAGAAGAGACAGAGTCCTGTAGCAGCAGAGCTAGGCTTCTGATCCTCACCAGGAGAGTTATCTTGGATTGGGACTGAAAGCAAAAGACAGAGTCCTGTAGCAACAACTCTCAGACTGAGATGGAAGCAGAACAGAAGGAATCCTATAGCAACAGAGCTGAACTTCTGAACCTCACAAGACTCAGGTGCTCAGGTCTTCAGATAGAGTGAAGATCCTAGCCTCTCCTTTTTTGTATTGGCTGTTAATTAGGTGCTAACTAGCTTAATTATGCACCCATTTTGCTTGGATCTTAGGCCTTATGTAAGAGACCCTAAGGTCAAAGCCTGGTGTCAAAGTTTCAGGGACTGAAATGAAATATGTGGCGTGGAATACCATGTTTTGACTCAAACTAGAACACTTATTAAGACATTCAACATTAAAACCATCATTGTATCTTTCTATGTATATTCTCAGAGTGGTTGTTTAATGTAGCATTTGCAACTGTATTAAAGGATATTGCAGAAGTAATTTGATCTGTATAATACCCTTTGAAATATAATTTGATTTAAGAGGAGACAAGAAGAAAATAGTTACATCACAGGGTAGGATCTTCTGAATACTCTCTATGTACACAACAGCTCAGAAATAACTCCAGAGGAATCTTTTATCAAAACCTATACAGCAGTTTTCTTTGTTCTTTTTGACAGTCGCATCTAAGAGGTGGAAACGTTAAAATTATTATGTAAGTTATAAAAATCTTTTGCTCCATTTCCAAAATATGGGATTCCTTTTCTAAATATGAAAACTGTACCTTACATGTGCCTATCTAACAGTACATAGTTTAGGACATAATATGCGGATATTTATGAATGCATTTGCCATGAGCCTCACACTTAGACAGAATGTACAACAGATGCTCAAGTCAGTATGCAGATAATGATCTTTCCATACAGTGAAATCTAAGTAGGCATGGACAGAAGAAGTAGAGGATCAGCTGAACATTCATTAGTACTGCTCAGATAGCAGCTACATAGCCCCAGAGCTCCCAGTCATGGCTTTCGATGTAGAGCTCTCTTAATGTACAAATTTCTACTAGTCATATGCTACTGACTGGAGTGGCACAATATTAATATGCAAGGATATTCAAAAAGACACACATAAAAAAAAAAAAAGAGTATTAATATATCAAACCTCAAAACTTCCTTGTGAAAACTGAGGCAGAATGACTTACAGTTTGCTCACACTATGAAAAATAAAAACATAACTCAAGAAAGGCCAGAGCTACACACCACTCACTTCCAAGATGCCAGTGCTGCTTTACTCACCATCTAGACAGTTTCTCCAGTACCAGCTAAATCTTTCACAAGGGAAAACTGATGCAAATTTCTTCCAAAGTTGAGGATATTGTTGTCTGTAAATTTTTTGCTTCACAACTGTAAAAAAATATTCAAGCTTCTGAGATGCAACATGAGCTATGGACTAGCTGAGTCAGAATCAGCTTACTAATGAGGACTCTGGCACTGAGTACAGACACTGAAACCTCCAACCCTGACACTATTAATACTGGTGGTGATGAACTAAAGTCTGGGGCATAGGCTTTGCCTGGCAAAAGGCCAAAGGCTGGCAGAAAAGGAGGGACCATGAACTGCAAGCAAATTTGTACATCAGTCCCATACTCAAGGAGTGGCCAGGTCATCAAAGTTGTGGACAAGCATCCTAGCAATCTAGTGGAAGATCTCCATACTAAGGCATTTTCCTGACATGCAGTTGTCTCAGTTTGGAAGTAAGCTTTGTGCTCTTTTCCTAAAATCAGTCTTTAGAGATAAGAGGTTAAATTTGTCCTTAAGCCCTGTACTAATAAAATAAATCCAGATCCTGAAGCTTCTAATAACTTTACTCTCCCAAAGCAAGGATGAAAATCCATAGATTTAAGAATCACAACTGTGTTTCCAAACACATGGGACCAAAAGGAAGTAGTATAAATCAAAACCTTCTATCAATCCCTTTCCCACATATCCAGCCAATATGCCTAGTATCTATAGCAGAGGATGTTTCTCCATATGTTTACATTAACATCTTTTGATTCCATTTTTTTCACATCAGAAAAAAAATAAAATAAAAAACGTAGACCTATGGTGCTAAATGATTCTAATAATACTGTCAGAAAACATCTTTTAAATCCCGAGATTATTTACCTCACCTAAATTTCATTCTAAGGTTTTCCTAAAGTTCAAAAAATTTTAATTTATTGTTGTACTCATTGACAACGACATCGATTCCAACTAATTAGCTAACGACATTAAACATGCCACTAATGATAAATATTTCAAAAATATTTCAGAATAGTAGTATTGCAATACAAATCCAAAGCTAAAAGATTATTTAAAATGTCACTGAACACATTTCATACAAAAATAATGAAGTTCAGAATTACATTATTTGTTTGTTTGCTTTTCAAGGGAGGTGCTGCTAAGATTTAACAGACCTGAAACAACCTTACTAAGCTGCTCTTTGCTGACAACTGAAAAACAGACCTAATAGTAAAAGTACCCAGCCAAAGACCCTTTCACATTATGAACTCCACTCTGGACTATGGTGAGTTTTAAAGTTACATTGACAGCCTAAGGACTAAAAACTCAGTAAGGTATGTAGACGTAGTAAGTTTGAGCATAAGAATTAGAAGAGAACATCCAACTTCTATGAGCAGACAGAAGGGGAAAACTCGTAACACAGGCTACTGCAGATACTGAAATTAGAGGAGTACTTGTTGCCAGGAACTTCGCTCTCCCACCTGCAGAGTGGCAGGAACAACCAACATTTCTGCATGTGTTCTCCTGTCTGATGTAAAAGACCCCTCACCTATACAAGCATCCGGAAGATGGTAGTATCCTCGGGTCCCCAGGCTGCACCTGCCCTCCCACGACTCCTGTAGCAGGCAGGGGAGCTCACTTTCTGCTGGTAGAGTGGCACAAGGTAATCTCCCCCTTAACTCTATTAATAGCCTTAAAGCTGTTAGTGTAGTAACAGTGGTAACAGCCGTAAGGCTATGGAATTCCTTTTATAAATTCTGACAACTCTTTTATCTAGTGATCAAAAGAATCGCACTAATTGAAAACTTTTTTTTTTTTTTTTTAACTGTCTTTAGTGTGATTGCTTTGCCCATTTCCTCGTCGATCTCTTTCTCTCCGGCTGGGAGACAGCCAGGATGGGCACCTCGACGGCACCTCCGACCAGCTACGGCCGCCAGGACCTCACCCAGGGACCTCACCAGTCTCTGCACCATTCCTCTGCGAAGGGAGCGTCCCGCCCGGGAACCCCCAGGACTTCGCCGGCAGAGAGGGGCAGAGAGGGACGGAGAGGGACGGAGGGAGGGCGGACACGTCTGGGGCGGGGAGATTTGCAGCCCGGCCTCTCCGCGCGCTTGCAGCTGGAGCCTTTAACAGCGGCTGGCTGCGGAGGTGGAGGGGCTGGTGGGAGGGAGGCGGACCCCGTTGAGGGTCGCTGCTGGCGATGCCTCCCTCGCGGACGAGAGCCTTGCGCGGCCAGGGGGCAGCTTCCGCTGCTGCACCTCGCGGGTGTCCCACGCGGTGCGGCAGCTGCGGGGCGCAGGGGGCCGGTACCTGCTGCTGAGCAGCTCTCCTAGGAGCGCCCGGGAGGCGATGTCCTCGCTGGTGAAGGAGGACCTGGCGAAGAGGCTGTTCGGGCCCCGGCGGCAGAGACTGCAGGAGTTCATCGAGGTGGAGGGCTCGGGTGCCGAGCGCTGCTACCTGTGCGCTGCAGGTACTGGGGCAGCCCACTGGGTCGGGGCGCAGGGAAGTGCGAGAGCGTGCTAGGGACCGGGGCCGGGGCGAGCAGCGGGGAGCGTCTCGGCGCCGGGCGGCAGCAGCCCCGGGCCCGCCTCGCTGTCCGCAGCTCCAGCAGAGCCCAGCATAGCACGAAGCCCAGCGCGCTGCCAGCAGCCTTCAGAAACGGCGCTTTCTCCGGTGAGCCTTGATATCAGCGGAGAAACGTGACACTTCCAACACAGCTCCTGGAAGTGCCTCATCGCCGTTTGAAACAGCAATACCTTACTGTGGCTCTAATACGGTTTTCCAAAAGAAAGCGTAAAAATACATAAACGTTGCAAGAACCATTTGTAATGTTTAGAGCATTTGCGCTATCCCTTATCTTGATCTAATGTCCTACAGATTGTCCCAGTTACTTTAGGAACAATAACTAGACCCGCAGTTTAAATACGCATTTGAGTTAGTAATTAGCACGAGCTGACTACAAGAAGATTGATGTGATAATTATCTGGCTCTACTAAATTTTATTTTAGTATATCTGTTTCATAACGTTTTTAGAACAAGATTTCAGAAAAGCTTGGAGTTTGGTTTGGTTTGTTGTGTTGGGTTTATTTTATTTCAAAATACTGAAAGATAATCAAAAAGATAAATGCTCTCATCCATAAGGACTTAGGTTGAAGTAAATGCTTTTTCCAGTCTGCTTCCTCTTCAGGTTCAAAATACTTAATAACGGGTAGACACAATCTGTGTACTTGAAGCATAGATTGGGTTAACGTCCAACATGGAATGATATAAATCTTACTTTGTGCTCATTATCTTTCTGAACATCTGAGGTCTTTAGAGTATTTGTTTTATGGATTACTGGAAATACTGAGCAAGCTATGTTCTGTGCACTCATGTAATTTTAGTAGAACAGGCTTTATATTTTAGAACTGTAAAATTAATTTTAAGAAATGGATTCCTGAATGTCATAGAACTTCTAAATGTGCAGAAATACCAACTTGATTTATAGTTTTTAAAACTATCTGGTAGAAATATGTTTAGTTCCATGTGGTAGATCTAAACAGTTCACTGTTAGGAAATACTCAAAGAGAAGAAATAACATTATGCATCTTTAAAACCTTTACTAAAAATTTCTTTTTAAGGTAACAGGAGAACAAGCAATTAAAGAAAGCCTCTAATCAGATTAACTGATTGGAAGTCTCTGAAGACATAAAGGCAAATTTATGCAGAGTATTAAGAGTGGGATCTCTCCAGTATCCAGTATTAAACTCTCTTAATATATTCAGGCATAGTCAGGTAAGTGGTGAGTGGAGTGGAAATATGATTCTGAAAGATGGTTTGCATCTAGCTGCCAGCAGCTACTGTAATCTGCTCTGATTCTGTAGGAGCAAAACACATTATCTAAAATCTTATCCTAGCAATGCAACCTCAGTATATTCATGTTGATTTCAAATTACCATAACAAAACAAACAGAAGTCAGTAAAACTGTAGGCAAAACTTTAGAAGTCTATGCCTTTTGAAATCTGTATTACAACAAAATCTTGTTGTGGATAATTGAACCACCTTATTTTTGTGCAATATGGCCAACATTATTTCCCTTCCTTCTCATAATAGCAAGTCCTAGTTCTTGTGTGAAGGCAAAAGTATCCTTTCACTAAATGCCTTGTAAACCTGGAAAGTGTGTAAAGCTGAAATGCAACCACATTCAGGGATTTTTCACAACCCAGTATTGGCATACCTGAGAAGAATGTTAGGAATAGTGTCATATTATCCAACAGATACTCTTGAAAACATGTTCATTCCATAGAAGACCTTAAGATATAGTTTGTGCTCTATGGAGGCATTGCCATAGCTTTTAGAGTTTAATAGAATGACATGGTAGATGTGAGCTCATGTTTTGTATAAAATGGTCTTTAACTCTGTTAGCTAAGTATCAGAATAAGCAATATCTAAAAGGCGAAGTAAAGAAATATTTTTTTTTTTTTTTAGTTGACTATATCCTGCCCAAGTTTCACCACTGGGCAGGACATGCTCCTGGTTTTGTTGTTCCAAACACATCTGTGCTCTGTCCTTAGGTCATATGATTTCTGCTTCTGCATGAGGGGTAGAGAAGTGGCAGCGTGTGGGATGTGGGGGCCACTAGTACATCCCTTTGAATTTCTGACAGCACTGGGGACTTTTGGGCTTGGGCTTGTTTCCTTTTCTTTGAACTCTGAGGGAGATGATGTACCCTCACAGACAAGCAAACCAACCAAAGAAATGAGAGAAACTGAAAGCAGAAAAGGGACCAGTGTGGCTGAACAAGGACCTGCTTCTTGAGCTGAGGTGTAAGAATGAAATGCATAGGCAGTGGAAGCAGGGACAAGTGGCCTGGGGACACTACAGGGAAATGGCTAGGAAGTGTAGGAATGGGATCAGGAAGGCTAAGGAGCAGATGGAGCTGAACTTGGCGAGGGATGTAAAAAAATAATAAAAAAGGGTTCTATAAGTATGTTAATCAAAAAAGGAAGATCAGTGTGAGTGTTCCCCCTCTGTTGAATAAGGAAGGACAATTAGTCTTGAAGGATATGGAGAAGGCTGAGCTGCTCAATCAGTTCTTTGTTTCAGACTTTACTGGCAGCCAAACTTCCCGCAAGGACCAAGATTTGGTAGCCCTAGGCAAGTGTTGGGGAACTGAAGGGCCTCCCACTGTGAATGAAGAACAGGTTTGGGATCACTTACTGAAACTTGATCAGAACAAGTCTATGGGCCCTGATAGCATACATCCTAGGGTCCTGAGGGAATTGGCTGATGTAGTTGCAGGACCACTTTCCATCACACTTAGCAAGTCATGGAGGTCAGGTGGAAGTCCCAGGTGACTGGAGGAAGGGTAACATCACCCCCATTTTTAAAAACGGTAGAATGGAAGACCCAGAGAACTATAGGCCAGTGAGCCTCACCTCTGTGCCTGGGAAGATCATGGAGCAGATTGTCACAGAAGCAATGTTAAGGCAAATGCAAGACAAAGAGGGGATTCCAAGAAGTCAACATGGATTCACTAAGGGTAAATCATGCCTGACCAATCTGGTGGCCTTCTATGATGGGGTGATTGCAGCACTTGATGAGGGAAGACCGACTGATGTTGTCTACATGGATTTTTGTAAGGCCTTTGATATGGTCCCTCATGACATCCTTATCTCAAAACTGGAGAGATACGGATTTGGTGGGTGGACTGTTCGGTGGATAAGAAACTGGCTGGACGGATGCAACCAGAGAGTTGTGGTCAATGGCTCTTTGTCTAGGTGGAGGTCAGTGACGAGTGGTGTCCATCAAGGCTCTGTCTTGGGACTGGTGCTTTTCAGTGTCTTCATTAATGACATAGACATGGATATTGAATGCACCCTCAGCAAGTTTGTGGATAACATGAAGCTGGGTGGTGTGGTTGATGGACCAGAAGGGCAGGATGCCATCCAGAGGGACCTGGATAAACTCGAAAAGTGGGGCCATGAGAATAAAATGAAGTTTAGTAATTCAAAGTGCAAGGTCCTGCATCTGGGTAGGAGTAATCCTAGATATGAATACAGACTGGGTGAGGAACTCATTGAAAGCAGCCCTGCAGAGAAGGACTTGGGGGTCATGATAGATGAAAAGCTGGATATGAGCCAGCAATGTATACTTGTAGCCCTGAAAGCCAACTGCATCCTGGGCTGCATCAGGAGAGGCATGACCAGAAGGTCTAGGGAGGTGATTCTGCCTGTCCACTCTGCCCTCGTGAGACCCCACCTGGAGTATTGCATCCAGTTCTGGGGTCCTCAGCATGAAGAAGATGTGGACCTGTTGGAGCGGGTCCAGAGGAGGGCCACAAAGATGATTAAAGGACTGGAGAACCTCCCTTACGGGGATAGGCTGAAGGAGTTCGGTTTTTTCAGCCTGGGAAAGAGAAGGCTTTGAGGGGATCTTATAGCAGTCTATCAGTACCTAAGCAGGGACTGCAAGATAGAAGGGAGGAAAATTTTCAGCGGGTCAGACTGTAATATGACAAAGGGGAATGGTTACAAGTTGAAAGAGGGAAAATTTAGACTCAAGATTAGAAGGAAGTTCTTTACCAAGAGGGTGGGTAGGCAGGCACTGGAACAGGTTGCCCAGAGAGGTTGTGGGTGCCCCGTCCCTGGCAGTGTTCAAGGCCAGGCTGGATGTGGCACTGGGTGACCTGGTCTAGTGTGTGGTGTACGTGCCCATGGCAGGGGGATTGGAACTAGATGATCTCTAAGGTCCCTTCCAACCTGGGCCATTCTGTGATTGATTCTATGATAAAACAAGCCTATTATATTTGCTTGCAAATGAAAACCACTGTAATTTCTCCATAGAAGATAACACAATGCTGGTACCTTTGGCTAAAAATTATTAGGCAGCTATGACTGATAGGACCAGGAAAGAAAGGAACAGTGATTCATATTTCCAAGGCAAGGAAGCAATAGGCTACAAGAAACTGTTATCATTTTATGTATTTCCCACTGCTTTTCTTTGCAATGGGAAGAATTCATGTCTCAAACATACGTTCTTTGTTTGTCTTTATTTAATAAGCATTTTCTTATAAACAAGTGAGAAGTAAGAGACATTTTAAGAAGAATAAGATAAAATAGTAGTTTCAAAATGGGTTTTCAAAAATTCAGGCACTGTTTAGAAGTAGAAGAATTTTACTCCTGCATTTGCAGCTATGTGCTATGATGTAGAAATGCTCTGCCAGATGTCTCAACCTTATCCTAGGCTACTGGATGGCTTGTGAAGTGGCTTGCCCTGCAACCATCAGATTGGATGTGCAGGAGACTGTTCAGGCTCCAGTGCTTTTCACACTCATTATTGTGTGTTACAGAAATCCAACTGCAGCACTCAATGTAATCAATTAATAATGGTAGATATTGCAAAAATTATCTTCCTGCTCTTTTTATTTTCATTTCCTGTGTAAATTAGAAAATAGCAATTTCTGCAAACACAGCCCTGGGCAACTTCAGTCTTTAAGAATTGTTTTCCATGTTATTTTTAAGTCGCCTGCTTACATCTTTTATAGGGAAATCTGAGGTTTGTGTTAGAAAAAAATGACTTTGGAAGAGAACCTCATCCATGGAATGGAGAGTATAGCACAAGCAAATGCAGAGCCTTGGTAGAAGTTTTGCAATTTTCTGACTCCAGCATCCCAAAAGATTTCCCCTCAAAGAAGGTAGGGTAAGTGGATGATGCATACAGGCATGCAGGCTTCCATTGCACTGCTAGTGAATTCAGATGAAATGCTTTTGCACAGACAAGACTCTTTTCACAGGATAGCTAAGGTAAATTACAAACTTTCTAAAAGCTGACAGGTTTCATAGACTGATAAATCTACTTCCTGGGCAAAATAAAGCTATTGAGTCCAGTACAGCCCTATACAGCCCTGCCTGTCATGATTTAAGTTGTTATCTAAAATGTAGTTTGAATAAGTCTTTTATTATTGGAACTTTTGGGAAGTACTTGCATATCTATACTATTTTTTTTCCTTGCAGTGACTAAAAGTGAAGAAGTAGAAATATGTATGGTTAAACACTTGCGAGTGGATCGGGAGGAGAAATATGAAATAGTTGAAAAATGGTTTTTGAAAGATCTGGAGATGATTGATGGAAAAGAAGCAGATACTGTAAGTGTTATGTATTATTAAATACGTAGACTGTGCTTTGCTTGTGTTGAAAATTCAGATGCAAGTATTAAAATGCAATTAAAATGCATTACCTGAAAAACAAATTTATGTAAAAACCAAATGAATCAAACCTCCAAGGAATTTTGGGTTTATTGCATGTGAAAGGCTCTTTATCGCATTTGCACTGTTGTAGGGGAAGGAGGAAGGGGAGATTTTCTTATTTGTTGTAATCTTCATCTCTCTGGCTGAGATCTGAGGGGCAAGCTGGATGTTTTCTAATTTGTTCAACGTAACTGGGAATAAATCTTCTCTACCCGCAGCTGCTAGTGTAAACTGGAGTTAATCTGTTAGATTTTAATGCATATTCAAAAACAAAATTTTATTAAATAGTTTCGTGGAGAATATATTATTTGAATGTATAACCTGTTCTCTGTGTGACAGTGTCTTGCATTTTTTGGTGTACCAGGTCACAAAATTCATATAGCTTCATAGCTTAATCTCATGTTACTTGGATCAGTTAAATATTTGGGGGTTTGTGTATGTAAGTATGAAACAGCTATGGCTAGATGTGGCTAATTTAATGCTAAAAAAAGTCCTCTCTCAGGTAAAACTTCAGAAGGGTAAAATGAGGCTGTATTAGTGCAGTACGAACAACACCAAAAGTGCTAGAAGAATATGCCAAGCAAGGTCTCTCACTGCATGTATTAGAAGACATTTTAACAGTTGTTTGTGCATGATAAATGTAGACCAGGAAAAAATGACTTTTTTTTCCCCATTGAAAAGTCTTTCAAATGAGCATAAAACTGAATTCAGATTACATTATCCTAGTGAAAGACAAATCAAGACCCTACAAGAAAGATTTCAGAGCCTTTCTCCAAGCAAAATGACAAACTGTGGTTTTTCTCCTGTCCTGTGCACATTGCCCTCAAGTCTAAAACTTGATGGAGGAGGTGAGCTCAGGTTGAGAGTACCCCTACTCTCTGTGAGCATTTTGCAGTTTAGGATAGGATAGGGGTGGGGGGAGCTAAAACTAGTAATACTTTATGTCCCCTGTACAAGTTATGTTGCTTCTGGAGATGTTCCTATCCCTTCACCAGCTAAGGCAGCCAGAGGATTTCCTTATCCCCTCCTTGCCTGCATGAATTTACTTAGCATTTTTTCCTGAAGTGTTGTGCTAAAATATCTTCCAGAGATGATTCAGTCTTTCACAACTGGGATGATCAATATGTGCCTCATTTTTAGTTAAAGAAAAGCCTAAATGAATCTCAAACTCATAATTGGAAGGTGATTAACGCAGCTATAAATATTCCTAGTAGTTATTCATGTCCATAGAATTTAACAAAACTTAGTTGCTGCTAGGATTAATTGTGCCAAAGAGCCATAAAGCACAGAGGATTAAAATTTAGGCAGCAAGGGTGATCAATACTCTTCTGACTGGCATACATAGTTACAGTCCAAGGCAAGTGCTTTCCATATAGTGTGTTTTAGGCAACATGAAAATTGTTTCATTTCAGAACAATATTGGATAATTCCAATAAAATGCAGAGTAGGGCTTGGGCAAACTCTGAAATTTTACACGGGCAAAACTAATTGCAAAGAATAGCAGCTAATTATAAACTGCTCCTTAGTAAAGTTCTAAAAGACCCTTTAGTATGAATAGCAGAAATATGCAAAGTCAAAGCCCATCAAACTGAGAAAAACCCTGAAGGTAACTGGGCAGAGAACAACAGATTACTGTTCCAACATCTGTAATGCACGGAATAATTTCACTTTCCCTTTTTTTAGGATAATCCGTATTTTGATATGCACTTCCACGAAGTCTGCACTCTGGAAGCATATAGTTGTGCATCTAAATATACCTTTGCTCGAACGCTAAACAAACTGAATGAAAGGTACCTTAAGAAGGACTTGAAGATTGTGAACTTTGATGACACCTACCTAAATGATGATTCAATCTGGTCATCCAACAACAGGGATTGTTTAGTACTTATGAGGATATGCTTCTATGCTTTCAACCTTGTATGTCTCTCCCTGTGTCCTTTGTCTTAAAGATGCATTTTCTAGCATTAAGGTGACTGCTTGACTTTCACTGACCAGCATTTCATAAATCATCTGATCAAAAAGATTGTGATATGCAGTATCTGCTTTTAATTTCACTTATAAGTAAAACATAGAACATACTTTTGACATACAATTGAACATAGAAAAATAGGAAAAAAAAAATAGAACATACAATTGACCACTTGTTCATATATACATGTATTAAGAGGGCCTCACTCTGGCAAATATTTACAAATACATGAAACTTTCAACCTTGGACCAATAATTCTCATGGTCAATGTTGATTGTTTATGGAAGTAGAGCTCAGCATTAGCACATATGCTCATGGAGGTATAAACTATCTTTCATTAATAGCTGGAAAGGTTTTTAAAGCATTAACAGTTAATTTTTATATCCTGAAAGGGAAAAAAAAAAAGCAACCAAATTCTGTACATTTCTATTTTAATGCTATTAGAGAGATCACACCCACATAAACATAAGAGTCAAACCTTCATGCTGATGAATCAAGAGGTTTGGATTCAGGTACTACTATGGGACCAACTTCTCGGCTCAGAACATTTAGTATTCCCTTTGGCATTTCCATTATTTGTGGTACTGTCTTAGAAACAGGAAATGAATGTTCTTAAGCAGAATTGCTTTATTTATCAGAACTTTTCTATCATTAACATCTTGTACTTTATTGCGTATGTGTATGAACAGGCCCACTCAGGGAACAGAAATTGGTTTTGTCTCTTCTCTAACTCTGGACCAAGAGTTAAAAAAATACTATGTAAACAGCAGTTGTTGGCTACTACAATTACTTTGTAGGCAAATGATAGACTTTTAAAAATTCATAGAGTTATGAGAATAATTTTCACCTGTTTCTAGCCATGTGTTAGCATATTGAATGCATTACTTGAATGCGTGTTAGTACTTAGAGTTGCACTTAACATGAGGTGGAGTCTACTGAGTGGTTTGTAAGATCCTACGCACAACAAAAAATAACTGGACTTGTAACACCATTATATTGCAGTAGAAACAGAGGGTGAATTAAATCTGTATTGACCAAGAGCTAAAGAAGAATGATATTGACAATAAGAAGCATAGTGATATTGCCCAGTTAAGGCAGCTGGCTGCTCTTCCCATATTAAAAAGAGAAGAAAAAGCCAACCCAAAGATGATTAGGAGAAAAGCTTGTGGTCATAACATCCTGCAGGAGAAAATTTGCTTTCCGTTTTGGCAGTCAAGAGAGTACAGGGAGAATAGCTGTAGACCAAACAGCTTTTGTACCTAAAGCTGACCTATCTAAATAGCTCCTTAGAAATTACAAGCTGATTACTGTCCTTTCTTGGTACCTGCCATCTGTAAAATGGGACAGTTGTCCTTTGCACAGACTCCCACCTTTGAAAACATTTGTTTATTTTGGATTCAAAACTGAAATAACATGAAATAAGGGAGAATATATTTGAAAAACTGTATAAAATGTACAGCTTTCTACTTTTTAAATGTTAGCCTGTTAATGTATATAGGAAAGGACATACCTTTGATTAGCTAATCTTCAGAAGCTGTGTATTTATTCTAGGCATATGTTGTAAACTACATTCATTCTAAACCAAATTTTAATAGTTGTCTTGATAGTTGTGATGGCAATTTTTGTGGGTAACACAAATCTTCTGGAATTTTTAAGGACTTAAGTCTTAATTTGCCACCTAAATACTGTTAGAGGAAGACTGTTATTTAGAGTAATTGTTCATGAAATACAGTTCTTTTTGGAATGTCTTTGGGATAATCCAATGCAAATATTTGTGTTTTAACATTTGATCCACAGCTACGAGAATATTTTCCCAATGTCCAGGTTCCACAAAACCATCTTCAGTAGCAAGTATCATTGAGACTGTGTATTAATGGTAGAGGTCACAATGTTTTCTGTAATGTTTACACATTCTTTGCTTAATAGGCACAAGGTAATATTTTCTGGGTAGATAAGCTCCCATCATTCATCTTGTAACAAAAATACAGAACCTCTAATAATAAGCACTTCAGAGCATTCTTTTGAAATAAAATCCAGGTATAGTGAATTCCTGACGAATAATTGTCTGTATCATGTTAGAAACTGATAAGCTAAAAATTGCTATCATGTTCAACCATATTTAATGGAATTGCATTAGTAGTTTATATCTTTCTATTCATGTACTGTATAAACATTAAACTGACTATGTTGCAAGACAAATAAGCCTGCATTTTATGTGAAATAAGATGCAATTAAAATCTGTTTGGCATTTCTTCTGTCTGCTAACACATTTCAGATATTTTTCACTAAGCAATAAGACTAAACAAAAGGAAAGAAGGGCCATTGTGCATGTAAATTATTTCAGTTATTATCAAAAGGAAAAGTGCAAAGATACAAGATCTTTATGAACTCATTCTGGGGACTTTGAACATTTACACTGTTCTTTATAAAATGTCAAATATCAAATGCTAGACTGCCCTGATCACACTATGTAAAGTCTTTGCCCTTAGGTGTGGGAGACTGTCGCTTTGTGGTTAGTATAGCACAGCAACACCACAGGAGATAGAGAATATGTTAAATTATAAATGGAAAAGACCTGACAGGCTCCATAGGCCATCTTTCAATGCAAAACTGTTTCCTACATCACACTTCCTGACATTGTGTAAACAGCATGTAGTTTGAAGTACAGTGTCTGGGGACTTTTCTGCTTTTCCTGGAAAGCCTCTCCAAAATTGCATAGGAAGAAACTTGCAGGAGTAAAGGATTATCAGAGATGGATTTGTAGCTTTCTTGTAAAGGTTGATAGCAAATTTATGCCCCAAAAGGCGCAGTAAACTGCTCATAGACAAAGTTTTAGTCTTCAAGCAGCGAGGTATTTACTTAAGGCAACGTTAGGGAACTCCCGGCTCATGCTGACAAAAAGAGTTCCAAAGAATCACACAGAATCACAGAATCACCAAGGCTGGAAAAGACCCCCAGGATCATCAAGTCCAGCCTATGGCCCAATACACCACAGCATCAGTGTAGAGCTATGCAATTTATACAATTTTACAAGAGATTACATCACCTTTACGTGCATATTCATAACATTGCAACATCTCATAATAATATTCATAGCAGGTGGAGATAGGGAGGAGTCTAGGCAGAGTCAGGGGAAGAGTCTTCAATTTGGGGATATCCTGGGTGGGAGATCCTGTTTTTTCATCCTGAGGGTCTTCATTTTACTCCTCTTTCTCAGGTAAACTTTTGAACTTTCTTTGAATCTGCTGACTCCAATGTTTACCTGGCAAGAGTTTCTGAGTTCTTGCATCTGTCTTTCCCCCTTTTCTCCCCGTGTTCCTGCCTTGTGTCTATTTATGTGTATGTTTAGCATTTTTGTACTTCTTTATGTTCCTGTTTTCCTACTTCATACTCCTTTTATGTTAGTGTTCTAGCATCCTCTTGGCAAAGTGTTACTTTCGGCATGTCTTTGTTTTTCATTTCTTAGCCCAAAGCATGCATTCTGAGTTAACTCTCTAAGCTTTTGCTCTGTTAGCATACATCCTAATTTAACTTTTAAGTTTTGCTCAGTTTCAAGGTTTTAACTAAATCATGGAGTGAATTAATATGTGGGATTGTGGATATAATGTGGTTTTCTTCAGAACAGAGGAGTTATCAGCCATATCCATTCCAAAGAAAAGAAAAAAAATATGGCAGCCTGAAAATGAAGAAGAGTGATAATAAGGAAACAGAACTTCACGCTCGTGTGTTTAAAAGGAAGAGATGGAATAGAGGCTGTCATAAAAGACAGATGATGTTTTTTCCTAAGTGTATTTCTTTAACCAACATCAGAATTAAGAATAAAGAAAACCTATGACAAAATAATTTAAGAATATTTTGTATTTAGCATTTATAAGTAACATATTTGTCTTACTCTATAGTTAAAAAAATACATCAGTTTGCTGCAGCTCCATGCTACAAAAAGCGTTTAACATCATCATTCAGATAAGACAGTTCCATATCAACAAAAATACACTGGTGAAGTTCCACTGGAGTTTATGTATGTAAGATAAGTTTCACTATCTAAGATTCAGGACATTGTATTTAAAACAGGAGGACACTTTTCTATGTATTTATCTTTCATGGATAACTAATCTTTCCCTGCATCTTAAATTCAACAAGTACAAATTAATGCAGATTTTGAAAAATAATTTTGGAAGTGAAACAGAGGAGAGCCTGCTCTGGACTGTGCCTCCCAAGTTATTTCTCAGTCTTTTCTTTTGTATATTGTAGTCATACATACAGTAACCCACCTCTTTGCAGCAAAAGCCTACCATGTCTACTACTATTACCTCTTTTCCTGTCATCAGCCTATTCCCAAACACTTTGTCACTTTCAGCATATAAATCTGTTTACTTGCCGTAAAAAGAGGGATTGTATCATATAATTTGTAATTTACAGACAGTTTGTCATGAATTGAAGTCAGTATTGGAAGATCAAATCCCCTTTCTAAAGAGCAACTGGGAAGCTGAAGTACGAGAGGAGATAATGGCGCTATGCATCCTCTGTAAGATGATCTCATGTTAGTTTTAATGTGTGTAACTGCATTTTAGCATTAACAAACTATATTTTGGTTTTTTGCTCTGAAGGAAATTTAACAGCTGAAGACAGGAAGCTAGAAGGGTTTTGACCATCAACAACAAAAGCTTTATGAAACCCTGCCAAATCTTTTTTGGCTGCCTTGTCCAGTCTTTATAGATCTAGCCAGAGACAGTTGCATTTTGCGGCTAAATTGAGAAATTACCAAACTGTAGCTTCTCTTTTAACCTTGGCCCTCATGAATGATGTATTGTAGAAGTATAAAGCCTATTGTTTTGTAAGTCAGGAATAGAAGTAAAGAATTCAGCAAGACTCTATTGGTCAGTCATGTTTAATTCTTTCAAATAAGTGGAAAAATAATACAGGAATAATGAAATCAGTTTTACATGTTAAAAAATCCATGTTTTGGCAATGTCTATCAATAACTTGGAAAAGATGTTTTCTGTTGTTCTTTATTGGTCATGGCCTGGCTAATAAATCGTGCAGGTCAAGTAAACTGTAATGATTTCATCCTTCCCTTAACTCTGCATGCAAGCCTTGAAGAAATACTATATTAATTTACACAAATAATGCTAAAAATGAGTGAAATATATTGATCATGTAGAGGTCATCTGTCACAGCAAAGTTTGAACTGGAACGTAGTTCCAGTTGTCACTGAAATCAGCAGTGCCTACAAGTAGCTACAGCCAGACTTAGACATAATTTCTCATGGTTAGTTTACAAATCCTAAATGTCACAATCACTAGACACAGAGTACCATTTGCCTCTGAATTACACTGGCATCAAAGACTGTCAGTTATTAAAAGTGCTTGTGCTTAGGGGTAAAGCCAATATCTGAATGCTTTTCACTGAAGTTATATTAATGCTAAAGATATATTAATCCTGAAGCTGTGACAAAACTGTATTATGGTTGTTCCCTTGTAGCTGTGGTTGGGGATGGACTCACCCTTTGAAATTCTAAGATAATGTGATATTTTAATGTGTTGTGTGTACTTTTTAATCCCAGGTATAGTTGTATTTCTTTAGTGAATATACTTATCTCCTAAAAAATGTAAAAATTCTTAGTAACTCTCCCATGAGGTCAGCTTATGACACAGGCATCAGAAGCAAGTTGATATCAGTTGTGATGTTGGTGCAACTCATGTTATGTGTCCCATGGCATTTTGCTATTTGCTAGATGGCAAGAGCTCATACCATCATGTGAAACACCTCTCACAGGCTGCAATACTGAGAAATCTTATTTGTGTTTGTAACTGGTTTATGCCTTGTAATTACACAGCAGGGTTTTAACAAACAGCTGAACAGACTTAAACATTTACAGCTGATGGAGGAAACCTCTTCCCTGCAGCTAACTACAGCTTAGTAGGATTTTTAAGGCCCATTCCTTTGTTCTTATTTTCTTTTCCGCCTACTGGAATCAACCCACCTAAGGTTCTGGCAAGGACTGCCTCAGGGTAAGGTGCACTCAGACACAGTGGGGTTGTAGAACTTTGAGAGATGTTTCAGGTTCTGCAGACTGTGGCTAGTAATCCAGGAGAGGCTACAGGAGGATGGGCTGTACCCTTTCTTCTCCTTAGATGCTGCGGAGATGGTTGTAGAGAGTTCAGAGGTGTTTCAGGTTCTGCAGGCTGTGCCCAGCAGTCCAGGCTGGGCGGTAGGGCAATGGGCTGAACTCTTCCTCTCTCTAGAAGGTGCTGAGAGGGTTTTAGGTCATTCAGATATGTTTCAGGTTCTGCAGGCTGTGGCCAGTAGTCCAGACTGGGTTGTAGGGGGATGCGCTGTAACCTTTCTTCTCTGTAGATGCTGCTGAGATGGTTATAGAATGTTCAGAGTTGTTTCAGGTACTGCAGGCTGTGACCAGTAGTCCAGGCTGGGAAGAAGGGGGATGGGCTGAAATCTATCTCTCTGTAGAAGCTGCTGAGAGGGTTGTAGACATTTGAGAGATGTTTCAGGTTCTGCAGGCAGTAGCTAGTAATCCAGGCGGGGCTGTAGGGGTATGGGCTGTACCCTTTCTTCTCTGTAGAAGCTGCTGAGATGGTTATAGAGCGTTCAGAGATGTTTCAGGTTCTGCAGGCTGTGGCCAGTTGTTCAGGCTGGGCTGTAAGGGGGATGGGCTGTACACTTTCTTCTCTGTAGATGCTGCTGAGATAGTAATAGAACACTCAGAGCTGTTTCAGGTTCTGCAGGCTGTGCCCAGTAGACCAGGCTAGGCATTAAGGGGTGGGCTGTACACTATCTTCTCTATAGAAGATGCTGAGATGGTTATAGAACAATCAGAGATGTTTCAGGTTCTGCAGGCAGTGGCTAGTAGTCCAGGCTGGGCTGCAGGGGGATGGGTTGAACACTTACCACTCTGCAAAACCTGCCAAGATGGTTGTACAGCTTTGAGAACTGTTTCAGGTTCTGCAGGCTGTGCCCAGCAGTCCAGGCTGGGCGGTAGGGCAATGGGCTGAACTCTTCCTCTCTCTAGAAGGTGCTGAGAGGGTTTTAGGTCATTCAGATATGTTTCAGGTTCTGCAGGCTGTTGCCAGTAATCCAGGCGGGGCTATAAGTGGATGGGCTGCACCCTTTCCTCCCTGTTGATGCTGCTGCTATGGTTGTAGGTCTTTCAGAGAGGTTTCAGGTTCTGCAGGCCGTGACCAGTAGAACAGGCTGGGCTG
>VWZO01016725.1:1439246-1594763 GCA_013396975.1 Bucco capensis | reverse complement strand
CATGAAGCCTAGCCATGACGACGATGATGATGTGTCATATATGTATAAATGTTTAAATTTATATGGGATGCTTAAAAAGGATTTCTAAGCACACTGGATCCAGAAGGTCCAGAAAAACCTCACTCCAGTTTCTCAGCACAAAACTACTGTCAGTGTGCTTATCCTGAGAAAGGATGTCCAAGTGTCATCTAAGGCTCCTGCCTCTTCCTTCAGTCATCAGAGTGTTTGTTCCAGCTTCATGGCATTGCTCCTACCTCCTACTAGGTACAGCTGTAACTCACAAAGCTGGGATGCCTGAGACATGCAAAGGGAGCACAAAATCCTTGGGCTTCCCCATGGCTGCTTGATGAGCACTAATGAGCATCACCAGCATCCAGGCAGCAACAAGAAAGCCAGGTACTGTCTCTTCCTTCAGTCATCTGAACAAAAACAAGGTTGTGAAAGTTATTTCAGGAATGTGGACATCTTGGTGGGCTTTTTTTGCTTGTTCTTTCTCATAAAAATCTATTGCAAACATTCAGAGCTTTCCTCCAACACATCTACCCACATACCCGCCCAGGGGAAGCCAGCAGAAATTCATAACCTCACCTATGAGCCATCTAAACTAAGCTTCTCTCCCCAAAAAAAGAACTCTGAGTAACTTAGCAGTGGAGAAAAGAGACCCAGTTGATAAATAAACATCACCAACTAATTCTGTGCAGACTTATCAGCTATCACTTACCAGCAGCAAAGGGGATTATCACCCCAGCTGGCAGGAGCGGCTGCCTCTCTGCTGCACTTACAGGTACCAAAGGTCAGCTTCTTCCAGTGCCTTGCTGGTACTGCCCACATTTCTCCAGGGAGTTAACCCCCTTTTCAGCAGAAAACTAAGAGCTGATTTTACTTAAACACTGAGAAATGTTTATACGTGTAGGGAAATTAACAGTAAGAACTACTTTGTGGTGTTATCTTAAGGGGATGGTTGTCCCTGAAGTATCCCTGTGTACAGTGGGTAGGACAAAACCCAAGTATGGTTGCTTTTATGCTCAGTACATGAAGGTACTTGATACAACTGGCTGTTACTTTCGTTAAAAGAAAAAACTGAGAGCAGTTAATTTCTTCAGTTAAGACTAATTTTCTGCATTTAAGCCTTTCTAATCTCTGTCTTAGTTTCTAGAATGTTTCTAGGGCTGGTAGAGGCAAATATTTCAAGTACATACATAATTTTATGATCTATCTGCTTTAAGGATACATTTGACAATGCCTTAGATAGAGCTCTGTAACTTCTCCAGATCACTGTAAGCATTCATGAGTGCTTTTCTACAGCAAAATTGCACAACAATCCACAAATACTAAACTAATCTGTTTTCCAAGCAAATGCAGGTGAGTGGGGATGACTGCATACACAAAATCAGAGCATAAACCCAGGCATACCTACATGCCATGAGCACACATCTGTGTTGAACCCCAGGCACCCAACCCCCAATTATCTGGCCACCACCGATTGCCCATCCCACAGCAAGAGACTGCTTGTGGTATTCAGGAGATGAGTATGAGAGTATTAGCCCACCTGGCACTGCTGAGGAAAGGCTCCCACGCTGAAGGGAGTCACAAATAATTAAATGTTTCAAAACACAATGGATATGACATGCTTTCAAAATAGCATCTATAGAATCACTTCCACTAGGGCGAGGAGCTCTCAGGAGGGAAAGGCCTTTCACTCACTGCAGTTGATTACCTGTATAAAAGGGCTTAATTTCTCCAGAGCGTTTCCTTTCCAAATCACCTCCTTTTACCAAAGCCATTGCAGCAGGAGTGGCAGGTACTTGTACAGCCCACCACGTGATGTTTCCCCAGACAGAGCTATGAGGACATGGGTCCTGCCTAGATTTAATTTTCAATATGAAATTAATAATAATAATAAAGAATTGACCAAAAATTTGCCATTCCTAGGCTCGTAGTTCACTGGTAAAATACCCAAACATATTAATCAGAAGTATATGACTTAAAACGTCCACTCAGAGTGTTTCAGCAATGTCTAGGAGCTTTTTCTTGGAAATCACTAACCTGCTAACCTAGTCCTATAGAGAGATGCATTCCTTCTCCTAATTTGACAAGCAGCAGTTTCCTGAGGGATTTGGCATCTCGTGCCTGAGAACCAGCCCAGCTCCTGGCCCCGCTTCACACCTCTTTAGGAAGAAAGAGTTGCCCAGACCCTTTGGCCATGATGCCCCATGAGTCACTTGTGAGCTAAAATCTCATATTTCTTTGTTGGGTTCCTGGAGTGGTGTCCTAAACCAGTAGTGTTATTTTCAAATGTATTTTGTTGGGAGATGCTGGATGGTCTATGGTTTTAAGATTGCTTTGCCTCTTTCAGTGAAGAAACAGTTGTTGGTGAATGTAACTGCAATCACCCATTAAGAATATCTTGGCTAACTGAAAATATTTCCTCAGAAGTAGCTCAATATATCAAAATCCACAAATAAATTAAATACTTCAAGGAAAAACATCTGTGTCATTTTAAACCTGCATCAAACAACCAGATACCCAAACCTATAAGGTAAGGCAGCACAGAACACACAAAGAAAGTGATACCAGCTTTTCACATTTGTAGTGAGCTACTATCAGCTTCCCATGATCAATGATTTGAACAAGTGTCCCTCTGCCCCTGACACCCTATGGCTAACTCAGGAGCCGTGTCCTATTGACAGCAATAGTACTCTCCCTTTTGTCTGATGGGAGCCAGATCAGGTCATTGGATACATCTGTGTTTATTACCTTAACATGCTTTTAATTAGTGTATATTTATATCTGGACTTCCTAGGGGTTTTATGCTCTTTTTAAGGATAATTAAAACCTGTTAGGAAAATGCCCTTAAGTTCTATAAATACACTCTCAGCTCTGATCTTCATTTTATACAGATGTTTTCTCTGGGATTTTCTCTCATTTAAAAAAAATAATATTTTAAAATGCATACTTAAGGGAGAGGGATGAAAAAAATACAAGAGTTTGGGTTAAGTGTACATTGCTGAAACGTTCATGGATTTGTGGGCTTGCTCAAGGACTTTATGGGACATAAACATTTTTACAAGCTTGAGACAAACAAGGATAAGACATATGTGGTTTCTAGAGAACTTGATGGCAATGAATGCAGCCAGTCTGGATCTTCTTATTGCCAGCAGTGCATTTCAGAGGGAAGCTTGTGTGGTGGCTGCCTGTTAAAAATAGGATGTTAATGGCCCTGGTATGAGGCTGGTGCCAGTAGAGATGCAACTGAGTGAGGATGTACACAGGTTCTAAGCTGTGTGAGTATGACTTTGGCATTTCTTGGGTGCAGATGCTCTCCCTGGAATTCTGGGTCTGTCTGGCAGGCCGCAGTGCCCTCTCTTGGAAAACCCCATTTGTGTCAGTGGGATTTTTTCCCCTCATCACCTTTGTGCTCTCTCGTCAGGAAACGGAACAACTCTAATCACTGAACAACTAAACAACTTACAATTCAGATAATGATGGAGACAAGAACAAAAAAAGAATAATTAAGCATTAAAAATCCTATGTGAAAATGACTTCATTCTCAAGTGGGTATAAAACTAATATACGTGTGGGACATTTGAAGAGTACCAAAGGCTCATGAGATACTGTGATGAAATTTAGACCACAGCTAATTTTATCTTCTCTGATGAAGTGGTTTTTCCTTTTATCCTCCAAATTTTCAGAGCAAATGCTGAATTCTCCTATTTAAAAAAATACCTATTTTTATTATTAAAATTATTTGGGTTAGAAACATCTTTGGGCAAAAGCTGATTTTCTGTGATATATTCATGCTGTGTCATGTAGAGTTGGTTGCTCTATGATTAAGACTATTGGTACTAAATAATAGTAACTAAATAGTAGTAACTTTTTAGTGTATCCTTAGTGCATCTTGCTTTAGGAGAGATGGTGCAAACACTGCAGGATGGCATTATTAAGGAAAAATCAATTTTCTTTGTAACAAAACACAAAATCTAGCTCTTGTGAAAGTTTTTGCTTATCTAACATACAACAAAATCTTGAAAATATCTGGGAGTGGGGAAGCATGTGCTGCCTTCTCCAAAAAGTCAGGCACCAGCTCTTCATAGAGGAGACAGCATGATCCAGTAGGTGGTAGCACCAAGCTCCAGGTTCTAGCTCCACCATCAACCAGGTGAGTCACAAAGTCAGTTATGCCTCTGCCCATCAAAATGTTCAGGAACAGCAATCATGTTTCTGTATACATGCCAGGGGCTGAGCTGGGCTAGGATGAAGATTTTCATTTCCATTTGAATTGTTTGGAGGGATTTAGAGAAGCAGTCTGTGAGGATGTTCTGTGTCTGTAGTTCACCAGCATCTTTAAGTGTTGGCCTATGTATTTAGCTTCTCCTCCTTGCAAGAAAGTGTGCACCAGTAAAGGGAGTGGCTCCCAGTGTGGGAGATTAGACCTGCTCACATCCCATGGGATTCTGGAAGTGACAAGAATATCCAAGAAGAGCTTTAGGAGTACAACTTATTCTCCTTACATTGCCAATCTGCCTTTTTGATTAGAGCTGCCTGGGAATGAATTTCCCACTGGATTAATTAATTCTAATTATGACCTTCCATCATCTACCCATAAATTGGCTTGGTGTGGACGTAGGTGAGGTTTCAAATACAGGCTGAACATTAAATAGAGATATATATGTATATCTGTGTATGTGTGTACACACACAAGAAATGCTCCCTTTGTGGCTGCACAACATTTCTCCTGGAATCTGTGTGCACACACACCAGCAAAGGATATTCTTGTGCCCATTGAATAATGAAAGCCACCCAGGCTGACAGGTAGGTAGGTAGTGGCCTCTTATCAATGACCTTTACCTTCAATAGCAGATGTTGGGTTTTTGCCAGTTTTCTGGTTTCTTGGTTGGTTTTTCAGCAGAGCCTCTGCTTTCCTCCAACCACAGTCAATGTTAATTTTGTCTCTGGGTTAATTCTCACCTCTCAGCTCTGTTTCTTTGCTTCCCATGCATCCTAGGATCTCAGCAGCATCTCCCAGATGCAGCAGTGCCTTCGAGGCTGTCCTGAGGGCTGTTGTGGAACATATCTAAAAACATCCACAGCTTCCACTTCCATTACACTGCAAAGCATGAAAGATATGGAAATATATTAGACACTGAGATACAAATCAATATTAAGAATGCTTTTTAAACTAATGCACTGGATAGGGCCTGAGGAGTGCCAAAACAAGAACATTACTGTAAATCTTCCATGTGCAATGCACCCCATTGAGTATGGAATATGAAAAATATCTTCATCTGATTAATCCAACTTCCTAGGTTGAATGGAGGGATGGGGCTGTACCAGTCTTGCTATTGCTTGCCCTTGGCAGCATGGATCAGGCTATATTCTCTCTGTCAAAAGACACAGAGATTTCATAGTCTCAGCAAGGAGCTCAGCTACTGCCACATCTCTTGGGTGCTGTGTACAGCAGTATCAGAACTCAGGCTTGGCCTCTTTTCTTCTTTCCAGGAAAAGTTTTGTATAAACCTGCTTTTTATATAGTATTTTGATTAAGAAGATTAAAAAAAAAGGGGGGGGGGGGGAAATCCCAAATTATCAAAAAGGAGAGAAAACAAAGAAATATTCCTCATTTTCCTCATACTCTACTGTAAATCTTCTGGCACAACAGTTGCAGTAAGTATCAGCTACTGTTTGTAATCCATATGTGTGGAGCCATATGTATTAGGGTCTGGATTAAGGCAACCAAAGCCCATCTTGGTTGTCAATAAATCATATAGACCCAGAAGGACTCACAAGGGAATAGGACTCTCCACAGGACTAAGGAATTCAAAAGCTGTATTTACTTCTTTGCCTTATAGCATTAGCAGTGATCCACAGAAACTTTAAGATTGATTATGTGAAGAAAACTCTTTTCTGAAAAGTATGTGTCATACATAGCTGCTTTGAAAATGATCAGGATGGGTCTGTTTGCAGGGTGTCAAATCTGACTTTAAGGAAATTCCTGAAGAAAATAAGTGAGGAACAGTCACTCCTTTATAAGTTTATTTTTTGAGTGAAAAATAATATTTTACAGGATCATATCATTTTGCTGGTGCTAGTAACAGTGTTATCTCCTTTAATAACTTTTGATGAGATCAGAATAGTGGGTAAGTAAAGATTGTAAAGACCAATTTTTTAATGTAAGTTAAGGAAATACAAGACAGAACAACTCCTCTTTAAACAGAAGCTAATTTTTTTAATACCTCAACTGCAAAACTTCTTCTGCAAGTCACCTAACCCAAGCACAGATTTTACTTTAACTATTTTTTGTGGAAAAAATAAAATAAACAAAAAGGTCTGTGTTTAGGAAATGGGTACTGTCAGGCAAAAAACAAAAAAAATCGATAAAAGAAAATCCCTGTTTCCCCCCGCCTCTTAGTGCTGGTCAGGCCATCCTCGGGGGCATCCTTTTGGGAAAGCACTGCCCTGAAAGAGTGCCTGCCCTGCAGCCCAGAGGTGTAACGGCAGTAGTGCAGCCCAGCCTGGCCCCGCAGCACTGGGGATAGACCTCGGAGGTCCTGGCGGATCGTCTTAGGTTTTGGCTGATGCTTCACGTTTCTCTGTACGAAGACACATCACCATCACTTCCACAGAGTGGGTTTTCGGGTTTTGCTGTGCAGAACAGGCTCCTAGGAGAAGCCTGATAACTCCTCTCAGTTATCCTTTTATAAACCACAAGAGAATGGGAATGTGCACTTAAGACTTTAAGCTCTTATGTGTGAAATAATGAAATACAGGGTTTCTTCTAGTTTTTTTTTTCTATGAGAACAGTTGCTGTTCATTTTACAGCTCCATGCTGCAATTGGAAACAAAACTCCTTCCCTATTTCATTTTCAGAGCAGACTTACCACAGCTGTACTGAACGAGCTGCTGAGATGCTCTGCTGCAGCATCTCCAAATCACATCCTCAGTGTTTCACTGTTAGGACTGGAAATCCAGCAAGGACCTCAGTAGGTCTGGGAGCCTGCAGCCCAGTCAAATCCCAAGACTGACACTCCACAGCAGGGACTGCGAAAAGCTTTCACTGCTCCCAGCACAATGTGCTGCTCTTTCAGCCCTTATTGTCTCTCGCACTGGGCCATCTAGGTGTTTCCTGCTGCTGCTGTGAGATGCTTCGCTGGCTGCAGAAGTCATTTTTCTAGTCTTTTATAAGAGAGTAATGCCTTTATTTGATTGCAAGAGCAAGATCTGCCCTGCTGGATATTTTTGCAGCTGAAAGACCAACACAATCAAATCAGGCAGATGCAGCATATAGGAAATAAGGACTTCATGCCAGAGAGATGACACTTTGAATCACGTGCCATTTTAGACACAGGAAATGAAAATCCCAAAGAGCCTCTGAAGAAATGGAAAGTCATTTAACCTTTCAGTATTTCTGTGTCAAAATCTCCAGCTAATAGCCAAGATCAGTCTTCATCAATTTAGGAGATTTAGCAGCACCATAAGGAGACAGAGATGAGGCCTTTCAGGATTCAAATGGTGGTAGCACCAGAGAGGACAGTGGGTGGTTGATTTGGGTGGTATACAGCAGTGTCTACTTTCAAAGATCATTTACATTAATATTTCCTGAAATGCCTCCAAAAGCTTGTGAAAACATCAGCATAACTTAGCCAGAGTTACTTCTAGCAATTTCTTATTGTACTAGAGCTTTTCATTTGGGGCACTGAGGTCCAGATCAGTCCCATCTCATGTAGGATGTAGGGAGGGAGAAGGTATGGCTCTATGTGGACATCCTGAGCAGGATCAGTATGATGGTGATGTTAACAAATAATTTGACAAAGATTAGCATGTGCTACAGCTTTGCAATTTTCAGAGCTGACTTAAGCCCAGATCTTTTCTGGCATGCATTAGTGTATCTTGCACTGTCACTGCTTGGCCATTTCTGGCTTGCATCAGGGACTGCTACAACCCCAGCTATGCTGTTGTGTAATCAGCTGGAATTGGCTCGACCAGGCACAATGCAGAGTCCCACAGAGGGAGAGACCTGAGCCTGAGCTGCCTTCCTCAGTGCTCTGGGATGATCTTTTCCATCCTATGTCACACAGATCCATCAGTACAATGGAGTCAGTCCTGAGGCCAGTCTGGGCAGAATAAGACATGAGTCAGCTGCTAAGTTTGTCAGATAAAACTCCAGAGCAGACCAACATTTAAGTCAGGACAGTTAGTTGATGAGTATTTCACTGTAAAGCCCTCATAGAATATCAAAGGGTCTAAGTTTCAATGCCCGGAGGTCAGACAAAAAAGCTCAGAGAAACACAAACCCGAAAACCTTAGTATCCCTGGCAGAAGGCTTCAGGGACAGGTAACAAAGAAAAGCAATCAGTATACAGACATGTGATGAAACATCCCAAAACTCCTAGAAAATGTGCCTATGCAAGAAGTTGAGTAGTATCTGTCTCTGAAAAAAAAGGTAAAGGTGCATCACTGGGGGGAATATAACTGAAGTGGCCCTTATTAAAGGAAACCACAGGAGAGGGATGTGCTCACTGGCTGGTTATAGCACTGCTGAAGGGTGTTCAGGGAGATGTCAAGAGCAAAGTTTTTCCCTCTTTGCTGCCACAGCCCAGTTAAGATCTGTTTGTGGAAGGCTATAAGCAACATAACTGATCAGCAAGTAAATGAGAGATCTTTAATGCCTGCCAAGCCTCCTGGATCATTTCTCTTTAAAGGCTCTAAAGTATGTAGGATTTCTGACAGATGAAAGCAGAATCAGTTCATTTGTTGAATACAAACTGTAACCTCTCAAAAATGTGAAGTCCTTTTGTAGGGTTAAAAAAAAATCCATTTCAGAACTCAGCCTGCAGGTTTTTGCTGTGGAAGACAGAAAGCACTAGCTTCCTTGCTGCAGTGCCAGGTTTCACATGCCAAGGCTGTAAGAGCAGTTTATAGCTCCAGTGAGCAAACATCACTACAGCTGATGACACAGAAGGTGATGTCTGTCGGGTTTCTTAAACACCAAAGTTTGATTCAATCCTTCAGGGGAGCTCAGGCTAGGAAATAGGGAAAGCTAGGGACTGAAATCATCGTCGTGANCAAGGGATTTTCAGACTGTGCCTAAGGGACTGAAATGCAGCCAAGAGAAACACAGGAGGCAGTGCAGAGAGCTTATAGCTGTGCTGCACAAGCAGCAAATATCCTCAGTGAGCACTGAGATTCAGAAGTCCACACTCACCTCTTTTTAAAGCCTATAGATAAATCTTGGATATCATGATAGTAAATGTTAGAAATAAGGAAGATACATATATAAAGGAACTAATTAAGAAATCCAAACATATTACAAGTCTCATCACACTGAGAAGGAGTCAGGACTATTCTGGATGAAACCTTTTAAAATTTTTATTATGGCAACGTGTTTCTCTCCATATTCTTTGATCCTACTTGCAGTACCACATTATCCAGTCCATGGCAGAAATGGGGCCATAACACAATTACTGAGAGGTGGGGTAATATCTTGTTGATCTATAAGCATCAGTCCTTACGGAGAGCTGTGCATTGTACAAGAATAGTAAGCTATTGACTGGAACAACACATGGAGAATTACAGGGAAGACTTGTGCTATGCCTATGGATTAGGAAATTAATTTTATGCTACCTTTGGAACAACTAAAGTTGTAGTGACCAAAAGAAATACTGGAATCTGGAAGCCTGGAAATACAGTTCTACTTGTAACATCCAGTTGTATCATCTCATAAAGTATATATCCTTGCCCTGAATGGATGGGTCTATCTAGATTAAAAGCAAAATGAGTCCATTCTTGAACACGGGAACACACAACTAGCTGTATGGATGTTAAATAGATCTGCTTGCTTCAGATAGTTCACTAAAGCATCTGGTAAATGGGGACACTCCATAAGATGCATATATCAGTTTTTGAGCAAAGGGAAAGGGGGGCTTGACAGTACAGCCTTTCTGGAAAGTCTTCCAGCAGAGGATTAGAAACTATGGATGGTATTTCCATAAGCCCTTGTTTTTGGCCTGACTATGACTCCCAGAGAAACTGATGGTAAATCTGCCATTGTATCCAGGAGGAACAGACTTGAGACAGTGCTGAGCAAACTGAAGATCCTAGCCTTTGACTCAGTAGTGTAAATATTTTGCCTTTTTAAGCAGAGATTAGTAAATTCAGGGACATTATTCAAAATGCAATTTGGTAGCTGCTTCACTGAGCACTATCCATACACACTGAGCACTATCCATACACACTGAGCACTATCCATACACACTGAGCATACCTTATCTCCCACAGCTGTAAAATCTGTTTCATGCCATTAAGGAATAAGAATAAGAATCACAAAAGCAACTGCAGTCAGTGTGGTAGAGGGGAATCTCAGCACAAAGGAGACAAACAGGTCACAGATATATTATTCCCTTTGCACCCCTGATGATGGTCCCTCCCCCAGGGAAGGATGTGTGGCTGTAGGGATGGGTGCTAGGAAATACAAATGCTGCTGTTGGTATAGTTGCTTGATTCTGTGTGCAAGCTGGCAGTGCTGCTGCTCTCTCATGTTGTCTATGTGCTGTTTGTAATGAGAATGGACAAGAGCTATGGGGAACAAAGTAAATTCCTCTTCATGTTCAAAGTCAGAAATATTGTTGCTGAAAAGGTATCCAATAAAGATGTTCAGATCTTTGTTGGAGAGTGGATTTTCTATAGCTATCTGTCCAACACATGTAGCAAAGATCAGGAGATGAGTGCAACATCCCTTAACTTGTAGCTAAAGCAGAATCCAGAGCAGTCACAAAAAACCTAGATATCCACAGATACGCTACCCATAAAATGCTTTATGCAGTCAGTGCTCAAGAAAGAAATGGAATTTCAGACTGACATTTTAAGCAGTCAGGAAAATGTACTTGTGCTTTCCTGAAGCACCTCATTTAAGTAAAGCAGCCCACAGATGTGTAACATTCTTTATCTGAGTACTCTGCCTTAGTTAGGAAGCATTCCTGCCTTATAACTGACAGTGTGAATTTGATAATTAGTTGAAGGATGTAAAACAATCTCTTGATCTTAAAGAATTTCTAGGATTTTATATTTTGAGAGTTATCAGGATTCTGCATCCAGCTTAAAAATGCAATAATGGAACTTGTCAAATAATCAATTCATAGAGAGTCCCTGACTCAAAATTTGTGTGTCAGGAGTCTCTACTTATACCTGATGAACAGAAGCAAAGGTTGACCAACATGGTAATGTAAGATGCAGAATATTGTTGCAAAGTTGTAATCTGAAACTTTGTGGGGAAAAAAATCAGGAACTATTTCTAGAACAACAGTTTTAATACTTGTTGCTTTTCCTCAAACAATCTATGGCACAGAGAATTGACATTTTACTGAAATATTTTGCTCCTGCTGCAAGAACTGACCCTACAGTTACATTTAACCTACCCAGAGTATTAGCTGAAGAACAACCTTTCATGTCACACACTAGATTAAACCCTGTTCATTGAATTCTCTGAGTGTCCAAGACAGCATTAAGAAGTCCATCTGTCTCTCTACTTTGGTCTGACAGTCTCATGCCTCAAGGAGATTCTGCAGCAGAAAATTTTTGTTGAGAAAAAAGCAAGAAGCCAAAATCCAGAGTAAAGAGAGCTGACTGGAGAGATATCATCAGAAATCCCATATGATAGAAAGGGATGAAAAGTACCAGATGTTCTTGGGCTTTCTATTTGCTGTGCAGTTTTGGAGAGCAGCGGAAAAGTGGTAAGGCATTCATTTGAGAAATGGCCTGAGCTTATTTATTCTCATTCATCTTAGGTCTTGATAGATGCAGAGGAAATCTGCCACAAGTCCACCAAAGTGACTTGCATGAGATGGGATAGCTCCCTAATTTAATTTCTTTTAAATGGAAGCCTCAGTTGTATCTGCCCTCAGCAGCAGTGCATACTGACAGAGCACTGTTACAATGGTAGCCAAGGGGCTGTTTGCCTTGGAACCTGGTTTCTTGGGTTTTTTTCTTCACCTAAAAAAATCAAACCCAAGAACACCAGCCCACACTGTGCTATAGGACTGAGCTCAGTGGACCAGCCTGGCTTGCTTCCCGTAAGAGGAGCACTAAGCTATATGTAAAGATGTTTCCTTTCATCTCTGCCCAAGAGTCCCATTTGTCTTGGGAAACCTTCAGGGGAGCCTGTCATGATGCATACTGGTGAGAAAAGGTCTGTGGAGTAGAGAATCACCTCAAAATACAAGTAGTGCTTTGGCACATGCCTTGTGTGTGATAAAAGCTTGAGCTCAGGCATCTTGAAGTTGGAATACCTGACCAAGCCAGCCACCAGCCAGCACTGTGGGGGTTGTCTGATGGCTAGGGGATTGACCTGCAGGCTTTGCTTGCTGCCATACAATGGTTTGTCTTGGGACTNGGCCACAGGAGACCACAAGGGATTTTCAGACTGTGCCTGGGGGACTGCAGTATCACACTGGTAAATATAGTGCAAGTATTTTTCTTCTGCTCTAGGAGGGTTGCAGAGGATGGAGGGACCTGGTCCTGCCTCCAGACTCTCTGGAGGCTGCTGCAGCTGCTGGCTTTTGGCACGGCAAAGGCAACACAGAGTTAATGTTGTTTTAGAGACATAATGGCTACAAACTTTGCTGCTTAATTGACAGCAATGTGAAAGCAAAGCCTGGGTTTTAATAAAACTTGAGATTGGCAAATTTGAAGTGGAAGTGCAGAACTGCCTAAAATTCCCCACAGCTCCCCTGCCTTCGAAAGGTGTGCAAGTCATGTTGCCTTCAGCCTGCTGGAAAAGCAAGGCAAAAAGCTATCCCTGAGCAAAATTCTTTCCCTCAAACACCTTTACACTCATTCTTTTCTAATGATCACAGTATCTCCCTTCCTGATCCTGCTATCACAAATACAATATGTACACACAGGTGATGCTACTGAAATGTATAGGATGTGATTGACTTTAAAGCACTGAGCAGTGCATGTGTAATCAAGGGTGGTGAGTGAGTCTGAATCAGACCTGACATGGCTTTCCTCACTGGCCTGGCCTAGGTGCCCAGACAAGGGGTTTATTCTCATTGCTTTCTGATATGATAGAGCTCCTCTAGCTGACTTTTTTTTAACCTCCTCTGACATTTAGGGCTTGTGTATACTGGGGATTTAACTCAAATTATTCGAGGATGTGAATTTAGTGAGGAATAATTATTCTTGATTAACTCCCCATGTGGACAGTCTTGTTCCAAAATAAAAGTGCTTTATTTCAAATGAGTTTAATTGACTCCCAGAAAAGCAGTAGCTTGTTTTCTCTAAGAAAAAGGGAAAGGAAGGATACAAAATGGAGAATATTTTCTTCCTTCAATTTGTTGAAAAATGCAAGGACTTTTGAACATTATGGAAGTTTTAACTGAAAATTGCTGTTTGTTATTATGTATAATTTGCACCTCTGATAAACTGCATGCTGTTAAAATTATTGTTCCATGAAAATAATTACACAGCAGCCAACATAATTAGACAGGCAACAGAAAATCAGAGGCAGAAATATAGGATGAGACTCTGACTGGGAAGGCTGTTTGCAGGGAGGTTGCTCTGAGGTGTATTTTATTCTGTCCACACACTGCCATCCAGCCTGATTTGCTGGAACCAAAACTGATTACAGAATATAACAAGCCTCATAAAAGCTTAATCAAAAAGAATTTCGCAGCTTTAGGATGAATTTTCTGTTCAAAACCAAGAAAAATATGAATCTCAGAATAATCAATATCCTGCTGGGGAAAATCAGAGATTGAGGTATTAAAAATGTCCAGCAATCCCAATGGTGAAGGCATTGATGCTGCTGATGCCTTTGGTACCTAGAAGGGAGAGCTGGAGTCAGGCAGGGCTCTGGCTGCCAAATGTCACACATGGGCTCAGGAACTGATCTCAAATCATCCCTGGTATTGAATTGATCTCATCCCAGATATCACTATTTAAGAGTATTAAGCTATTTGTCTGGGGACAGTGCAGGAGGCAGTGAACACTCTAGGGTGAAAAGTGTTTAGCATGGATTCAGATACAACACACATCATACCTCTGACTTCAGGGCAGGAAACTGGTCCTAACCTTCTTGGTTACCAGCACAGACCTGGCCACCTAATCTCCTCTTTCTAAATAACTGCTCTGTCTAGGTGGCAATCCAGTCTTGCACATGAATGTTCTTCTGGAACTAAAAATTTTGTCCTTTTTAAATTGTTGTCAGAACTGGTTCATGTGATTTTTCCATGTCAACCCACACAATCCCAGATCTTGGTGGGAGGGAAGGTGATGGATGCACAGGGCTTGCTATGCAATTGGATGTGGCAGACACAAATATCTGAACTCAGGGGCTCATGAGAGGTCTACAATGCCAAGCTTTAGATATGATGTTAGTACCTTTGGGGACCTCCAGTAGAGCTTGGGATCTTGGAAGCCTAAGCCATTCTGAAAACAGCACTTCAGGATGCTGTTGTAAATTTTAGTCAAGGTGAATTTATACTGAACTCTAAATCCACAGTTAATTGCAATGAAGTAGAAATTGTTCTGAAGAGATTAGGGATGAGCTTTTGTAGAAGGTCTCTGAATTTTAAGTAACCAATTCTCATTGAAAGTCATAGGATTTGGGCATCTAACTCCCTTGCTCACTTTTGAAGACCCAAACCAGGGTCTAAAACTCATTCTGTTAACAAGTCATCCAATATTTCTTTCCTGGGAAAGCAGTCTTCTGATATCCCAAAATTAAGACAACAGAGGGCTGCATACTTTACTTTATTCTCAAAGGCTAATACTGAAGTGATATAGAAATCATTGTGAAAAATAAACTACAGCAATGCAGATATTTAGTTTTCAAATCAGTTGACAGCCACTGCAAGGAAATGGTTTTACCTCTAAAGAAATAAATGTAATAAAATCCTGTTTAAATAATGTTTAAGTGATGTGATGAAAGACAGGTTCATGAACTTTCTGTTATGTTAACAATTAACAGTGCAAGACACGGATTTTGTTTAAGAAAAGTGGACTGCTAATATTGGGGTCAACATAGGAATAAACAAGAATGGCAGTATGCACTGGAGTCAGACTTTATTAACCTGTGCTTAGTTATCTGTATTGCTTTATTTATCATACTAAGATCTACTACAGTCAGGTCGTGTGTGTCCATAGGTCCAGAGGCAGGTATGGGCACCCACTTACACTCTTGCCTTTATTGAGACACCATTTGTGTGCTGGAATGATTTCCTTGTCCATAGTTGAGGAAGACACAAACTTGTCAGCCCACTGCTGAAGTCTGATGCCAACACACGCTGTTAGAGGCTAGGGTTCTGGTCTAGGACCACCACAAAAGCAATCACTTGTTCTGCTGTAGATGAACCATGCAATGCTACACAAGCCACTGTGCCTTCCTCTCACTGGTCTCTTGTTCTTGGCCACAATAGTACCCTGAACCTGAAGTTCTCACTGACAGTAAAGATAAACTTCTTGGAGCTGGACTTCAGCAGACTTGGACATCTTAGACAGCTTCCAATTCATCTCACCTCCTGCTGCCTTGGAAAGCTGTGGCCTCTTTCCAGATGTATCCTTGGGCATCTTGGTTCTCATCCTTACTGATTGCTTGGGAAAAGACATACAAAACAAGGCCTGAGAAGTTTGAGAAAACTCCTGCCATTTACAAAGAAGAAGCTTTCATCTTCATTGTACCTTAAATATTCTCTTAAGCCTTTTAATTTACAGACAGCAATGATGGAATAGCCCATTATCTGAGATACAACAGCAATCTGCTGAAATATTTGGTGAATGATCTAGCACTTAAGAGTAAGCCAAGCTCTGCTCCTGGAAGTTGGCAATGAGAAGGGCTTGGTTGACCAGTCTTGATTCCCACCATGGTCAATGGAAGTTGAAAATATCCAGCAGCCACAAGAAGCCCATGGGCAGCAGTGGACAGTGTTTGAACCTCCAGTGCAATGCCTGATTAGATAACAGTCTATCTCTAGGTAGAATGTATATTCTTTCTCTCTCCCTTTTTCTTTCTCTCTCTTAATAATGCATGTAGCTTTATTTTTTTATCAAGATTAACAATGGAACAATACTGCTTCAAATATTAAAAAGGCAAAGAAATGTAGGTACTGAAAAGGAAGGAAAATACCTCAATTTCAAGCCTAAAGATTACTTTGGGTCCCAGAGGAAGCAGAAGCAATTTAGTGGCTGATACCCTTAGCAAGAAAAAAGGTTGTAAGATTAAGACCAACTGCTGTTTGGATAAGTGGTTGGTAATTGCACATATCAGCAATTATGTGCTGTCATATCATTTTTCTGTTACCTTACTCCTCTCTTGTGTCCCGTCAGGGTTTACTTGGAATGACCCTACATCACTGGTCCTCTTTGGATTCACCTTCTTAATGTCACACAAGAGTGCCTCACAAGTTCAAATGAAAAAGAAGTCATTATTACAGGAGATGCCTGGTGGAGGTGCTCCTCTTCACAGATGTAGCTAGAGGCTACTGCTATAATAACTAGGCTTCCAGGAAGAGAAATAAAGAAAGGCCTCCTGAACTTGGAAAAGCCCTCTTTGTCCTCCAGCCTTGCAGGAGGAGAAGTGGGTGTGCAGGGGAAGAGCTGCAGCAGCAAGAGGTTTGAGCAGTGCAAGAGAGGGCTGTTTCTGTGTGTAGGTGCCATCCTGCTTGTGATGCTGCAGCACCTGGCTCTGGGTAATTTTAGGGGCTCTTTATGGGAACTGGGGGTCCCTGGGGCTTGGTTGGTTGGCACAGTATAGATTACTATATTGAATCCTCTTCAAATGAAAAGGGAGAGCTTGATTTCACTGTATTTAGGCTGCTTGTAACTGCTGCCCAAGCTGGGGACATTTCAGGGGGTAATGGTGGATTGCCCTTGAGCTGAGCAGTGGGGTTCACTTCTGCAGCTTATCAGAGGCTTTGCATGACTCAGAAAGGCAAATGCTATCAGAAATATCTTTTCTTTCACAAAAGTAACTGATTCTCCAATGAAGTGTCAAAAGATAACAAAGTCTGTTCCAGCAAAACTCATCTGTTCATTGCCTGAGGGAAGCCTCCAGCTTATATGGCACTGGGTGCTCCCATGAAGCAGAAAATATTTATCTCATTTATCACATTCAGGCAGGAGTTGTAACTGCTCTTGTCTACCATATATCTAGAGAGGATGGGCAATAGTTGTCTTTCAGGTGTCCCAGTCCTGACCTGCAGTGATGCCTCTGAGGCCAATGACTTTACAGGGATGTAAAGGAGAGCAGAGTTTTACGTGAGGATCCCACTGCACAAGCAGAGTGAGTCCTGGCTCTGCAAGGGCCACCCTGGTGAGAAGCTCTGTGAAGGATCAGCAAACTACTGTGCCAGGCTGTGGGAGATGCCAAACTGCAGCTGAACGCAGGAGTCTCAGCAGTGATAGCAAAGTGCCATCTAACAGTTCATGGAAGAGCTAATACCCTTTGAAAAGCAGATAAAAGATTCATCAGCACAGATAAAGATATGAGGGCTTGGGCATGGACAGCCTGTAGCTCCTGCCAAGAAATTGTGTGGAAGGTAGAAATGAATTTAAAAGATTGAGTGGGGGCCAGCAAGTCAATAACTGAATAATCCCACCCAGATAGGAAACCAAAGCATAAACAAGAGTCTCCACATGCTGATGAGTTAGCACTGGTTGCACTCTGGAAAGGATCCTAAAATAACAGAGATTCCTGGAGACAGAATAAACACATCTCTCAGTTGTCATCCTGAGCAGAGAGTAATTGCCTAGATGTCTGATTGACTCACTGCTAGAACTAAATATGTAGGTCTCTGACATGCTGTCACCTCCTTCACTCTGTGGTTGAGATTTTTCAGTAAAGCACATCAGGAGTCAAAGTAAATGTCCACGAGGAAAGATGCATCCCTACCTTGAACTTTAATCACTGGCAAAAGGCTGAAGATGTATTTAAAAGAAGTGAAGTTACTGCATTCCTGAGAGTGACATTTAATCTCCAAATACCCCAGGAGTTTGTGTGTGTACAATCTAACCCCCCCAGTAGAGGAACAGGGAGTTGCAGTCCCTGTCTGAGGGCTGGGGAGCTGGTGCATGGCTTTCTGAACTCTGCAGTCAGACCATGACATGCTCCTCAACTTTGTATCTGATCTCTATTTCCTTTTCTGAGCTTTCCTTTGGGGTTTCCTTCAGCATGTCTCCTGCCAGTTTGCACTGTTGGAAGAGACAGAGAAGCAAAGTTGCCAAGTTAGTATTGCTTCTAGCTTTAGCAGATCTTTCACTCTGAACCTGAGTGCTTGATGCCTTCTTAAAGCCACTACAAGGCTCTTGGGTAGCAATTCCTATTGGGTGCTAAGCAGTCGTGCCTACCCTGTTTATGCTTTACTTCCCTCCAATCTCTAAAATAAGGTCATCATTAGAAGGCATAGTCATTGGATATGCGATTAATAGTGAAAGGATAAACCACAGGTGTGGGGTGGTCTGCATCAGTAGGAGAGCTGCACATGGGCAGTCAGTGAGCTCAGACACAAATGAGTTCCTCAGCAAACAAGCAACAGTGGATGAACTTCCACACAGGCTGCACTGGAACCAGCCAAAAGCCAGGGTGCAAAACAGCTAATGCAAAACCTGGGGAAAATCTGTGAGTGGCAGACTGGAGGAAGGAGGTCACATCACCTCCCACTGTGAGTCTGCTGTAGTCCCTGTTGTGAAACTGCCTCTAGGATGGCAGCCCTCTAGGACAAGACTATCTTTATAGTGTTTGAGAATTCACCCTGGAGTGAACTGAATTCCAGGTCAAAGCGAGCATGTGAGGCTGGTTTACAAACTTGGCCCCTCCTCTTGCCTCCAGCTTCTGTGGGAAAAAAAGCATTTCCTAACAGAAAGTTTGATGGAGCTGTCACATTGTGATCACTGCAAATATATATATATATATATATATATACACAAAGCAACTTGTCTAATAAATGTTCAAGATAGATAGAAGTTAGACATGTCAGAGAATTTTATCTGAAAAAAACAGCCATTTATACACAAGAGGATAACTTCAAACCTATCTACCTATCTATCCAACTCTGAGCTCCAAGTAGATAGAGAAATCAAGCAGAAGCTAAAGCAGGCAGACACATGTAAAATGATTTCTGCATGTCTCCCCTGCAGCCAGATCTTTTTCTACCCGTGACGACCTACTAATCTTTCTCTTTTCCTTCACTGTAGGAAGAATATGACAACAACCCAGAGAAAAATGGGGTAGGAAGGTGTGCAGTACAGATGGGAGGAACCCAGCCTAAGCAGACCAGGTGCTCTGTCAGTGCTCCCTTGGTCTGATTTCATACCAGCAATGATTAGAAATAAGTCCAGCGATTTAAAACCAGCATAAAGGAGTACTAGCCTGGGCTCACCACACAGTGAATTCTCTTTTTCTCCAAAATTCTGTTTGTCTCAAGAACCTTCACACACAGGGATTGCAAAGCCAGAAGGCTCTCTCCATTCATTTACATACTAAAACTCAGCAGATAATGGAGAAGCAAGTACAGTCGTTTTCTTAGTTATGTTTATTCATTTTCTTCTTGCTCAGTAAAACAGACAGATGATTGTTCCAGATACCTTTGTAAGCAGTGTTTTACATCATTATACAATAGTATACAGCATATTAACGTCAAGAAATTTAACACAGTCAAAATGAATCAGATAGTGTAATGCAAAGGAAATGTGTGGCAACATCTTTTGCTCACAGAAACCAAAAGCTGAGCAACACACTGAGGCAGTGCTTGAGCAAAGGGTGCTCCTCCCCTGCCCTGGGCAAACAGAAGTTTGCCTCTGTCCCAGCATCAAAGTTGCCCATTTCAGCCTTATCTTGGTGATTGCTAATGGGACAGTTGCTCTCTCTTGCCCAAAGCCCTCTATGCATAAGGTGGATCCTGGAGGTGGCATTTTAAACTTCTGTTTTCCCTCCAAGTGCTATTTTTTTTCTCTCCCATGTTGGTGCACATTAACTGTATTCAACTACAGGGAGTATCAGAAAATATTACCTTAGCTTGAGAATAGATTTACTCTCAGGTGACATCTTCCAATACTACTGATTTATACCCTTTTCCTGCATTGATCTGTTGGGAGCTTTCATCAGCTATATCTGACATAAACACTGTATTATTCTGTATTGCATTATACCCTAGAAATCCATTCAAATCCCTTTGCTCCTCAAATTAAAGCAATGTGCATTACAGTGTCCTGATTTCCTTCTATTCTTGCATTTGCATTTTTGTATCATGCTCTAGATTACTCGTGTATATTTTGGCATAAGCATCTCCCTGTTCATTTAAGAATATTGCCTTTAATCTTCCTTATACCTTGAAGCATACAAAGTCTTGGCCCCAAAGGATGCATGGAGACATTTAGTTCCCACAGTGGCTGAATTTCTGTGGAAGTTATTTAAAGCAAATGACATGTTGTTCAGAAGCCCAAGCCTTGTTCCAGCGTGATCCCATGGACACCCACAACGCGTCTCTGGTCTCACTACTCCTCCACACAGCATGTGGGGTTCATTTGCCGCACTGCAGATCACTCTGCTTTGGGGAAGAGACTTCTCCTCTCCTCCTGCCACAGCAGCACAGACTACAGCTATGCAGCCAAAAGGTTTTAGTTGTGTGGCCATGATGGGATGCCTGAGCTCCTCAGTAGTTTATCCACTGAGTTCATTTGCCTGCAAGCAGCTTTTTGATGGCAGAAACAGACTGGCAGTTGTAGGTCATACTGCAGTCAAGCAGTAAGGTGGATTTGTTACATTGTTCCTATTCACTTGGAGCATCTTCTGGCCGCCAGAATGATCAACTATTTTATGTCTTACAAAACATAATCCTGCAAGAGTACACCTAATGGTATATCTCATAGTTTAGTAGTTTGAGTGGGAGTGGGGTTTTTTTTAGGGGTCTATATTACTACCCAGTTTTGTCCTGTAAGTCAGTTCTCCAATTTGTCCTGTGGTAGGACTCCCACATAGGTCCCATGTATTAATGGTTATACTGGAAATATGTCCACATTAGCAGAAAGGACAGAAAGTCAAGACAGAGGGCTAACAAAACCAGTCATGTTGTGCCTAGCAGAGGAAGCAAAATACCACTGCATATTCATTAAGATTTGTTCAAAAGCTCAGAAAATTCCCTCCAGTAACATAATGGTGATAATTCAATTTATTTATGTTTTTAAGGCATGAAGACTAGCTTTAATTTCCCTCAACAGTGCCTCTATTATTATTAATCTACTTATCTCCTAAAAAGATCATCTAAACTACACTTCTTTAGGGAATGTGATCTTTGGCCATGTAGGGCTTTACAATTATCCAGTTCTGAATGAACTTGTTGTTAAAACATTTTTTAAGTCTAATGAAAACATTAGATCAATTCCTCCCAGTGATAGTTGTCATTAAATCAATAGTGTGTGTAAGTCCATTATACTGATATTTGACACGAACTGCCAAAGGTCTGCTAACAATGAAACCATACTGAAGTGTGTCCTCTGCTGAGCATATTTCATACAAGATAAAAATCTGTTAAGTCTACAGTAACTGAAACTTTTCTTCTATAACTAAAATAAACAGATAGCTGAAATGTTGCTGTAACTCACACTAGGACCACCACGATCACGCAGGTTTTGAAGCCAGTCCTTTTATCACACCTTTATCACAGCTGTGCTCTCTAATCAGTTAGAAAAGCTTTTTTTTCATTGTTTATCTGTAAGGCTTACAAAGCACATGCAGAGATTTCATAATAAAGGTCTGCTAAACATAGAGGACCTGATCATACCCCCTTCAAGAGCAACAGCACTGTCATTGACTTCAGTGGAAGACAGACTGTTCCTCAAGTCCCTGGGAAAGGAAATGTCTTCCCAAGGAGGAACAACATCTCTGCATCACAGCAGGGCAGCTTGCAGGGGCAAGAAACTCAGCCAGACCCTTTTCCCTATGGAGAAGAGCAGTTTCTTTGTATACACCATTATATTGCAAATGGGAAAGACATTGAAAGACCTCTGGCTCTGCGTTCTTGAAACATTTTTCCAGAGACCTGCAAACTCAGTTTCCACTCCCACCGTGGGTGCTTCAGAAACAGCATCACTGTCAGCACAATTCTGCGAGAGGGTGATGTCTGATATATGTAACATAGTATAGGATTTTACCATGACAGAAATACAGAACTTCAGAAAATGGTCAACTGGTGGAAAGACTGAAGTCCAGAAAAGAGCCTTTCAGTATGCTCTTTCTTTTATAAATCTAACATAACCATTTTTCATACAAACGTAACATGAGACGTTTGCTCAAAGGCAAAGGGGCTGTGAACACACAAGTGTAAAGGGAAATAATGGTCAATGGCAGACATTGTCAATTTCCTGGCTGAAAAGACCACTTTAAACTGAAAAGTCAAACTAATTTATTTGAAAGATGTGAGAGATTTATTATGAAGTGGGCAAAAGATCAATGAAACTCTTCATTAAACAATTTTTTTCACTTTTGGTCCTCAGAAACAGCATTTTTCACAAATAAGTGAACTAATGGATATGAAGAAAACAAACAAAACCAGAACCACCTGAGACATTCTCTGAGACTTTGGCTTCTGTAATCCTTGGAGAAGAAAATCCCAAGCAGTGCAGAAGTAGAGCTAGAAGGCAAGCAGAGCAGGGCCCTGCCCTGCCCTGTGCTATGGCTCCCACTAATGGCAGCAAGGGAAAGCTTGGTCACTCCCAACAGCAGGGAAAGCAGAAACAACTCACCCCATCTTGGGTATTTGGTTTTCAAACATCTGAAAATGCAGTTACCAACTAGATTTTCCTGTACCTTTTCCACAGTCAGAATACGAGTTTAACAGAAAATGTCTGAAGGTTAGTTAGTCTTCTTGGATGAGTTTTATCTCATCTCAGACATCAGCAACATAGACTTCTAGAGCTATATCCTTGTTACAGCCAGGGGAGTGAGATCCAGGGAGTGAGTCCCATTGGCAGTCTGACCTATTACAGGCATGGGATGAATCATAAACTTGATTTTACTGCTGAATTCTGCCTTACCTGTATGCAGAGCTGGGATGACTGGTTCAGACATGTGGTGGGGGTTGCTCCAGCATGACTACAAGGAGTTGCCATGCGGAAAACAAAGCTGTTGAGCTCTGCCGGTGAGGATGATGGTGGTTGGAATGAGGGCATTATATAGGACTCCCCTTTAGGGAATCTGAATTGGGGGATCAGTGCCATGGTATGAAAGTTCTTGTTTATGGTTGAGGAGAACTTCAACCTCCTTTCTGCAGGATCTTTGGATTTTGGCCAAGTCTGTGCTTCAGTTCTGCTGTAACAAGGGGGGGAAAGTCCAAAAATGTCAGGTGAGATAGTGTTCAATCTAATTCAAAGATTTTTTTGAAAGATTTTTTCCTTCTAATTAAATCTTGTTGATTTTATTTGACATTTGATTTCAAGAGAACCACCAGTGTTCCTTCTTCACTGTGTGTCTCAAATCCATGTGTAACATGTCACAGCCAAAAGGCTACCCTGCTCTTCCTGAAGGCTGCTGAATTTTAGCTATTCTGTGTGTCATACAGACCAGCCTAGGTACAGATCACCCTATATTTCCTACCAAAGATCCAGATTTCTATTGAGTGCAGCAGAGCACTGTGCAGTTAACACAGTATGCATTCGGCATGTATGTATGTGCAGGGAAGGTAAACCTCCTGACATGAGGTAGGCTTTCCTCAGACTGATGGACAAGTTGTGCTGGGAAAAGCAACACAGTAAATACCCCACAAATATCAGGAAGAGGTTCCAGCCAGCTTGTCACTCTGCACTGGCCTATGGTGTGACCAGACCAGCACCCAACAGCTGTAGCCAACAATGGGAGGCTGAAGTGAAGTAATATTGCTCCTTTTCAGCAGCCTGTCCCTATTGCAATGTATCTTATATTTCGGCTCCATGGATGAAGTCTCAGCCTTAGCTTTTAGGTTGTGTCAGTCCTCTGGTCTAGCCCCTTGCATGACTGCAGCACATATGCACAATGGTGGCACCATGGTGGCACCATGGGAAGGGCAGAGCTTCCTCCCTTGATGGCAATGCTCCTTGCAGAACCACAGTGGTGGCCTTTGAGGACCTCCTTGTGATCAAAACCACACACATAACTGCAGAGCCCAGGAAGGAATTTATAGAGATACTCCATATGTTGAAACAGAGTGTAAGCTCTTTGGAGACATATCAAACCATAAAAGATGTTTAAAAAAAAAAATGTTGTGCTCTATAGAAGTAATTACACAAATATATTAAAGTTGTAAATCAGGATCTCAGAAGTTAGAAAACGCCTGCCCTGGTGTCAGATGGGAAAGAGCCCTGTGTCCACTGAATTCCCCTCTGGAATCTGCCCAGTGATTGAGACAGGAAATTTGAGGAGGAGGAAGGAGACATGGTGAATGCAGCTGAATGGTGTCCTGGGGAACTGGCTGCTATCTCTGTCCCTGCTGAAGAGTTTCTCTGAGATACTGCCAAGTCATACAAACCATACATCGAAAGCTTTGTCTCTGTAATTGTGTGGGGTTTTGTTTTTTGAATGCATAAATTGACGCCCCAAGTTCTGATTCACAAAACTGCTGAAGCACTCGTTGCTGTGAAAGAAAACAAGGGCACTGTCCTTCCAGCACATAAAGTGCTAGAGAACGTGAAGTATTCAGAAAAATCAGGTCATTAGGCATGCAAATTGGGTCATCAAAATTAGTGGATCTTTTTGACATTAATCTCTCTAGACTTCTTCCTGGGAAAACAGGGAGATCCCATACCCTACAGGAGAGTTGTGAACTAAATTAATTTAATGTTTGTTTCCCCACCAGCTCCCACTCCATCTGATGCTGAAGCTATTTGCATGTCAGGCAGGCTGTTTCCATCTTTTCCTTGCCCACTGCAGTCACTGAGGACACGGTCAAGGCACGGATTGCTGTTGAACTCGTACAGAGCATCCCCAGCCCATGGCAGATACAGAATGGGAGGCCTGCCCTGGCCCCTACAGTCACACCAGGCATCTGTGATGCTGATGGGTCTGTCTGGGCTGCAGAGCAATTTGATTTCCAGCTCCCAAATTCTCATATTTGGTCATATTTGATCATTGTTTCACATACCCAGAGTATCAGAAAGGCCAGGATGACCTGCCCAGTGCCCAGCCTTAAGGCAGTGCTCCACTACACAGAGCATCCCAACAGCAAAAGCAACTTCTGAATGTGCTCATTCCTCGAGGTGGTTCTGCTCTTCTTCCATTCAGACAAGCCCAAGTCTATTATCCCCAAAGTAAAACACTAAAACTCTGACTGCAGATGTTTAAAGTAAGCATTTCTCAGAACAAAGAGCTTATTCAGCTTGAAAATACTTACTACCAGTGGAGAAATACTAACGCCTTAGCTCCCCGCTTCTCCAGTCCTTGGCATCTGGGGGCTGTCTCAGTCAGTGCTCATCCTGCCACCCCAAATCCTGCTGCCAGCAAAGGCAGCAGGGTGGGACCCCTCAAAACTGCTGTGCCTCCATCACCCACAGCTTTGTCAAGGGATTCAGGGAGAGCGGTATGGCTGCATCTGAAGCCATGGTGTTCATCAGGGAGGACTTATTTCAATATGTTGTTGGAAGTATCTGATGTCAGGTTATGTGTCTCAGGGGGACGTGCATTTCGTGTAGTTTGTTATGCCATCTGTTAAGAAATGCAAGCACTCATCTCTCTGCTACATGACCACAGATGGGGAGTTTTTCTCCCTGTGTGTATTACTGTCAATATATGCCAAAGCCTTCTTAGCTGGAGCCAGGTGGAATCACCACCACGACGAGCACGCCTGGGTAGAAGGGTGCTGCACAGGTCTTCCTGAGCACCTTGGCTCATGGTGTGCAGATGAGCTTAACAAACAAAGCCAACTACAACAGCAAAGTCAAGTCCTCAAAATCCCTCTGACTTGCAGGGCACTGAGCAATGATTCCAGCAGCAGAGCTCAGGGAGGATGTTGCTCATCTGTGTGCAGGCCTGGGTGCAGGTTTGACTCTCCTGCTGGCTGCTGTGGATGCTACTTGCCCCAAATCACTGTCTGGTGATAGCACTGTAAACCTCAGATGCAGAAAAAAATCCCAAGCCTCAACTGTTGCCTCTGTGAAGATGTCACAGCTCTCAGTGAAGGCTTGGTGTGTGCTTAACTAAACACTGCATCTCCAGCACTCCATTCTGTGAAGGAAACCATTCTGCTGACTGACCCACCAAGTCCTGCAAATCCCACAACAGCTGTAAGCAACTATTGGCTTAAGCATCAATATCACTCCTTTTTTTCAGGCTGCCATTATTGCACCTTTTGATACTGGGCTGACACTTTTCTATCACAGCTAGGTCCATTCCTGAACCTGCAAGTTGGAAGTTTTAAAGGTGGTTTTACAGAAAAGGGACTGTAACTTGAAGTTTTGTTGAAAAATGGAAGTTTACAGAAAGGGGACTTTAGCTAGGAAGGGAATTTCATTAGAAAGGAATTTTGGTCTTTTTTGAGCAGATATTTCACCCAAGCAGAATAAGAGTTTGTATCAGATTTATTTTCACTTGAAAGCAAATGTTTTCCCTGTTCTGACAGCAATGCTCCCATCACACATGCAGCAGCACCTGGCAGCATTCCCCAAAGCAGGCAACAACACTTTCTTCTGGGAAGACCCAAGTCAGCAGCAGGAGCAGCAAAGCAGGTCTCTGGGGATGACAATGCACTTCTGAGGCTGGTCAACAGGCTAGAAAGTCTGTCTGACAAATGAACCAAAAAATTATATTTTTTTTCCAGCAGAGTTAAAAGGTTTTTCCTCCTCTGCCCCTAGCTCCATTTTCAGGTGTGGCTAGCACTCAGCCCTTCTGCAAACCTTTCGACTCAGATCTGGAATGCTGCCTTGGGAGGCAGTATTTTGGAGAATCAGTACATGTTTGCACCCATCACTTCTTATAAAAGCCTGGTTGGCCTCAGTGAATGCAGCCCCCAACCAAAGCCCTCACCTCCACAAATCTCTATGGGCTCCTGCTCTCCATGCCCGCTCTGGCCAAGCTCCATGCAGCAGTAGAGGTAGGCAAGGTGGCCTCTGCTCCAGATCCACCATGCTGGGGACCAAGGCAGCAGCTCAGAAACCATGAGAGATGGAGGGAGACCTGGAGGTACCACAGCGTGGTCCCCAGGCATCAAACGACCAATACTTGCCCATCCTGAATTTTTACAGCCAAATGTAACTTTTGACTGATGTTCTGCTTGTGCAGCGAGAAGGTAGATGCTTTGCACAAAGATTTCACTTGTGCTTTGTGTACTTTAGGCTCCTTCTTCCAGCCTTACACTGGGCCTCAACTTACCAAGTGATGTAACCAAATCAAAAACTGTAAGTGCTTTAATAGAATGCTGTGATTAATAGAAAGGAGATCTTAATTTGCAGGTATCTTCTCTAATGCTGCTATCAATTTACTTCTGCCATATTTTCAGTTCCCACATGGCCATGGAAAAATCTCATCAATACATAAAACCCTTTTCAAATAAACAGGCATCTTCTATTATGCACATATGTCTTTGAGGCATGTAAAGACCTGTATCTAAAGCAACTTCCATCAGAGTTCTGCCATGAACTCTCAGCAGGGACTGCCCATGTGCATTTATCTTGAGTGCCCACATATTGCACCTGCTTCTCTGATGGCATGGCAAGGAGACAGCTGGCAGGATGCCTTGGCTTGGGGATGCTTCAGCCATGGACCACATTCATCAGCACTTATGTGGAGCCCCACGTAGCTGAAATTTTCCTCCACATCTCTTACAACTGGGAGACTGCCAGTGCTACATCTGCCTCTGCAAGTTATGAGTCCTGTAACAAATATTTGGACTCCAAAAACTAGGGCCCCAGGAGAGAAAGGATTAGGCACAACCCTTAAAAAAAATGAAGTCTTTGTATTTTAATATCCGCATTCATATCTCAGCCTCTCTCAAGCTTTTCACACAGTGCTTTGGGTGAGGGGCAGCCAAGAGTCATGGCACCTTGGAGGGACCTGCTGGTTAAGGAAGGACAGCAACAACACAGACTATTGGGAGGAGAAACACTTGCTCCTTTCTGCACCTGTATAGTTCCCCAGATGGACATCCACTAGGGCTGCCAGATTTAAAATCTGAAAATAAAAGATACAGCAGCTGGAGGAAGCTGTGAGGAACTATTTTTCGGCCATGAAAAAAAAAATTGGAAATGGAAAAGAAGATGGACTAGAAATAGAAAAAAAATAGGAAAGGAAGAGTAAAAATTGAGGAAGGAAGAGAAAGCTTAGCAGGAAAAAAACACCTGCTTGCAATCCTGAAAAATAAGTAAATTTGGAGAGGAAGAACAATTCTGCTTTTATAGAAAATTACAAACCCAACTAAAAACCCTACATGAGCAAAAATGCTGGCCTAAATAAAAACTCATTATATCCTCAGGATTTTTAGGCAAATGACCAGCAACAAGGCAACTTCTGTGCATCGATCCTTAGGAAACAGCACTCCCCCTGACTCCTGTCAAGAAGGACAAGGGATTAGCTCAGGCACTGAGGAGCTGACATAGTTAAACACTGCTGCTGGCAGATACAATCCAGTTTATGACTGAGGTTGTAAAAACAAGTATGAAAGCAAATTCGTAAGAAACTCTAATGAAGATGTATAGAAGGGCTGCAATGTCATGTAGCCTCTTGATAGCTAAGGCCCTGATCCTGCAAATTAAGCTAAGCAGCAAAGTTAATCAGATGCATAAGTGTTTGCAACATCAGTGGGTTTTTTTTCTTCCCCAAATGAGCTAAATTCAAAGAGCCTTGGTTTAAATTACTCGAAGATATTAGCAACATTGGTTCTTTATTAGAAGCAGTTTATTCATTCAGGGTGTACAGTACGGAGCAACATGCCTGGCATGGTTAGTGATGCGTGAACCTGAAGGGGAAGAAATCCCTTTGCATTCCCTTCACAGCCAAGTTGCACAACAATTCGGGCTGCTGCCTCAGCAGCCAAATGGGCAATTTTCCAAACCTAAAAGTCAGCAATGAACCCAAGTGTTAAGGCAGCTTTGTTCTCCCTTAAAGCTGACCAGATACTCTTGGAAAGCTCCCTTGGATCATTCTTCTTCCTCCCCACGTTCTCCCTGACAGCCTCTTCTAGAAGAGTACAACAATGATGTTGCATTTCCCAGTCCTCCTCTCCAAAACAAGAGGTGAAAATCTCATGTGGCTTCTCAGGGTCAATTGCAAACCCTTTGGTTTGTGGCAAAGCTATACATTCCCTGGTGAGGATGAGAAAATTAAAGCAATACACATGGAGGAAGTGGAGAATAAAAAATCCAGGCTTTCCAACGGCTCATCTCCTATCTCAGAGGTAAGTTTAAGGCTATGGCAAATATGTGTTGGCTGCAGGCATGGCAGAGTAACCTTCAGGAGCCATCCTGTGCTTGTTTTCATGGCAGGGAATGAAACACTAACTCAAAGCAGCAAATCCCGCTTATAATTTGCATACCTCAAAGACATCACTAAATCTTCTTTTGTATGATGCAGGATGTCTTGTTCAATGAGAGAGGAAAACCATCAAAAGCTGAACAGGCAAAGGAGAGTGAGAAGCCCTCTCCATGAGTGGAGCATCCCCATGATCATAAAGTAACACAATCAAGGCTAGAGGCCAGGGGATCTCATTGTCCTCTCAGCACACCCATCAGCACCCTGGTAAGATTTTTTTGCATTGATCAGTTGAATGGTAAAGGTTTCTTAAGCCACACCATGATACACAGCAATACTATATTCAGGGGAAAATTGTATAAAACCCTTCAGAAAGAAATTACTTTAATCAGGAAGGAGCACAACACCAAGGGGAAAGAGGAACACAAAGGAACAAGAAAACAAATGACTTAAGTGAAAATTTCTAAACATTTTTCAGTTAATTTCCAATTTTTTCTTAATAAGTATCCTCTCCATTTTCTACTGGCTTTGGTAAGATCAATTTCTCATCCAAGCATTCCAGTAACCTCTTTGAGCAGTATTGCTTACTTAACTTTCCTACACTGTGGCTGTACTAAGCTCCTCCGAGTGAGTCTGTGCTGAATAGTCACAACGCATTTAGAAACCAAGAATGTCTATAAATATTTCACTCTGTATGACCTGAGATTTTGGGGAACTGTCCCCAAAATCAATGGTCACTTGCAGTTGTTTATGAATTCAATTTTGCAGGAGTAAAGGATCTAATCTTGTCTTTGAACCTCGGTTCCATACCAAGTGTAAAGGAAGATGGCAATGTTGGGAATGAAACAGTATTCCATGCTGAGGTATAATTCCTAGTCCCCCAGCCACTAGTGTCTGGAAAATGTTTTCAGTATTTATAACTGTTCTTGCTCCCTTCTTTGGTCTTGGCTCTACATACCTGGTCTTTCTTGGAGATAAATACTGTGCCAGATGGACTTTTGCAGGTATACAACTTCTTACATGGTTCTAGCTTTTCTAAATTTCCCAGGTTTGGAAGTGTTTCAAATTGAAAAATAGAGAAGAAAAAGAAGTACCATCAATCTAGTAACATTTTAAATTTTTTTAACCATTCTTCTTTACACCATTTGTAATAACCAGAGAAGTATTAAATAGCTGTATAGTGACAAGAGGAAAAGCTAATGGAAAAGAGAAAAAAAAATTTCCTAATAGCTCTTATTATTTCCTATAAGGCAAAAAGAGATGAAGTGAGTATTAAAATTATCTTTAGAAGTAGAAAGAAATACTAAGATCTATTTGAAACACTAAACGCTGCTTCATTTCAAATCTGCAAGAGAAAATCTGTCATTTTTTTTCTTCACTTCATTAAAAATGAACTAAATTAATTCAATTCATTCATGAGGTAACCTCTTCATTTCAGTCTAACCCCTCCACATCAGAGTGCCGGATGAAGGGGGCATGGAGGGAAAGGAAGAGGAGGCTTCCTGGAGTGCTTTGTGCTGAGGCTATTTTGGGTTGCATAGCAGCTGATGGGCAACTGTGGGCAGCATCTATAAGCTATAGCAACGCTTGGGGTGATGGCTGGAAGCTGTGCCAGCCCTTGGATCAGCCCTGAGACCCAGAAATGCAAACATATCATGAAGCTGTTTTCCTCCCTTGTCTTCTGTTGAGCCTCCTGGGAGGCAGAAGACAAAACCTGGCACTGATATTCTTCTTGATCTCTATCAGACAGCGTTTCCACATCCAAAACTCAGAGATATGCACCTCATATGCATTAGCAGAATTGGACCAATGTGTTTCAGAGATGTCTTTTTTCTTACAGTCAGTATGATAACAAACTCTACATGAATGTCAGCTCTTTCGAATAACTGCTGGAACAAGACCAAACTAGTAGGCAGGGTGTTCAGTTCAAAAAGCCTGGTTTTCAAGACAGAAACATTTGATAACAGCTCTCCCTTGACTTGCTGCAGAAGATCCCTTCTGTTAAATTCAGGCACTAACCAGTGCTACTGACTTGTTCTGTTTATGGGATACCCAACGTTGTCTGAAACCACTTGCAAAACCATTTAACAAAACTCCACAGCTGCTGTGCAAATTTACAGATTGAACACGAGCTACTACTTATGCAATCACTGAATAAGACATTTCCTTTTGAGGTCATTCATGTTGACAATATAAATATATAGGTGAGCAGGCTCTGGGAGGTATAATGACAAGTCAGTGCTTTTGGTACCAGAGCAGGCAGTGCTGCTTCATGACTGACAGCAAACGTGCATTTTGGCATAGCTTCTGCTAGAAAGGGAGGAATGCAACAATCAGTCCATGGCTTTTGAATAACTACACAACTACAAGAAAAAAAACACAACAAAATTAATCTTTTATTTAAGTGGTTGCCAAACCTGAAGTAGACAAAACATCAAGCAGGAGAAAGATGCTGCAGTTTTCCCTGCAGAAAACTGCAGAGATCACACAGCCACAGCTCTTCCCTAGTTTAGCAAGAAGGTCAGCAGCTCCCATCAAAGAGCAGCTTTCACTCCATAGCTGCAGCCTGACACCTGTCAGCTTCATCAGCTAGAACTGAAACCTTCCCCAAACCTGCCATCTCTGCCTGGCAGCAGGCAGCCCAACCTAAGCTCAGGTTAAACTCATCCGGAGCCCAGTGCAGATCAATAAGTGTTCATCCTCCCATTGGCATCTGCAATCTGGCACCTACACCTGAGAGAAACAGCACTTCTGGGCATATCACAGGTCTGCTCCAAGGCTTTCTGCTACTGCCATCACTCTGGGAGGTGACATCAGGGACCTAAATTAATGGAGAACCAGGCAGCCTTGTCGTGCCTGCACAAAGCTCCAGCCAGGTAGCATCAGTGTGGGTCTGGAACTGGATTTACCATGGCAAACTACCTGGCATGAAGTGACCTCATTGGAGATTTCCTCCTTACAGGATTTCTGGGGGATGCAGTAAAGCTGATTGTAATGCTTATTTTCTTACAGGACTGCAGTGTTGTTCTTATGTCAGATGCTGAATGTCACTGGTTGCAGGAGCAACCCAGGGATGCAGAGCATGAGTGCTTGCCCCCCTAGACTCCAGCTGCCACTGTTCTCCTTGGACAGCAGGTGTTGCACAGTATAGTCCCCATGTAACCTTCATATGGACATCTCTAGACCTCTGGTGTCTCTCAACTCATTCAGTTTTTTTGTTTCAGTAGATGAGAAAACAGTGGGTTTTGTTGTTTTTTCTAACAGGTAAAAAAATCAAGCTTGTTTCATATTGTTAAACAGATTTTTAACTGGCTTGCTGCTATTGAAAAGAAATTGAATATATTTTGCCATACGAGGTTGGAAAGTGTCCTTGTCTTGAAATAGTTCATCTAAGTTTAATTTCTTTGTCTAACTAAATCAGTAAACTGATGTGTGACCAAATATAATGACTGCATTTTAATATAAGTAAAAACTTCAAAGGAGCTTGTTCATTGCAGACTATAAAACTGTCCTAGAATATTCACTGAGATACTCTACATCAGGAAACATATACATATTCATTAGTAGTTTTTATTTATCTTCAAAACACTGCAGTTCCAAAATAGCAAATCAAACAGAAGTTTAAAAAGCCTTTGTATTCAGCCAAGACTTCTTAGGAAATGATTAGTATTACGGCAGTAGCACTGAGTAGACAGGATTATTAATTAAGACATATTGGTTTGCTCTATCCTCAGAAGAAGATCTGTCAAGTTATTGTGGTTTGTACATAAGTTCTCTCCACATACCATTTCTCATGTTTTCTAAAATGAAAACTCACTCGATATCTTCACGCTTCCCAATTTCTCAGGACTGCATTTGCTGAAAATTGGCAAAATTCCTACCAACTACAATCTTAACAGACTTAATCTAGATTTAGAAGTATCTTGCTGTCCCCCCCAACAGAAAACCACATAATTTATTTTATGGGCCTTCAAGTCTGGGAACAACTGCCAGCAGTCTGTCTTCTGTGGAACAATGATCTTCAGGAGATTTGTGTTTGATTTGCCACAGAAATGAAATCTAATCTCCCAAGGAGAGGAACAATGAGTCAACAGTCCTGTACAAGGCTGAGGTTTAGGGGAGAGGTTGACAGTTAGGCTTGATGATCTTGGAGGTCTCTCCCAAATTTAATGATTTCGTGATTCTGTGATTCTCTGAAGTAACTGCAGAGGGGACTGTGTAAACCCAAGCATCACTCAGCCACCTTTTCCAGTAAGGAAACTCCAAGAAATTTTGGCAGGTGTCAAATGGTCTCTTCCCCAGAACACAGCACCAGCATATGGTTGTGACATGTGCAACACTGCAGCATTGTACCAGCAATAGTTGGCAATGTCCTTGGAAAAAACACTTGCTTTAGATGGCACATTCAGATGCACACAACTTCAAAAGCAATAATGACAAAGTAACAGCTATAGAGGCACTCCTTATGGACTGGCCATTTCCCACAGAACTCTTTTACCTGCAGTCAGTGTTTTTTTCTTCAGTTCCTGTTTAAACACTAAAGGACTTCTCCCTTATTATTTTCTCCTATTGTACAAGGTATTCTAACAGCTGCTGGAAGCTGAATACCATGTTAACAATACATAATTTAGTAAATATATGCCCATATTGACAGTGAAAGAAGACCTGAGATTGCACCACCGTACTGTGTGTTTTTATTATACTGTAAGTAGTTTCAAACATAATAGGATTTATTCATAGCATATTTACTCCACTGAAGTGAGTATAAATATGTAAATGTCTAAGGCTTAGACTGGGAATTGCCTACTGCTGCTTTCAAGTCATGCAGCACTCTCCACACTCCAAATGCAGGCTGACAGCAGAAACAGCAGAACTGTACTTCCAAGGAAAGTATTACAGAAGGATCAAGCTTGCATATCATTACCTTATCCCGACTTCTAATACAGACTGACAGTGGACACACAGTTGTAGCTTTCACACTACTTTAATGGAACAACTACACAGAGAACGTGAGAGAGCACACATTGCTGATAGGGGCAGCTCCCATCGGAGTGTGATTTGAAGGAAGAAAATCCCTCTTCATAAGATACCAGTCACATGTATGAAGCAAAATAATTTTGTGTTGAAATACACATAAGCAAAGGGGGCTGATTTTGTTGGAAGAAGAGGACAGCAGAGTGCCTGCTAGCAGCACTCAGATAAAATCTTTTTCTGAGTGAAGTAAACATGGAGTATGTGGTAGGAGAGTTATTCTGCTGAAGCCAGTGGATGCAGATCTCTTGGCTTCTCTGGAGTATGAACCACTGGAGACTTGTTTCAAAGGCTTGCAGGCATGAGAAGCTACACCGAGGTGAAGGAACTCCACATGGGGTATACTGAGGTGAGGGACAGTGCATATAGCTTTCTCTGAGACAGAAAGCTCAATCAGTTTTCAAAGTTGCAAATAAATAAGTAAAAAGACACCACAGAAAAATTACTCATGAGGCAATTACCAAAGGGTAGTTGGAGCAAGAGAGAATAACACTAGCTTTATAGCTAGGATTTCAGGTCTAAGCAAACATCTGAGTAATCATCTTTAGCTGTGTACACATTTTAATTCACACCTTTCCACTCACTTACTGCTTCCATGCCAGATACTTTTTTAAAAAGTGAGTCAGTTGCCCATGGTGTTAGATTGTCAACAACAGAAATGAAATCCCCTGGTTATAGAACAAAAAGGCTTGGAGCAGCACTACAAACTTCAGCTCACCATCGAGGCAATTTGCCTCTTGTATAACCTGGAGGGTATCTCTCATTATAATTGCTACTTGGTCCTGGCTTGAATTGCTCCAAGCGCTTCTAATACAATCTGATCCCTTTAGACCCTGCTTTACTGCCCCTGTTCAAGCATGAAGAATTCAAGCTGGAACAGGTGCAGAGCAAGATGATTAATATAATCTGAAGAACAGGGAGTCTTTCACAAGCAGAGCTGCCAACGCTATCAATTTATGTGGTAGACAACTGCTTTGGGCAGTAACCTACTGGATTTCCAGTATTTGGCAGCTTAGGTTCTTGGATGCCTGAAAATTCAGGAGAATTTCACAGAGCCCATACGAAGCAACTTGAGGTGGAACAAACAGTGAGTCTGATAAGTCCCTGGTCCCTGAAGGGGTACAGAGTCAATTTGTGGTTGTCAATTGTGGATCTGCAAGGGTCCAAGGGGGACTCAGTTTACACAGCGTAGTAAAGGCTGACTGCTGTCTGAGCTTACATGAGGATGGGAAGGAAAAACACTGGGAAGGAGGAAATGACACTTATGCTAAAAGATAATATCAGCACATAAGAACAAGCAAGTTTGGACTGGCCAGGGACACAGTCACAGTGTAAACTAGATCTCAGGTAGCTATCAGTATAAGGACATTGCACAACAGCCTTCCCCTAAGGGGGGAGGGGAGGCAACAGCCTAGCTACTTCTGAAAAACCCCTTGAACCTTTATGAAACACGTCTATAACATTAGGGGTTAAATCTAAATCCAAAGATCTTTTCCTGTTTTCAACCACACAGTAGCCATTATGTGTCTTTCTCATAAGAAACATAAGATCTTCTCTCCTTTCTCTAATTTCCTCTGTGATGCTCTCCACTAAGTGTTAGTAGCTGTATTATTTTGTGTTTTCTAGTGTGTTCATCTTATTTTAAGTGTCAGTTCTTTGCATTAGCCTTAATTTCTTTATGTGCTTTCTGCTTATATGTCTTTACATCACACAGGTAAAGGATTAGAGATTGTTAGCATCATTTAGCTTAGCTGACAATAAAGTCATTAAAAGAACTGTCTTGAAATTATCTGTATCTCTCATTTTCTTCTAATGTTTAATTGCATATTTTTTCCTGAACTTTGTAATGTAATAATAACTGTAGCTCTCTGAAACCAACAATGAATTAATTTCTTTTATGGTGATGGCACCATGGAGTCACCGGAAAATCTGCAGAACAGAGGCTATATTTCCACTTGAGCTGAGAGCTGCTGCATTGTAAACAAAACCTACATAAATCCTGTTAATTTCACCCAGTGAAGGCCACTGCTAACATTATTCCTTGTTGCAACCTCACTTGTAAAAGTCCATCTGAATCTTTAATACTAAGCCATGAAGAAAAGACAACAACCTGGAACTTAAAAAAGAAGGTATTTTCAATTAACGATTTAAAAACAGGGGAAGGCACCTTATGTACCTTTTTCTTATCTTTCAGATAAAGACCTCTTGGGTAAGCTTGGTAAATCCTTATCTGCTAGATAAAGGCCCACTATGATGGGCCTTATCGCTTAATTAAATCCTGGTACTATGTACAATGAATTCAATAATTTGTTATACAAGATAGCACTTCAAACCATGGCTGCACTGGATAATGCATCTCTATCGGTTTGCTGTGCCACAGCATGCTGTAATGGGTCATGTTCCATAACCTGCTCCTGGGCTGCAAGGAACTCATTATAGAAAAGGTGCCCAGCTTAATGTGGACAGGCTGTGATAAATAAACCTGTTGGATTGACTAGATAAACTAAAGTCCCTGGATGAAACTGATTTGATATGTAAGGCCTAATTCTGTCAGTCTTCCTTGTAAGGAAATAAGCTGAATGTGAAAGATTAGTGGATTTTGGTCCAAATAAAATACTCATGCTGTAGCTGACTGTAATGGAAAAATAGGGTAACCAATGTTAATGTTAGAAGACATTGTGAAACCTGTGGAACCAATGCAGCTACTGCAAAAAACACATGATAAGGTCTAAATGCTGACCGTCCTTTTACTCACTAAGGTTCACAACACTCATTGCATTTACATCCATGCATATCAGGGTGCAAAAAGAAACTGGTCAACAATAGCTATAGCAACTATCACCAGATATCATACTGGCAAGGTCTTCTGAATACTAAACCCAGCTCAAATGATTCTCTTTTCCACACAAAGATATTTGTGTAAAGTCTAATACTTGCAATGCTTCATTTCACTAATTGGCTCATTGGTAATGTGCTAGATTGATCTATTCCTGAGGGTTTTTGGCAACAACAATATTGTATATATGGATAAAGCATAAAATCAGGTGCATGGTATCTCTGAGTCTCTGAAGGATTCCATTATAGCCTAAACTCCTTACTCATTAGGCCCAGGAAACACAGAAATGGCTTGATCCTACAATATGTACAATCTACAAACCAGGAGTCTTTTCCTGGTAAATGTGGAAAATTTTAGACTTGAGACCTGCTACTAGTTCTAATCCTGCTCAGCAGAATCAAAGTAGAGACTCTATGGTAGGGATTTATTTCCCTTCACTTTTAACAAGACAGTTCTCTCAGAGCTAAGAGCCAGTTTTCAGTTAAACTAATGTAACTAAACAGAGGAGGTTCACACCACATGTTTAGATTAGGGATCTAACTTTTAGCCAACTAGAGCTAGAGGACACTTATCCTTCCCTTAGAAAGAATGCCCAAGGAGTGTCTGAGCACACAGCTGTCCTACGACACAGATGTCTGTCCATGAAGGATTGGGCATCAAAATTCTTGAGTGTTCAGTAAGACAACAGCTCCAGATGTGGACCTTTTTCATACTGAAAATGCTGACTGATTTGAACTGTCTTATCTTCATCTATTTATGCCAATGATATGCTCAAAGCTACACTCTCAATGTTGAGCAGATAATTCTTGGCCACTGGGACAAGCAGGAGTAACCATGACATGACTCTAGATTACGCCAACCAAAATCATCCCTGTCAGGGCTATTCTGTAAACTTAGCATCTCTACAACATTTGCAGGTTTCGTTACAATCACACTCATGCTTTCATAAAGCTGAGGGCACAAACTGCTTCCAGGAACCACTGGTATCAGGGCCAGGCTAAATATGCTTTAAGTTGCTAGAGCTGTGTTCTTGGAGTTCTTGGATTTCACAGCTGGGTAGTTCCAGCAAATTGTACTCCTTTCTGTGCATAGTCCTGAAGGATTTCCCCATAAATGTGTAGACCTAGTTCTCACATGTTTGGCAAACTCTTCTTGTATGCTTGCCAGGTTTTAAAGGGCAAGGAATCAACAGCTGATAATTTATGCCAGAAACCTGCAATGATCCTAATTCACCCCTCGTGTAATGCTGATAAAGCCAGCAGAGTTCCAGGGGAGAAGTTGTTGGCTTAGCAAAGTAAATTTTCACTGACATTTGAGAAATACACAGTATCAATTAAAGCAGAGCTAATTATTGCTACTATTATTTGCATTGCAATAGTTCCCAGAGGCTTTTAACAGGATTATTGCCTTCTGGTACTAGGAGTTCTTTGGAACATAAGCTTTGATCTGGAAGTTCATGTAGGATAGCTGACATTTGGTACCTGAGCACAATGTCTCTATGTTCAATGAGGCTCCACGGAGCTCGGGGCCTTGCTCACAGGTATGGGCCACAGGTATCTGTTGCTTGTGATGCTTGAAGTTTTGCTCAGAGCCATCACACATCCTTCTGCTCTTCACAGAGTAGAATGGGCTAGCTTAGCTTCTGCACGCTGCTCTCGGTTCAGAACCCAAAACTACAGCCCAAACCACTCTGCAGCCAATTTGAGCTAATAACAATGTATATATTTTACAATATACTTCATACAATGTATATCTTCTGCTGAGATATTAATCTTTGGTGAGTGACTAGCTTTCTAGGGACTCCACATATGACACGTTAATAACACCCTTGACAGACATGTTGCTTGTTTAGACCATCTATCAGTGCACAAGCTCTCCTATTCTCCACCCTAGCAGCTATTTCAAGGGTCATTAGGCCACAACCTAAGAAATAACAACTAAAATAAGGTGCATCAAGTGGTTTTCAGACAATAAGGCAGATGAGCTGTATGAATTGGATATATAAGTAACAAGAATGGGGGAGGTAACAAAAAGAAAGATTCCAATGATAATAAAATCTGATACACGTGAGCAGTGCCCACAGCTCTGAAACAAGGGTTAGTCTGGAGGCTGTAGCACACTCAAAGTTTATCACACTGATGTTTTTTGTATGTGTTAAATTTTTATTCCCCATACTAGTTTAGTCTTTCCTACATCCTACTCTGCCTTTGCCATTCTGGGGAATATACTTAAAGAGAAAGCATCTTTCACCTGTGTATATCTTTTAAGAGGTACTGCTGCCTTCTAAGGTTGCTGCCACAGCTGATAGGTCACAGATCAGGCCCAGTGGCATGTACCAGAAAGTGAATTTGCTTTCACACCCCTGAACTTAAAATGTGCACTTAAAATCCATAATTTCTGGTGAAGTGTGACAGAACATTTCTGCATCACAGGATGTTGCTGAAATAACCAACACCTGCCTAGCGTTCAATTTGGAGGCTCTTGTCCAAAGACAAGCTTAACTTCAAATAGTGCCTTGGAGTTAGAGGTCACTTTGAGATGTTCATCACAGGAAGGTTATGAGCCACACCCATGACTGGAGCACTGATCTCAGCCAGCCTGCCATGCTACTAAAACTCAGTCTGGTTTTGCCAGACCAGAAAGAAAGGTCACAAAGAGGTAACTGTGGTTAAAATATAAGCTAGAAGAGCTGCACAGAACTGGGCTGATGGACTAAGTATTAAATAATCAGCAAGCGTTGCTTACTGATAGTCTGTTTTCTGAATTAAAGTCAGAATTTGGCTGTGAGTTTATAAGAATACGTAAAAAATAAATCTCTAGCTGTACAGTTGTGAAGAAAACATGAAAAATGAGACCAAATGCAATGCAGAGAAAAGTCTGCAGGGAGCTTGGAACAAAGTGACATGAGAACTTCTCTATTCTCATAGCGAAGGTTTAATCAGATAATGTCGATAATTTAAATACTAACATGGTTAATTATTTCCAGAAGGAGTTGTCCACCTGGGAAAGTTTTGCCATTTACTTCAACTAGTCTTGTTATAGTAGGCTCCCTTACACTGTTTTAGATCAGATTTAACTTCTTCACGAGTAACCTAGAAGTTTGTTTTATATCAAGACACAATTCTATCCTGTTTAACCCTGTCTGTGCAGAATGCCCCAAGTCTTGATTCCCCTGTTAAAAATAGGAAAAGGCAGGAAGGAAACTCAAAAGGAAAACTTTTTGGTGAATTAGTTTTCTGTGGGATCAGTGATCCAAACTGATCCACTCTGCAGCCACGTCAGCACTAAGTCCATTGAAAAGAAGAGAGGGAGCACATAGCTAAGCAGCGAGGAGGGAAGTGCTTAGAGAAAGGTCTGGCAAAAAAGGACTTTCAGCTTGCAGTGAAACTTGATTGAGCATGTTGACATTCAGCCTGTACAGTATGTACCCTGGTAAAGTTTGAGTGGAGAAGCAAGAACTACCTGTCCTGAAATGTTTTAGTTTAGTTTATGCAAGCGTTAACACCCCTGCACACTCAAGTCTCAAAAGATGGAGAAACACAGATCTAATATAGCCCAAATAATCTCTCTTGTGGTGTATTTTAATCCCATTAACTCACAGGAGGGTTTTCCACACAGGAGGCAGCTGAACTTGGGAGCTTATGACGAACCAATGACCTCCTGAAGCTTCGAAGCAGCTCAAAGGGCACTTCACAAGTGTTGTGAGCTGCCTCCCACATTAGTAATAGTCATACAGAAGCTCGACAGGAAGTGAGAAAGTACTGAAAAACTGCGCCTCTTTTTCCCGTCTCCCCACCACTTGTCTTGGTCAAGCACTGACACCGGGGTCGGTTCTGCCAACTCGGCGCGCAGCCAGGCCACGGAAAGCGGCCTCCCCTCCTGTGAGGGCGAGGCTAAGTGCTGGCACTACGACCTTCCAGGCATGGTGCGGAAGCACTCGGGCACAGTTCTATGGCCTTTCCCTAGACCCGCTGAGCATCCCCAAACTACACTCCCCACCGCCATTCCGCCCGTACGGGAGCTCCTCCTCGGCGCCCCGCGCGCACGCGCATCCTCGCCCCTCCGCGATGGCGCAAGCGCGCTCCGGACCAGCCCTTCCTGAAGGCGCCGCCGGGCGCGCCGTGCGCCTGGGTCCTGGCTAACCAACCAGCGGCGCCCGCTGCCCTCCCGCCCTGCGAGGGAGGGCTCGGTCCTCCGCCATCCCATGATGCAGCGCGGATGCGGCGACGACAGTAACGGTGATGGCGGGGGTGGCCGCCATGTTGTGGTAGTTTGTTGTTCTCGTGTGGTGAGTGCGTGTGGAGGGGCGGCGGGTGGAGGAGCCGCCGGGCGCTGAATCCGCGCCGTTATCCGTTCCTCCGCACCTCGCCGCTCCTGGGGGTGGTACGGGGTCGCTGTCGGGAGCCGTTGCCGCCTGGGCAAGGCGAAGAGCCATGGCTGCCGCCCTAGGAGGAGGCGCAGGTGGGTGCTGCGGCCCTGAAGGGCTTTGCCTGGGGGCGGACTCGGGGCGGACTCGGGGCTCGGTACCTCTCCTCCTCGCCCTAGGGTAGTGGGCCGGCTGCAGCTGCGGTGTGGGGCCAGGCTACGGACAGAGCGGCCGGTGGGGCTGAGGGGACCCGTGGGCTGCGAGGCCTTCCTGGCGCGGTGGCGCCGCCGCCCGTCGCCGCGTCTCCGTCTCCCGCCTGGGCGGGGGTGGTGGATTTTGCTGGCTTGGGGGTTCCGGCACCGCGGGGCGCGGATCGGGCGGACCCGGCTCTTCTTGGGGAGAGCAGGAGCTCATCTGGCACCGCAAGGCCCCAGGGGCTCTTCATTAATGGGAGTCGGCGTCGTGCGGTAATGGGAACTGTTGTCTCCTTTTGACCGGGACAGGGCCAGGAAGGGGCAAGAGTTTCATCGGTCAGGTGTGGGACCTTTATTTAGAGACATTAATTTCCATAGTTTTTACAGCTGCAGTGTGTGACCTGTTTGAATAATTTGTCTCTAATTTGAGGAGTAGTTATAATTTATTTTACAGACTGCCCAGAAGCAGAAGTTCTCACTTGGAAAGTGTAAAATGAAGTCAGTGATTGACCCCAGGACTCTCAGGCATGCCACTGCTCATCTTCCTAAGGATACTTCTTATCACAGCGTTTTAAATGACAGCTCAAAACCCTCCGTGGTTCTGATTGATCTATTAAGCAAACTTTAAAATGAGAACATTTGGTTGAGCAATTAAAAAATAGACTTACGGGGTCACACTGAGGTGTTCAAGAGAGAGATAGTTAAGAGAATGTGTCTGTTTCTGGTGCTGTGGGCCTTGCTTTGGCTAGGAATAAAGTTTTGATAAAAACTGGTCAGAGTTGTCAGTTGACTTGTGCTTTTCTGTAGTGAAATAATCTCTTGTGATGATTTCAGTTGTTTTTTTTTTTGAAGTAGATGTCATAGAGAAGAGTGTGGCTTGTCTTGATAATCACTCACGTAAGTGGTCAGACTGTTGGCCATTGCTAGCTTAATTAGTAACAAAGGACATAATTTCCTTCCTAAATGTTACAAAGAAATTTGTGAATTTAGGATTTATTTCGAAAGAAGGCTAGGAAAGACAATGCTGATTGGTAGAACGAAATACTTGAATAGTTTTGACATTGCTTTAATGGTATTAAATATATTGCAATGTTTAAGCTATTTTACATAAATATTTGTGGTAGTTTCTGTGGTTCAGATCAATTATATGTGATGTGGAAGTGAACTTCGCATGCATGTTCTATCTCTGAAAGTTTTCTAGTAGTATTATGAAGACAGGGTAATTCAAAGGAAGTGTCACTTTTGAAGTATTTTGGTTCCTGTGTTTTAAACTCTGCTGCAAGTTGAATGAACATGCTTTCATGTACAGGGTGTATGGTGTATGCCTTCAACTAAGTGGTGAAACTGCAGTGTAAAGACTAGGGTTTTTTGTGTGGACTACAGTTTGTGTCCAGCCATGAATTAGGATCCCTTTGTACTAAGTGGGCAAAAGTAGTTGTTTGTTAACGCTGTTTGTTGTGTTAACACTGTGCTCATCAGTAAGTGGTGGCCAATTATATATGATCCTTGCCCCATATAAACAATGTTAATTTAGTCTGTATGATCACTGTCAAGCACATACCTGAATGAAGAAACCCTGAGGTGTCACACACTTAGGTTCGTATGACTAGGTCTCACATGAACAGGCAAGACCTCCACTCAGATTGAGAGTCTCATGCTCTACTGACTGAGCTATCCATACTAGTCAAGGAAAATTCCTGGTTCAATTGTTAAATAAACTCTCGCAACCCAGTAAAAGAGCATAAAATAAAGTATTCATATGTGCTTTTGTGACCAGATACTTGTCTTAGTGAAGCCGGGCTTTCTAAGGATGAAGGTAAAGACTCTTGGTGATAGGTTTCACGAACGTAAACATAAGAATTTTCAAGTGGTGGTCTCTCGGTTCTCTAGGACTGATTCACAGCTTCATATTACTTCACAAATTCCTTTGCTATGCAGCCTAATTCAATGAAGAATGGTAATACTGAAGCATAGCAGCAGTTCAAGGTGGCTGTGCTAGGGATGATGAGTGACTTTGAAAGCTTATAGTTGCTCATTGGTCCATTGATAGGGTTCTCAAACTTGGATTCAAACTTCCATATAAAAACAGAACAAGGACAAACACATTGAATGTTGAGTAAAATCTGCTTAGAGGGTGTCTGTGAGGAGAACAGAAGTTCCTTCTTCATGTGGAGGACACAAGAGGCAACAGCTACAAGTTGCACCAGGAGAGACTTCACTTGATATAAGAAAGGCTGTTTTTTACAGTCAGAAAAATCAGTCACTGGAACAACCTCCTCAGGGACATAGTAGAGAACCTATCACTGGAGGTTTTCAAGATGTGATTAGATAGGGTGCTAAATTATTTATGTTATCTGGGCTTCTTTTCCCAGGAAAGGTTAGGATGGTCTTCCGATGTCCCTTCTGACCTGAGTGATTCTATGATTGAGTCATCATCTGTTTATAGTGTAACATAACAACTGTGTCGTATAGATGATGACTTTTTATTGGTATTTAAAATCTAGCTGTAAATTGATTACAGTAATCTCATTTAGGGGAAGACGGTTACAGGGTAGACAACAAACCATCACTAAAAGCAAGGAGCACTTCTTAACTTGATTGTCTGCCATACTGAAAGTAGGGAAAACTATTGTAAGTTTTCTTCCTTTCTAGTTGATTCTCTTCTGTGAACTTTGGTGATCTAGAAGACTTCTGAGTGTAGATATCCTTGGGATGTGGATCATGACAGGGGACGGGGTGGAGGAGGAGCTGAAGAGGGCCCCATCTGTACATGTCTGCCCCATATTCCTTCTGGAAGTCCTATGCCAAGAGTAGCTGAATGGCTCTTTCTCTACCTCTGAGCATGTTACATTATTCCTCCAGCTTAAACTTAAGCTGTCATCACTTTATTTTCATTTGAACTAATCTGAGGGCTGCTGTTGTGCTTTCAATAGTGCAGTGACTTCAAAAACCTCTTGTGAAGCTGCAGATAAAAATAGGATAAAAAGCTTTTACGGGCACAGGAATTGTGTTTCTCTGTGTTGTGGGTCACCACCCAAATCAAAGATGTAGTCAGAATTCTCCAGGGTGACAGATAATGTTGAATTTGTTGTGCTTTAGACTATTGGGCAGCAGAATACAGAGACTGGAAATAGATCCTGCATTTGTACCTAGATGGAAGTGAGTGCACTGCTGGCTGTGTTTTGGTCTCCATGAGTATCACATCCTACTTCATTAGGATGCAACTGGTCACTATAAATTAGAGTTCTATTGGAATATGCACACACTAAAACTCCTTTAGGTGTCAAAGGCCTATAGAGTTTACAGTTCATGAAATGATCATGGCCTATTGTACCAGCTAAGGACTAGTGCCAGAAAACATTACAATTTGAATGAGTTTGTGACAGGCAGATTTGCTTTAAAGCACAGCATTTTTTAATCTGTTTATACTTTGAAAAGCTTTCACTGTAAGTCACATTGTTCTGAATGTTCTTTCATTTCAAGTCATCTAAATTAAACATAGCCTTAGTGTTACTTGTTTTTACAAAAGCCAAACCGCACTTTATTCCATCAAATACTAAACCTCAGATTTCAGGTCACATAGAACTTGTTATCCAGAATAACTTCAGGTTATGGTTGTCACTGACCTGACCCAAAAACCTCTTAGTGACTAAAGTGATTACTCTTATGTTATATTCTGCCATAATGTAGCCTTAGTTTTAACTATAGCATTTGGTGGTTTTGAAAGATGCTGGAGACTTTCTGGAGAGTTGCAGTTTCTCATCAGTGTCCAGAGCCATTTGGGAACTGAATTCATGTGGATTGCATTTAAACTCCTGGCTTTCATTTACTGTTCAACATTTGTGAGGCAATCCAAAGCAAATATATTTTCAAATCCAAGCAGACTTTGGAAATGTTTTTTGCTTGTGTTGTCTTGGTGGTTTGGGGTTTACATATAGTTTATTTGGAGACAAAAAAAGAAAAAGCTACTGCTTTTTTCAGGCAGTGGTTAGAGAACTTCAGTTCCACGGGCAGCATAATTAGTTCTGTTCCTGGTTTTTGCTAGCAGCTTGCTTTGCATCATGACAAACTCTTTTAAAAAAATTGGGTTTGAGAAGGTAAAAAGAACTGATCCTTTGTAGAATTTTTTTCTACGTTATTTCTTTGAAGAAGCTAAACTGTCCTATAGGAATAATTTTGAAAAAAAACAACAACAAAACAACAGCTAATTGAGAAATATGTTATGCAACTCTTGCATTGTTAAAAATACTTAGTCACTGAATCCTTAAGGCTTTTATGAGTAATTGTTTAGCAATATAAAGACTATATGATGTCTGTTCCTGAACGGATAAACTAAACTTGGTGTTTGACTGTGGTGTATTTGTGCACGTGTTCTTGTGCATAATGTGGTGGTAGAAGTGAATGTGATTTTTGATAGATCAGAGAGCTTGATGATGTGTAATAAATGGGACTGGATTCATAGTGTGCTTCATAACTTGTAGGTTTACATCACAGACTCGGCTTAGGAGTTTCTGTTGACCTTGTGTTTGATTACCATTTGTTACCGGAAGTTTTCATTCGGCTAATGTTAGTAGTACAATTACATCACCATCCTGTGCTTTAGACATGGCTGTTCCTCATGAAACCTGTTATTCTGCTGTGTCAGATAGCAGGAGATACCAAAATTCAGTTCATTATTGGGCAGAAACGTAAGTCTGTTTTAAAATGGCCTATTCGGTTCCTGAAAGTCAAGGCTTTACCTTACCTATGTGTTGTGTGACTTTTTTTGCAATGAAATAGCAATGAATAGCTCACTTGCCTCTCCTGCCCAAAAGCAATGCAGTTTAGTTACTTTATTAAATGACATTATTGGTAAACAGTGCATGATACTTTTTACCCATTGAACTGCTGGATCACTGTGCCTTCTTCATCATGTTTTGGATAAGAAGACTTGGATGCTTTTTCAGTGCCTAAGTTAGTATGTTTTATATTCATGAAAGTGTAATATTGAAGCAAACCAAAGTACATATTTTGAACTGGTTTTTCGAGACACCATGTGATTAGAGTTCCAGAATGTGTGCAGGTGTATTTCTAGGAAGATGAAGGATGCAGTTATCAAATGTTTTTCCTAGTCTAGAAGTCTTGGTCATTTCATTGCAGTAAAATACTCCATCTTAGCAACAGTTGCTATGTAGGACTACCTTTTTAGGCTATGTTGGTACCATTTTAAGATGTTAAGAGCTTTGCAGTGTTCCTGCTGATTCACCTCCTACGCTTGTGAGACTTGATGTGTAGCATAGGTCTTCTATTTTATACAGAAAACTGATTACTGAAGGTTTTATGGAGAGAGTGTACATAGTTAGATACTACCATCAGCATAGCCTAAGGGGAAGTGAGGCTTGTATTTTGTGGATTTATGGTGTAGATGATGTTCTGGGCACAGGCATGTGTCTTAAAACAAAAAAATAAGCTGTGTAGAACAGCTTATAGCTGCTAGTGCTACCCTAGGGTATGTATAAAGCAAATAGGAATGTTTTAGTGTGGGGAACCAAGTGTGTTTGGCTGTCCTTGTGCTTACTGTGGTTCACAGCTGGCCAGAGCCTTGTGAGGCAGGCCGCTCTTAACAAAACAGCCAGCATTAGTCAGTCTCTGCAGCATCCTGCAACTTCTCTGTCACTTCAATAATGGCAATTTTCTTAGAGCTGCAGTAGGAAGAGCCATGTGTGGATTATTTCTTTTGTGTTTCTCTATAGCTGGCCTGCTTACTCATTCAGTTAGTGCATTTTTGGTACTTGATATGTCTTGGGGGTTTCTTCCTTCAAGTGCTACCTGGAAGTTACATAGAGGACTTGGTGTATTTAGTGATCACCTATCAGGATCTTCCAGTTGATATCCAGCTCACATCTTAGTGAGCTTTGCTGTGAGAGCCTTGAATTAAAACTGAGGAGCTGTAGCCATTGCATTGCATGTCTTAGTGACAGTTGCTATGTACAATTACCTTTGTAGGCTGCACTGATACTGCTGAAAGAAATACAAAACCTCTGCCAACTCCTACAGTGGGCATTTTCCTGCTTAAGAAGCGTATTTTGGTAGATTCCCCCTGTGGTGACCCTAGCTAGATGCCAGGTGCGCCCACCAAAGCTTCTCTGTCACTTCCCCTCATCAGTTGCATAGGGGAGAGAAAAATAATGAAAGGCTAATAGGTCAAGATAAGGATAAAGAGAGCACTCACCAGTTACCATCATGAGAAAAACAGGGTTGACTTGGGGAAATTAGTTTTATTTATTACCAATCACATGAGAGCAGGATAATAGGAAATAAATCTTAAAACACCTTTGCCCCACCTCTCTGTTTTTCTCGAGCTTGACTTTACTCCCAGTTTTCTCCATTTTTCTCCCCTTGAGCAGCATAGGGGAATTGGGGTTGTTGTCAGTTTATCATACATTGTCACTGCTGCTCCTTCCTTTCTTCAGCATCCTAGGATCTCTCCCATGGGAGACATTTCTCCATGACCTTCTGCAATCTGAGTCTCTCCCATGGCCTGTAGTTCTTCACAAACTGCTCCAGCATGGGTCCCTTTCATGAGGTGCAGTCCTTCAGGAACAGATTGCTCCAGTGTCAGTCCCACAGGGTCACAAATCCTGCCAGCAAACCTGCTCCTGCATAAGCTTCTTTCTCCATGGGTCTTCTAGTCCTGTCGTGAGTGTTCTTCAGTGTGGGCTTCCCCTGGGGTCACAGCCTCCTTTGGGCTCACCTGAGGACTCAGGTGTGGAGTCCTCCACAGGCTGCAGGTGGATAACTGCTCCACCACTAAGCTCTGTGGGCTGCAGAAGGACAGCCTATCTCACCATGGTCTTCATCACAACTTGCAGAGGAATCTCGGCTCCAGTGCCTGGAACATCTGCTCCTCCTCTTTCTTCACTGATCTTGATGTCTGCACAGTTGTTTCTCTTACATACTCCTCTCTTCAGCTGCAACTTTTGCTGCACAGTTTCCCCCGCCCCTGCTGTTTAAATGCTATCCCAGAGGCACTACCATCACTTATGGGCTCAGCCTTGGCCGATGGCAAGTCCATCTTGGAGCTGGCTGGCATTGGTTCTGTTAGACATAGGGGAAGCTTCTAGTAGCTTCTTACAGTAGCTACACCTGTAGCTGCCTCCTGCTACCAAAACCTTGCTACACAAAGCCAGTATACACCCCCTCTCCCTTTTCTTTTCCTTCTCACCTCCCACAGAGTAATATTGTGAATTAGTAAAAAAAAACCTAAATCTTTGGCTGTTGCTCTTAGTGGTTTTGTGGTCTGCTGATGCTGAGTATTCCTCTTTCTGTACAAGCTAATGTTTTACAGGCACTTAACCACACTTGACACAAATATTGACTTAGAATTTCTCAAGGAGAAACATCCGTAAATGTTACACTGATTGTTGTTTACTGGTATTTTTCAATGTTATTACCAAGACAGGTAGAAGAAAAATGAAAGTGTGTCATTTCAGAAATGGAGAAAAAATGGTGTGTCACTGAGGCTTGGTTGGTATCACATCACACACTGCAGGTGTGAAGCCTGTGTCTGCTGTGATGCTGTCTCACATGATGAAGCTGGCAATGAATGCTATTTGTATATATGTGACTGTTGTGAACTCCTTTTCTAAAGGAGAGCTACAGCCTGCTTTGGACTCTCACAACACCTAGTGTCTGAATGATATTAATTTGTAACACTCATTGTTACTGTCACTGTCATGAAACAAACGAGCATAAAAAAAAAGAAAAATGGGTTCCCTATGTCCCAAAGATCTTTATAAAAAGTGTGTAATGAGACAGGGAGAGAAGAGATGAGAACAGGGAGGTGGTGAGGACATATGTGGAGCAGTTCGTGTAAGCTACAGTGGCCGAACATAGATTGACCAGTTATTTTTGAGGCTTTTGTGTGCATCCTACTCGAGAGGACTAGTGAAAAGGATTTTACATGGGTGTAATTCAGCTTTGGATTTTGGTAGGAGTTGCCACTGAATAAGGGATAGGGTCTGAGAAATTTGGAAGGGCTGGAGAGTAGAGGTTCATCATATTGGCCGAGTGAAAATCCAGGTCTACACTAGAAGCTTGATAGGAAGTTGGAACCTCTTTTGGTGGTGTTTATTCACTTGCAGTAATGCTGGGTTGAAGTACTTCAGTAGCTGTGAAATTTAACTGTGTCCTGGAAAAAGTGCTATGAATTATACTGAAGTGTTTCTTCTTGCTTTAGAGAAATCTTTACAGAGAAAGGCATGTAATTTTGTTTGGTCTAGAATTAAACTAGGCTGACATGAAGGTCCATCTGTGTAAGAATTGTGTGCTGAAGAACTAAGATCTTGTCTTCAAGTGATGGCATTTTATAATGCACCTCTTTGTAGTTCTAAAAGTGATGACTGGCATGAAAAAATATGGTATCTTGCAAGCAAGCAGGTCTGTCTTAAAGAAGTTACTGTCTTCCTGCTCATGGTCTTGAGGTGTGTTAGGCAATATGTGGACACTTGTAATTTGAGTTTCTGCAAAACCAGTCCTCTTACATTAAAATAAATAAATTCTTGGAGGTGGTTACATCAACTCAATGGATTATTGTAATCCAGCTGTAAGGACAATGACAGTGCAGAACATTTGTGCTCTTAAAATGGCAGTGCACTAAAATAATCACTGCAGTGTGGTTTTGAATGACCATACGGAGTGCAAGGTGGCATTTTTTTTTTTTTTTCAAAGACCACAAAATTGGATAATTTAGTATTCAGGGAGAAGATAGTAAATGCTTGGATATCTGTCTGGCTTTCCCTAGGAAAAATAGCAATTGGAATAGGAGGAGACTGCAATATTTAGATGTCTGAGCAGAGAATATAAGATAGCTGTTTCAGTGGTGTTGTACCATGTAAATTAGTTTAAATATAGAAGATTAATTAAAATATAAAAGTATCTGTAGGGAGTGAAGGGGGGAACCTGATCAAGGGGAATTGGTTTTACCTGCTGTTTCAAAACAAAAGAGTTGCCACACTTGACTTGTGTTGAGTTGTAATTCATACTAAGCAGTCCTATTTTCATAGCTATTCAGGATTGACGTTTCTGGTTTGAAAGCTCTTAATTTGGTGACACTGCAAGAACTGAATTTTCTCTTTAGTATTTTTACCTCGTGTTAAACTTCTATTAGTCACACCAGTATTTTGATTATGTGAAGTTAGAAATGAATTAGATTTGTCATTGCATATGGGGAATATTCACTAAAGGATCCTGTGATAAGTTTAAAGAGCTGATTGTTCATGAAAAAACCGTAGACAGACACAAATAATTTATCTTTGTCATTGTACTTGGTCAGAGTTGAGTGCAAATGGAGGTTGGGGAATTACTGGGTATATGGCATCCTTTGATAGGCTAAGGTGAAGGTACTTGCTGAGAGAAATTCAAGGAGTATTGGTTTTAGCTTAGAAGATGTATGCATGGTACTTATGTAGTGTACCTGCTTCAGTAACTTCTAGTGTTTTTAATGCCCCACTTGCGATAAGTCATGGTGTGTTACACTTGACTTTCTTACTCTGTTTTGGGTTACTCGTACTGTCCTACCATATGCTGATCCGAGGTTTACTCCTATTTTCAAAGTGTCTTTGCAGGCTCGGTGGGGGTAGATGAGCTGGAGGCACCCCCCAAGCAAGCAGAGATCTGTCATACAAGTTCTGTTCACCTCCCATTGCACTTCAGTTTAATGCATTTCTGGGGAGTTCCTATCTCTGGAATGACCATTATTGGCACTATTTTCCAGTGACTCAGAGCATGCTCTGTTTTCTGTGCGTATCCTCACCTCAATAGTGAGAAGAGGGAAAGCTCTGATGCCTGAAGATTTAGTATGTTCGGTAGATTGTTAGAACTTTCAGGACTCTGTAAACTTCCTGGACTGTTTTGCATAATAGAAGCCACTGAGTACATTCTTAAAGCACTATCTGAGACTTTCTCAGGCCTCAGCAAGAGCATGATGTTCTCAGAGGCGCCTACCAACAGCCTGAAGACCAAATGCAGGAAGAGAGCTAAGGACCCCCTGGATCCTCTCCAAGGGGCAGATCGGAAGATCACTGGGGGTGGGGTATAAGAGAAATCTGTGCCCAGGGTTGGCTATAGATATCCTGTATGTTAATTGCTAGAAGGGTATAAAAACGGGTAACCCCTTAGCTCGGCGCGCGCGCCCATGTACAGAATTCTGATGGTGTGGAAGCTTCCAATTAAAGGTAACTATCTTTCTCCGTTAATATCTTGCTGAGTGTGTATTTTCTAGGAAATTAGGCATCAGCTCTATAGTACATTGATTTTTTTTTTTTTTTTTAATTGAAACATCTTGGTATTTATGTTTTCCTCGTGTTAACATGGAAAGTAGAAAAAGGTATTTTTGCATCTTCTGGAAAACAACACCACCCCCTAAAAATCCCACCTAAGCAGTTGCTTCATAAACCTTTTATTTCAGTCAGAATTATTTAATATAGCCACTTTCTTTACAGATGATGACTTTGATCAGTTTGATAAGCCTGGTGCAGAAAGATCTTGGAGAAGAAGAGCTGGAGATGATGACTGGGACAGGTAGGTAGAATGCTTTCATGTTCGGTTTCTGTATGCTGAATTACATTGCTCTGTTTTCCAATTCTGGCATTTTGTATTCTAACAGTTAGAGTAGTGCACATTCAGATACTAATGAAGATGTTGGTTGTTATGCATTTGTCAGCTGAAGCTAGATTGTGCCAAACATACTTGCCTTGAGGAATATAGAGAGACCTAGGAAGAGATACCATTTGAAACTGGATAAATACAAAGTATTTATATTGTGTAATTAACATTGAAATTAATGTCCTGATTTCCCTCTGAACTATTTAGTAGATCTCAGTGGTTTAAATAGATTTTGCTAGTACTTAAATTTGTCCAAATTTATTAAACTGAGTGGTTTAGTTCTTATCCTCAGGAGTCCTACTTGGGTTTTGCATTGGGGGAGGGTAATGGTCTAGGCTTCTATTGGAAAAATACAACTGTTGTAAAGATTTAGAAGTTTATATAAATTTGGTTATTTTGTGGAAGAATAAGCATTTTTTTCACCAGGGCACTCTAGCTAGGAAAGACTTGAATCAAGCTGCTGGTGAGACTTGTCTGTTCTTTCTGGAAGAAAGCTTCCCACTTTTTCTTTTTTGGAAGTTTTTTTATTATTCCTTTTTAATAATTGAGAGACTTGTTCAAACTTTGCCAGTGGTTTTCTCTGTAAAAAGCGGGAGAAGAAACATTCCAAATAGATTTTTGTCTTTTCTAATAAGCATTCAAGTGACTGTAGTTAACAGATTTTACCTTAAGTAGTTTTCCACTGAGCTGAGCTCTTGGAGTGAATCAGCCACTCTACAGTAATCATAATTCCAGAGGGATTAGTTTCTTCTTCTATGCTTTTCTGCTAGGTTAAGTGGGTAGTTTTCATTGCTCTAGGACGTAAGAGTAATAAAGGATTTGGACAATAGCTTCAGTATACAGGATGTTCTGCTGTATGTTGGTGATGGGTGTCTGCTCTCTGTCATGCCAGCACAGCTCTTCATGGGTTGGATGGTGAACTGCATCAAGGAACTGATCTGGTTTGAGAGTGTAATTAAAATAACTTGTTCAGGCTGGGTCACTGTACCATGCTGCCTCCCAGTCCCAGCTCTGCTTATTCAGAAATACTGAAGCAAATATTACAGGCAAAATGCTTTGTGTTAGAATATTTTCTGAACTTCTTGCATTTGACTTCATGGTATGAGCAGATGGACTCAGACTCTGGCTGGTCACATCTGGATTTACTCTTACCACTTTAGACAATTTGGAAGAGTCAAACAGCTGTTGTATCAGAAGTTGTAAGCTTATTGCCAATGGTAAACTCCCTGTGGCAAAGATACTTATGTAGGACTTGAGAAAGGTTATAGTGTGTTTTCACTAAGCTGAGACTGAGTCACACAGAGATTCATTTTTAGAAAAAAAAAGAAGTTTTTATTATTAGCTGCATATAATTTAAGATCAAAAAGCATATTGTGTATTCTTTAGTGAAATTTAAGGGATGTTATTTAAGATGCAGTGCTGAAGATTCCAGAGCTTCATCTGGCTGATCATTTCAGAAAATGTTTCTATACAGCTGTTGACAAGAAAATACTGTTTGCACGTGTTGGAATTGTTATTATTTTATTACTCTTAGTAGATTGCCAAGGTGTCTTTGGAAGTATTAATTTCTGTGGCTTTCTGGGCAATTAGAAGTGCTGTATGTGGATATTTTGATGCCTAATGCAATTGCTTGAATTTTAACTACTGGCCTAGTTCAGTATACAATGCAGTTTCCTGAAGAAAAGGCAGAATGAACACAGATTTTTTTATTTTTTTTTAATCTTTTCTGCTTTTTCTTGCAACCTAAGTCCCTTTTTCTGTGGAGGAGGGTGAAGGGCTTATGCTGTTAATTATATGTCTTAATCAACCATCAGCTCTTGCTGTGTTGCTACGTAATGGAGTTCCATCCCCCAGTCATTTAAATCATTTTGAATTTCCATGTTTCTTTACTTTCTCAAACACTTAAGGGTGATAACTGAGAGTTGCAAAGCCCCTGATATTTGGGAGTACAAATGTAACATTGTTCTTGAAGAATTTTTCCCATTACATTTTTCTAGAAATTCTTTTCCTGAAACACTTGTGTCCTTGCTACTGCTCATGTTTAATGAGGCATGCTCATGAAATTGGAGGCCAGAAAGGGCCAGGCTGAGGTCTTTAGCATGGGCTGTTAATTTCATCTCTATAAGTAGCCTAAAGCTTGGGTTTGGGAAAAACATGCAGTTCTGGTACTATTCTGTGAGATGACAGGGCTGATTTAGTATTTGACTTCTGCTGAGATTTGCTTTTTCTGACCCTTCTCTGAGATTACGCATTTCTTTACACTGGCAGAAAGCTTTCTACTTCCATTGTCTGTCTATATTGAGGGGAATGTTGAATATTGGGAGTTGAGGAAGGGAAGGAAGTGGGTCCATCTGTTGTGGGAACAGGGAACTCTTAGATTTTTAGCCTTAATTTCCTAGAATTGTGATTTTTGGAAAGACCATTGTGACTTGATGATAGTAAGGGTGAGTTGTCTTTGGAACTATCCTAAATGTATACTTTTATTCCAGTTTAATTAGTTTAACGTTGCTTTGTATCAGATTACAGCTATTCAATTTTTATCTTTCTCAGCTAGCCTAAGATCTTTTAGTATCTGAGGTTTTTTGTTTCCTTCTTTAATTTTTAAAAAAAATGTAATAGTCATATCTGGTAATTCTGATCCCTCTTCTTTCTGATAGATAACTTTGGCTATTTTAAAAACAGCTTGAGATAGGTCTACTTTACTGGTGCAGGCTTTTCACTATTACTTTGTTTATTCAAAAAGTCACCAGTTCTTTTAATATATCAATGAAAATATTGAATGACATTGAATACTTTGCTAGGTTTTGAGAGGCATTCGGTGAAATAATTTTGTTCCTGTTATGAGCATTATTTATGTGCCAGTGCTAATTCTTTGTACTGTCAAGTTAAAGTCAAAACTTAAAAAATCTAGAATATATGTGCAGTTATTTCTATTGACGAAGTCTTTAACTTTTTTAAAGAATCACATTGAGGATATTTTATAGAACTATGTATTATAGTCCTAAATATATTTAGATAACTAATTTAATCTTTGGTTTTCTTTTCCATTCCATTTTGATCTGAAGTTCTTACTTCCTGAACTTGCTTTTGCTCTTTGAATGCTGCTGTAACACATGGTCATGTCATCTTTGGAATTTCTGTAGTACAGTTTTATTAAAAGCTGTCAGTGGTGAGCCATAGTGCTGGGAAATATTTTCAAACCTTTTTGGTGTATTTGTCAGATTACTGGCAGCTGAAGAGATTAGTGACTTTTTCCTACTTCAGTTTTGGCTCTAAATTTTTCTGAAACCATTTCTGTTATGTAGAGTTTTCTGTCTCTGAAATAAAGGTCTTAAAATCTAGTGAGTTTGCTCTTCAGAATGTATTATGTGTCTTATGTCCCAGTTTTTGTTTAATATTGCACTGAGGACAGAACAATTGCTATTTGTTAACGTTCAGTCCTTCCTGGAACTGTTTGAGATTAGTAACTACAGACAGATACTGTGCACTGATGATAATGTCCTATTATGGTTGATTTGGAATATCATCTGTTCTAACCCACAAGATTTTTAACCCCTCGCCCCTTTACAGTAACCAGCTCTGAAAAAGACATGCCCATTTGCAAAAGCAACTTTTAGCACTGATTTATGTCTTGGGATTGGCTTCTGCATTTTCAAGTATTTCCTATATAGTCCTAAGGAACTTGTAAACTTATTTCCATTCTGTTCATGTAGCCTATTATCACTGTGGGATATTTAATTTTTATGTAGTATCTAAGACCTAAAGGAAGGTTGTGTGTGTTTTTTTTCTTTTTTGTTTGTTTCAGGTTGTTTTTGTTGTTGTTTTTTTTAAGGTGTGCAGGTAGAAATAGGTTCACATTCTTGAATTCAGCTCATATTTTAAGTCACTGGCATTTAATTTTAGTGTTAGGACATGCATGTTCTAATACGGGCATTTTTCAGTTATAAGTGTTTATTATAGGAGAAATCTGTTTATTCCTGTCACTAGATAATCCTTTCACTGAAGGAATAATGTGATGAAGCAGGTGTTCTACAGTTTAACAAATCTAGACTGTAGTTCTTTGTGTTGCATCTCATTTATAGGGGCCGACACTATGTGGTGGTGGAAGTTTTGTAAGCCAGGTGTTTGTATGCTTCCTGAATTCTTACCTACAATTACCAAGATGGTGAAAAGTGCTTTTGATTTTGCCATCCTACAAAAGTGTGTTTGACCTTACCCTCAACTTGTGGAGGAGAGAATAAAGTATTTATGAAAGATCTAGGCCTAAGTGGCTCTTGAGCCAACTGGCCTCCCGGTGCCTCCTTGTTGAAGTGCAGCTTGGAGTGTGTGGTGGCCTGTAGACTGAGTCTTGCCACAGGACGTTAATTCCCTCGGGAGATGGAAAACAGCAGTTTGGACAGTATGCCCTAACAGCCTTGCAGTGAAACATCTAGAGTGGGGACTTCTCACTGTAGCTGGTTTGTTGTTTTTTTTTTTAATGCCTGCACTTTTGTCTAGGTTTATGTGCTGCGTTATAGTTGGAGGGATATGGAAAGGAGAGCATATGAAAATGAAAAGACTGCACAACAGCAGTCTTAGTATAGAATCATAGAATCATGATGTCATCATGAAGTCATCAAGTCCAACCGACAGGCTTATAACTGTTATCCCTAAACCATCCCCTGAAGTGCTGCATCTACCCATTTCTTGTATATATTGGTCTTTTTTGTATCTCTTCATTTTTCAACTTGCTGATTGCTCTGCTAAGTTTAAGGAAATCTTTGTTCAGACTCAGTGAAAACTCTCATTAGTTTTTTAATGTCTGTACCCTGTATAGTGTTTGTTTCTGTTTTCTAAGGTTCAGCCTCTTAAATTTATTAATATTTTCCAGTGAACTTGATGATGACTTGCTTGGAGAGGATTTACTGACTGGCAAAAAGGTAAGAGATGTGCATTGAATTGTATTGTTGCAGGTACTAAAATGTGAATGTTGTTTAACTTATTCAGTTGTTTAGTACGGCCTTTTATGTATTGTGCAGTCACCTCCCTGAAGTCTGACAGCCATGGGTGCCTGAGATCTGCCCTGTTGCCAGAGCACTCTGCAACCTGAGTGCCATTTCCTTTTGTGAAGTACCTCCAAGTGTGGCTTTTTAAAATACAACTTTCAGAAAAGCTTTTTTTTCTGAGATCGTATGTCTTCTCATAACACATGGTTCAAAAAGGAGATGGTTCTCAAAATCGGTTCCTCTGTAGCTCATGTTGATGTAAAAAACCCCACAAAACAACCAAAAAAACTCCAGTTATGCCTCCTGAGTGCTGATTAACGTTCAGGAGAATTCACTTCAACTGCCAGTTTCCTGGCTATTAAAAGTTACTCATCAAAATACCAGTGGTATTTACCAGCGAGTAAATGAAAAAATCAATCAGTGGTAGCCATTAAAGATTCACTCACAGTACACAATTCAGTACTACTTTGCCTGGCAAGTAGGCAGAGGATTTCTCCTTCTACAGGGAGGGAAGAATTATGGGAGTAGCTAGCATTGGAGAACATAAATGAGTCCCCCTCTGTCTTCTGCCTTTCTCTGGTACCTATTTCCAAGATTGAACTCTATGAAAGGAACTACATATATGTTTGGATTTGCCAGACAATTGGAGGAGAAGACAGGGCTTCTGTTTGGGCAATCAAAACTGGCTAGAAATCTCCTTCTCCATTTTAATTGGATATGAAAAGGTTTTTTAAGATACCCAGATCTAGTAAAAGTTGAATTTTAGTTGCTGTTAATCACACTCGGAATGTTGGAAGTTGGTTTCTTGAAATTATTCTTAGTCTCTACTAAAGATGGGAAGTTCCTTTGTCTCATGTACTGGCTTAAAAAATAAAGCAGGTGTGTGTTATGCCGTTACCAAAAACATAAACAGTTAACATTGCATACTTTTTTGTAGTTGAAATGTGAGTTGCTCAAGCTACTTATCTTAAAAAAGAAAATTATGCAAATACTAACTAATACTAGATTTCTCCACTATATTAATGTGTTTATGTACTTTTTCTATTGTTGTATTGTTTGCCACATCATAGGACTCTGGGCAGTATCTGTGGTTATGGACTCATATGTGGAGTAATAACAGATTTCTCAGGAAGTTTTCCCTGAGCTATTTAGGCTAAACTTGGTTCTGCTTAATCTCTCCCCAGTACTTAGAGATAAATGTACCCTTATATAAACTTTCTGCCCCCTTACTTTAGGGAATGGAAATAATGTTGCTGAGCAAAACTGCAGTTATCTACTGCTAGTGGGTAATTATTTAACAAAACCAAACAAACTAACAAGATAAGTGAAGCAACTGAAAGTTTGAGACAAATTAGGAGTCGAGAAAAGACGTCATATTTTCTTCTATTTTTTCTTCACTTAACTTTTTTTAATTTTAGTTTTCTTTGGATCATCATATCCTTTCCTCCAGTCCAAGTATTTCTGCTCTCTAGAAACTGCAGTAACTTAGTGGATTTTATTGACTTAATGCACCAAGGTTACAAGGGAGTGTGCTGCAGTGCTAACCTTTCTTTCTTCCTGGAATTTGAGTTATCTTTGTCTATATTTGGGAATGCATCAGTGAAAAGTGGTGATAACTATACAAATTTAAGTTTTGTAAATTTCCATAAGAGTGTAGAAACATTTCTTTTCAGATGTATTTTCTTGTGTAGTGTATTTTTACTCACTGAATTAGGTAATTTTGTTGAAATAATGGTCTTAGTCTGGGATATGTTCTTCACGGAAAGAATAGTGTTCAGGAGTTTCAGTACCTAGTTAGTTAAAAGTTTATATTCTTTTTTTATCTTCATGATTGACTTTTTCTGAAACCTAGAATCAGTCAGACATGTCAGATGAAGAGCTGAATGATGATCTTCTGCAGAGTGACAATGAAGAGGAACAAGAATTTCGGTATTTCTTTTCTAAACCTTGTGTTTTGGATAACTCAGAGCTATTAATGACTACTGCTACCTAATAAATTGAAGTTATTAGCATATTCTTAAAATGGTTTTGCTTTTTACCTAGTGAGCTACTTAATGATGTATATATAATGTGTTCTGTAGCATTGTTAGCACTTCAGTAAAATAAGGTTTTGTTTATTTGAATCTAATAAATTGAACTCAAATCTATAAAAAAAGCTTATAAAGTAGAAGCCATGCCATCTCCTGTGCATTTAGAATTATTTAAAAATACTTAGTATTGTTATGTGTTTTTTTGGTGTCGTTACAACTTCCCTTCTCCTGTAAAACCCTTTTCTCCCATCTTGCTTTTAAAAATATGTCTTACCTCCTAAGACCCTGAGGAGGGACTAAATTCAAGATAACTGAAAAGGAACAATGTTAATACATTTAATAAAAGTTACTAGTATATTCCAGAAGATTTGGAAAATAGATGCAGTTATAGTAATTTTGTGTATTTTTTTGTTAGTTTTTGAATTAATACTGAATCTAGTCTGCTTTGGTTACTAGGCAGGACTTTTGCCAGTTTGACCTGCTAAACCATCTGGTTGGTTTGATTCCCTTGGTCAAATAGCCTGCAGCTGGTGATAAGCTGCAGTACAGTATGCATTATGACAATATGGCATGGAGTCAGATAGTGTCTGAGGTATAATTTTATTCACCAACTTAGAGTATTTGTATTTATTGGCCTTGTTTTGCTAAATCTTTGTGAGTAGTTGACTCATGCTTTTTATGCCTCTGAATTTTCCCCTCTGTACCATAGTTCTCAAGGAGTCACAGTGAGCCTCAATGCTACATCTGGCATGCTTACATCATATGACCTCTCTGAGACCATCAATGATCCATCAATAGAACACGAATCTGAGTATGACCAAGGGGAAGATGAAATTGTTTATGACAAATCTGAAGCACCTGAAGTGTATGCTTCAGAGTATGCAGAAGAAGGACATTATGAAGGCAATGATCCTGAACTGACAGAAGACCAAATAGAATATGGAGAAGAGCCTGGAGAAGAAGATGAAGTGCTAGACCTTGAAATCAATGAACCCCTAGATGAATTTCCAGTGAGTTTTTCTATTGTATCTTCAAAGATAACGTTGCTTCATGTGCATAGGGGTTTAGACTGATTTGAAATCTGTTTACCTCCCTAGGGAGGAGGGGAAATTAGACCTATTATCACTGTCTGCCAGTTTCTTTATCTAGGCTGTGACAAAGTTTGTGTTGACAGCTTGTTTGGCGGTAGGTAATGCTCCTTTGTCATGCTGGAAGGCAGTTGAGAATCATGACCTTGAGGATTGTATCCTTAAGGAAGAAAACAGCTTTGTGTGGTGCAGATACACTGCCAATTGTTAGAAGTACTTAATGCAAAAGCTTTTATCCAGGCTTTAGACGAGATCTGATAAAGTCCTTCGAAGGTGAAAAGATTATTGACCTGCTAAAGACATCTTTAAGGTGCTAATATCCCAAAGTGATTGATGTCCTGCTCGTTCATCCTTTTTGTAACTGAGAACTGTCTAAACCTGAATAAAGAGATTGGAGGTTAGTTCAGAAAATGTCACCTGCATAATTCAATATAATTTAAGCAGTGTGTTAGAGAACATGCACTGGCTTTAATTGCTAATGAAATTATTTAATTAAAACTGTATGTGATTGGTGTGATGTTTTAAAAAAAACAAGCAGACTTAAGAAAGGTTTTGCTCTTGTTTTGTGTTCGTAGATGTTCAGAATTGAACCCATTCATGTGTAGGCACTTGCAGCATATATTAAGAATGTTTATATTTTGATTGGGTAAGAGCTGATGTTAATGCATATGTGCTCTAGATGCATGTTTCCTTTGGTAAGAAAGTACTGCAGTGTTTGCTTCATGAATTTGTAATAAAAGGATATAGAAGTACATAAGTAGATGGGGCAAATGGTAGTAGATTTTTGTGATGACATTGCTGGGGATCTGAATGAAATTTGATTTGGTTATGTTTTTGATAATATTGAAATTATTGTCTAGTTAGAAGTTCTGCTAATTATACCATATATGGTATGTCACTTAAAATCACAGTTCTGATAGAGAAATACTTCCATTTTGGAAAGAGTAACAAAGCATACAGACCTGTCTCTGCAGATTTGCGAATCTGTAAAGTTGACTTGCATCTTTTCACCTTCATGTGTTATTGCCTTAGGATGAAGATTACATGCAATCATATAATGAGCAAGCAATGGAAGAACAAGAAGAATATACAGCTGATGAGGAGCTGGAAGAATCCCAAACAATGGCAAATGAATCAGAAGAGGTATGTTGTGAATTTAGTGGAAACTTACTTGAGAATTTGAATCTGTAGAATTGTCTGTGTTGATGGGAAAGAACTAATGCAACTCTACCAATGTTGAATTATTTGTGGTATTACTCTGTATAAGATGAGTTGTGATAGCATCTATTGTCAGATTCCCTCTTCCCCTTGGGATGAAAATCATAAAAGAAGAGTTCAGAATGTCCATCTTTAATCTTCATCATTAGAAACTTCAAGGGGCCCTTTCGAGTGAGAGAATATTTAATACTGCATGCTGTCTGTTAAGTGTCTAATAGCTGTGATGCCTCACTTTACAGATGGGTAGCTTGCTGCTTTTGGGAGTGTAGGTTCTTGGGTATCCCACTTTGAGGAGGAGTGTGAGCATGGAAAGTTCTGTATGTTAGAAAGACAAAGGTCAGGGTGTTTGCTGTTTTGGAAGAAGTTACGTTGGCACTGAAATTTCTGTGAAGTTAATCTTAAATTCTTTGATTAGAAAAAAGAACGAGTTCCTTCATTTGCAAGAAGAAAGCTTATGCCCAGAACTGTCAAGTATATGTTCACTGATTATAGCCTGGAACAGTGGTATCGTACCTGTTATTAATTTGCAGCAAGTTTTAGATGTGGGATTTTTTTTTCATTTCCCCACCAGGAATCTGCTTTAATATTACATTTATTCCAGTTCTTAATTAAATAGGATTGAATGGATTACCTGCTGAGAAGTGTAGTCAGAGTGTGTTCCCTCTTTGGAGCTTTAACTCATCAGGAAATTAATTCCTCAAAGACACAGCAGTATTATTCTATGAAGTTCTAACAAACAGGTGTGCTGGATACTCTAGTTGTATCAAACTTACTATAATAAGACAACATTCTTTGGTAGGTAAAGAATCCTAGAATGGTTTGGGTTGGAAGGGACCTCTGGAGCTCATCTAGTCCAACCCCCCTGCAGTGGGCAGGGACATCCCCAACTAGATCAGGTTGCCCAGAGCCCTGTCAAGCCTCGCCTTGAATGCCTTCAGGGATGGGGCCTCAACCACCTCCCTGGGCAATCTGGTCCAGTGTTCCACCACCCTCGTGGGGAGGAACTTCTTTCTAATGTCCAGTCTAAATCTACTCCTCTCCAATTTAAAACCATTGCCCCTTGTCCTTTCACTACAGAGATGCACTGAAATGGTCCACCTGCATTGTTTAGTCTTTGCAGTTGCAAGCATGACATCTTAACATCAAATACATTTTTAACATAGTTAATTTCCTAAGTACTAAAGGTACAATTCCAAAGAGCTATGAAGCACTTCTTATTCATTCACTGGATTATATATACTTCCCTTCTAGTGTTCTAAAAGCACACTGATACATTTGTGCTATCTGCAGCCACAGTCTGTATGAGATGATGAAAGCACTGCACATGGTGTGAAATTAAGTACATAGCTGGGATTCAGTGTCGAATGCACTACTTGAAAGCACAGCTTCATTTTTAGAGTATGAACTAGTGACAACTCTGTAATACTCAGGTAGTCTAAACTTACTCAAGTCGTAATTAAATTCCTTTCATTCCAAAGATAACATTAATGCAAGTTTTATTTTTTTTTTTAATAGAGCTTTTAGAGACTTTTTCATCGTGTAATGTGAATGTTTCGGCCACATCTTTATTAAGTTAATCAGCATTCTGATGATAACATGAAAATAACTTGGGATCAGTAGTCCATTAAAGCCCAGTAACTAAGTGTGCAGATCACTTCTTCATTAGGCCAAAGCTGGAGTAGCTTTGAGCTTGAGTTCATATGATGTGCTGTTTTTTAAAGTAGAATCTGTCTAGCTAGATCCTCTCTCATATCTTGCCTCCCTTATTTTGTTTTGGACGAAGCTTGACTCCTGGATAAGGAAATTTGCAATCTGTTGCACCATTTTGCCATTAATTGTTTTTTCTTTACTTGTGACTTAGGGTCTGTCTACCTGACTGACATGTTTGCTCTGCCTTTTTCATATAAAATACTCGACCAATCTGGTTAATTAGAAGATTAACTTTTGGATGTTATATTTCACTCATTTTTTTTAACTGTTCTCAAGCAGTGTAAAAATTATGTCTTCAGTGGGTTTGCAAAGAATTAAAATGCATGTGCAGGCTCTAAGAAATGAGCAAGTAGACTTACACAAGAAAGAACCAAATACACAGTAACTAAATCTGTTATGGAAAATTGTACTATATTAGAACATTTTAATATTCAACTCTAGAAGTCAAATATAACTTGTGTAACATTCAGAATGTTAATCTTACCATGTCAGTGCAGGAAAATTAAATTGATTTTTTTCCTTTTTTTTTTTAATTTGAAGGAGAGTGATCCATTTTCAGGTGGCGCATTGTTTCCTCTAAATAAATATTCCCTTTTATAGAAAGAACTGGAAAGTAAATGAAGACAAGGGAGTAGCATCCCAATATACAGATTTAGTATATTCGGATTTTATCTAATCCTGTCCTCCATTCTCTTTGTCAGTTGCTGAATTAAAATCAGGAAGTATTCAAGGAGTAAACAAAAAAAAAAATAGAGACAAGGACAGTTACACATACCCAGAGGAGTAGAATTGAGGTGTAAGGTGTCCTGGGTTGGTGGGGCTTTTTTGTGGGTTGTTTTTTTTTTTTTTAACAACATCATGCTACTGATAGTTATTAACAAATGAATGTTTGTAGTGTTTCATTACTTGAGTCTGGTAGTATCCAGGGTTTGCATCTTAGCCAATTAAGTGAAAAAAATGTCATTTTGTGTGCAAAAGTGGATACTAATCAGATGGTGGTTCTAACTAAAGTTTCCATATTCCCTTAAATATTGCAACAAAATTGTTTTTCTCAATAGAATTTACTAAATAATTTGTTATATAATTTGTATCTTTATATTAAGAGAAGAGTCAGCAAAGTCTTAAATGGTCACAAAGTTATATATGAGAATAATGCCACAAAACTTGTTCAAAGGGACCTGTAAAGAAAACATCTTTTGACACTCACTGATCACGAGAAGGTAGATCTTTAAGTTTGCTTATCCTTTGTATTTTGTGATGCAGCCAGCTATTGAATCTCTGGAACTTCAAGAACAAACAAAAGAAGAATCTGATGAAGAGGAGGATGATGATGAAGAGTCTGGACGATTACGTTTCAAAACTGAACGGAAAGAAGGAACAATAATTAGGCTCTCAGATGTGACAAGAGAAAGGAGAAACATTCCGGAAACTTTGGGTGAGGTTTTGTGGTAGTAGACTATTTCAAAGAGTTATAATAAAAGAAAGTTAGAGACAGGTTTGACAAAACTTTTCTAAAAGAGTTTAAGGCAAAAGATAGTCAACTTCTAGCTTAAACTGGCCTATATTCCAGTTGTCCAGGCCAGATGTACTCTGTTGTAGTGTGTGTAGTGTCTGTTTCTTCAGAAATGTTTAATCATACCATGTTTTGATATGATCTGTGCTTCACTGTGTACTGAAGTGGAATACATTTCAAGGAATTCCTTGGACTTCCATCCTTGGAAGATTTTCAGTTGGTAACACAAATCTTGTTACTTGTGTTCTGCTGTAAATACCTGCATGTTTGCTGGTTTAGCCCAGGAGTGTAAGCGTGCTGTGAACTTCAGTTCAACTGTTGGATTGGTCCTGTGAAATTGTAGCTTTCTGGGGAGTGTGTTAGAAAAATATAGGAACCACTGGGTTCAGTGTTTCTGACATGGACCAGTCTAGATGCCACCATGATTGTTTAGGCAGTGTTTAAAAGGGTATATTTTCTTTGTGTTTGGGTAGCATAAGACAAGTGTTTGTTTCTAGGAACACTGCTTCATGAACCTAGTGAATTTGCCACTGCTAGTTGAGCAGCAGCAGTCAATTTGCAGCTTGTAGCTGCTGTCTTGAGAGTCTATAAAGAAAATCACTTTAGTTTATGATTTTTAAGAGTTAACTTGAAGACCCCTTATGTGCCCTGAGTTTGCAGGTATCCTGTTGTGCCTGCCCTGCTGGGGATAACTATGTTGTCTCTTTATGGTGGTAGTATTAATAAATAGTTATAACAGTCAAATTGAAAAGGTGATATTAGGGAGATGGAGAGAATGTTAAATTTTGCTTTCGGAAAGGTGTACCATTTCCATATGAGTCAAAATACCAGTTCAAACTGTGGAGAAAAAGCCCTGATCTTTTGAAGAGAGTCAAGATATGCAAGAGAGGTGAACTAGTAATGAAGGCAAATTGTCAGATACTTTTTGCTAATTGTCAGATACCACTGGGAGAAGATGTATGTTTTGATGATACTTCAGATTTGCCAGCCTGTAGGGATGGATTCTCACACAGGATTACTTTTAAGAGGATGGGTGCCATGCAGTGTAGGCTTGGAAGCTGAATGCTTCTGCTTTCTTTGCAGATGAGTCAGTGTTTTGGGGACAGTAAACAATTTTGGAATTACATTCCCAGAGCACATACCTGCATTGCCAGAGCTTGTCCTAATGAAATTTTCCTCTTACCTTAAAAGCCTTGATTTGTAAAGGATGTTAATTCTAAGGATTTTTCTCTTGAGTTGCATAGCCTACTAATTCTTTAATTCAGTTGCAAGGAATTTGGGCTTTTACTTGATTGAGAAGCCTTAATTCTGTAACCAAGTTCTATAACAAGAGCCATAAGTCAGCTGTAGAGGCTGAACCAGACTTTTACAGTGGCACTCAGGTAGATATTTCTCATCCGTTGTTTGTGTTTAGCAAAATAGCTGCTCTTGCAGTTTCAAGCAAAGTGTTTGTTAAGGGCCTTTATTCAGCATTGTTTTAATAATTGGGAATTGATTCTGGTTAGAGTAAGACTGAAGGGAACCCTCCAGAGGCACAGAGTAGTCTGTATGGGCAAGGGATGTTTTAGCTGAGGTGCATTCCAAATGTTTTCAGCCATAAGATCGTATTTCTACATACCACATCCAGAACATATCTTACTTATACAAAAGGTGCTGGTGGCTTTACAAAACACATTTTTTTAAGAACAAGAGTGCACTGTAATAGCTAAATCTCTGCATGTAATTGCAAGGTAAATGACAATTGCCAGCATTTTCATATCTCTGTGGATTTACCATGTAGTTTGATGTAGAGACAAGACTAGCCAATGAGAAGAAAACCTGTAGTGGAGTTTGACTATTACAGGAACAGTGATTTGAATTAGACTTATTTTTAAGCGTAATTTTAAGTGATTTGTGGCTGATATGCAAGGGAAAGGTGATGCAAGTGTGGATGAATCTATAAACTAAAGAGCTTTTTTTTTGAAACTGATCTTTCCCAAAATATAGTCTTCCTGGTGTGAAATGGTTTCTATTCATACTAGTTTTTCATGTTAATTTGTTGATAGAAACCAAACAATTGACCATGTGGTGGAAAGTTAAACAGCAGAAAATCGACTTACTTTTTGATTATAGAGCAGATTTTTATAGATTCTACTGGTTTAAAAATGAAACTTCATTGCAGATCTACGTCTCCATACTTAAAGATCTGAACATAGTAGAGAAAACACTTAAAGAGGAATTAACATTTCAGTTGAAGTTACAAATGTAATTTCTATCCTGTCACATTTTGGTGACCTTTTGTGACAGCTTGTCTCTATTGGAGGAGTGCATTCTTACTTGCTGATTAAAGATGTCATTTGAAACCATTTTATTACCAGTGATAGTGAAATTAATCTTGACACTTAGAGACACCAGAAAAATAATTGCTGATTCACTGCATTAACTGTGTGTGAGAACTGTACAGTCAAGGTGAGAATAAGTGTGCCCTGTTAAAAAATACATAAAAATATAGAGATTCTTACAAATGTAGCTGAGATCTTTCCTTAACGTTTTTTTATGCAAATTAGTGCAAGTAGTGATTTTGAAAAGTTAAAGGAGAGATGTTATAGGACAACTATGCAGTTGATTTCTAGTGAGACTGAGTTTGTCATCTTTGATAAGAAATACATAACTTCTTTCAGTGTATGTAGTTGAAGTCTTTCCAGAGTTGGAATTGTCATTGTGCTCTGGATTTACCCATTAAGGAATGTGAAGAAAAACAATGGCTTTGTTTGGCATCACCAAACCAAACCAAAACCTCTCTCACTTATGCAGAGCCATTTGCAAGGTGATAGCAGAAGTTAATGGGTGTGAGGGTACTTTTTGTTATGTCCTGCTTAATTGGCTTGTGTTTACTCTGATAACTAGTGGCTGAGATTTCATGCAAGATTAGGAAATGAAAGTGAGTGGTTTCACTATTCTGTTGTGTTCTGTGCGGGAGCACATAGTTAGAGAATGGTCTCTTTTGTTTTAACTATCTAAATTTAGGTTGCATGTTTATGTAAATGCATATGTATATATTTTTATAGGTGTTTTCTGGAAGAGAAGGTAGAGAAACTTGTCTTATCACCAACATGGAGAAATGAAATAGGAAACTATATAGCAAATGTTCAGCAAGTTCTGAACATTTTTCTTTTAAAAATCCCAAAGCCCCTGCTTCCTGAGGGTGCTGAATACCTCTGAAAACTGGGACATGCAGTCTTACAGTCTTTGCACCTCTGTCATGCAGGTAGTTTCTGTAGCCAAGTAAGAACAACTGCTGCAGTGGGAACACACAGTACTTGTCCTTTTCTGCCCTTTTGTGAATCCTCAGCTTCAAAGACTAATTGAGATTGCTTATGAAGATGTTTAAGAAGGTGGTTTAAGTAGCTTTGGCTATTAGATTCAAAAGAAACGTTAATAGTTTTCTAATTGGTTTAGTTATGTATTCGTGATGGAAGATATGTAGTGGTGTCTTTGGATGCAAGCTGTTTTTATTTTGATCTTCACACATTATAGCCATTATCTGTAGTATTAGCAAGTAAAAACACTTTCTCCTGAAAAATGGTCCCTATACCCAGTCTCCTTTAACAGTAAGAGCAACTTTTTAAATAGAAAACTGAAATTCTTGCACTAATTGCCATTTATATGAATTGATCTGTTCTCTGGTGTTTACATGTGGTGTGAGTTGGGTAAGTGTTACCAGTGGCCATTTATTTGAATTGAGCTGAGCACAGATTTTGAGGTGCCCTCTTATGTGTAATTATGACTTGTAAATTACAGCTGGTTCTGAAACCACATACCATAGAAACATGATGTAGTTACATACTGGAAAAACACTTCAGGGACCATAAAGGCCTTCTTTGGAACAATATGCAAGAGTCTAGTGAATAAAATTTGTTTATGTGGAAGACTCAACATATCCTTTGGTGTAAAGTTCGCTGGGGTTTCATTGTGCTGCCTGACACCTCTGCAGATAAATGAGATGTAGTTTAAGATAACACAGATCCGAGAGGAGCCACAACCCTCCTCTTTCAGCATAAGGCAAACTTGAATAGCATTTAAAAAACAAACAACAAAACTGTTTTTTTCATGTTTGTTTCATATACTTGCTGCTTTTTGCTTGTGCAACAGACAAAAGTCTGTGAGCTTTTTCATTTTAAAGATGTCTTTAATGAAATGTTAACATGCCACCTAAAGGAGATCAAAATGCCTGCAAATTTTGTTAGTTGGAGGAGTGCTTCTGTATTTCTAGCTGTGGTTTTTGCAGGATACTTTCCATCTTTTCAGCATGAAACTAACATTTTTTTAACTCCTCTTTCTCCTTTAACAGAACTTTCTGCAGAAGCAAAAGCAGCATTACTTGAATTTGAAGAGAGGGAAAGGCAACTTAAACAGGGACGATATGGCTCGAGGAGAGGAGGGCGAAGAGGAGGCTCAGTTATGTGCCATGGAATGGGAGAACAAAGGAGAGACAATAATGATAGGGGAAGAATGAAGGATCACAGACCTGCACTGCTGCCAAACCAGCCGTCAACAATGGTACCCTTTGATCCTTGGTATTCTTTGAACATACTTTCAGGAAACAATGGAGAAATGCATTCTAAATCATGGATCTTTACAAAGGTGGAATATATATTCCAGCATACACTTTCTACTCCTTTAGGGCACTGTTAGGCAAGATGGGCTTTGCATAACGTGGTCATAGTGAGAGTATGTGCTCAGTCCTTTTACTGACCTCAGCTTGAGGAATCTCAGGGCCTCCAAATGAAAAGTGGATTTTGACTCACACGATGCAGTTGGCCTTACCTACTCATTTGCATAAGGATAGAGGAAAAAGTTAATTCCTCTGAGAAAGTTCTTCACAGACAACATGGAAACATGTTCAGTCCCATGTTATTAGTAATAGTCATTTAGTTCTAAAAAGCATGATTCTGTAAAGTGTTTCTTGTTTTTGGTCGAACTGGTATTTTTGCTAATACTACTAAGAAAATCTTTGTATACCTGATGTGCTGCTATGGAGGCAAACAAATAGTAGGAAGTAATCACAATTAGATAAATTAGTATCTTGATTTCAGACGAAAGTTAGCTTTGTATTAATTTTTTTTTTTACCCCCTGTACTTTGTAAGCACAAAGATCTTATTTTTCCATCAAAAAAAAAATCCCCAAACAAAAACCCAGCAAGTGTGTGCTGAAGAGCTAGCCCACACTTATTTTTAACTGTCATGAAATGTACTGAAAGCTCAGATTGCAGAACAAAGCCTGAACAAGGTCATCTGTAATAAACAAAAGGGATTTTTTCCAACAGCAGTAACTGTAGGTGCTGATAACTAGCAAGAGTTGGTGAATATCTCAGCATATCAGAGCACTGCAGTAGAATATTTCATGCTCTTACAGCAGGGAAGGTGGAATAATTTTACCTCTGTATTGCTGCAGTCTTTGCTAGTTATTTTGATCTTAAATGTTTAAACATTTTTGTGCTCATCACAATATCTTCTGTTTTTTGCATACTTTGTAGCTGCTTTGCTTTATGTATATACCTACTGAAAAAAATGATTTGTGACATCTTGTTACTAAAAGGTTACCTATTTGGGACTCTTCTTGCACTACCATTTGGAAGTTACTGGATTAGGACTGGTATCTAGTATCACAGAGTTCAGAACCAGAAGAATGTCTCTGAAGAGAAACATAATTTTTATTAATTGTAACTGATTTTGGCCATTTGTGTTTGACAGTGTTGAGCAGCAAAGAAACTTTCTGTGTTACAAAAAAGTTACCTTTGTAAGGTATCTTTAAAGTAGTTTTTTCTTCAAGCAGTATGGCTAGGTGGCTGTACTGGTATCTTAATAATCTGGCTGAATTTGTATTTTGGCTTTTGCTGCTGTTAGGTCTGTTTTCTCAGACTCTGCTACACATGAGACAAGTTAGTGGATTTGTTTTGATACTAGGACTCAGATTTCTAGTGATCATTACAGATACCTTATTGTAGTTGATGACAGTTTCCAGTGATGTATGCAGAACCCTAATACAGGAAATTAGGCAGTTTCACTGTAAAATAAGTGAATGGACTATGCATTCCACGTGTGCTTCCTTGCTCTTTGCCATCCTCTCCTTCACATGAATGTCTTTGATTGTTCCTTTGCTTTCCTATGCTGATGATTCTTAATGGTTACAGTTAATAATATGTGAAAGAAGTTTTTCTGTTCATATTTGACCTTAATTGTTCTCCAAAGATGTCTTGGTTTTGTGCTGGTTTATGTCAGGATATTTTAACTTTAAAGCCTATTGACTTTATTCTTTTGTCTGACTTTAGACTCATTCACAGAGATTAATTCCAACACACCAGCAACCTGTTAGGAGTCTGTTCCAGCAGCATCAGCAGCAGCATCAACAGCAACATCAGCAGCAGCAGCAACAACAACAGCAACAGCAGCAGCAGCAACAGTTACAATCTCTGCTTCCTTTACAGCATCAGCATCATTCTTCTCCTCCTCCAGGGCTACATATGCCCCCTCAGATAGAAACACCTAGAATAATGATGACTCCACCTCCAGTGACACCTCAGCAACCGAAGAACATACACATAAATCCACATTTCAAGGGGACAGTAGTGACACCTGTACAAGGTGAGCTCTCTGAACACCTCCCAGTTAGGCAAGCATGACTCATCTTCTTTGCCAGAGATGCAAACACTTGTTTATCACTTCATAGAAATGTGCTTCAGACTGGTATTTTTTTTTCCTTAAGCTTGAAACAAATGTCTTGCCTGAAGCAAGACATAATGTTGAACTGTGGCATGCCTAAATAGTAAAAGCTTTTCAGCTTCTTTATAATCTTTGTTACTTTACTGTAAAGTCTGCAAGGAGTAGTAAAAATGAAAACTGGAGAGAGAATGTGCTTTTTAAAAGCAGCAAATGTCATTTTTCAAAACTAGGTAAGTACTGCAGGTTATAGTTTCCCACATCATGCCAGCTTCAGCCATGCATCCACAGAATGACCACTCACCTATTTCAGTGAGTACACTGAGGCACTCAGCACTGTAATTGCTCTGAGAGGTACCAACTGCTGTTCTGTACTTGACAAAGATACACACCCTCAGTTCTCCTTTCAGTGCCACATTTGTGACTTTTGATTTACAGCCTGCAAATATATTTTTTCCATCCCTTAACACAAGCATTCTTTGAGCTACATTTTATGGGGCAGCTCTCAGCAGAGCTGTTAACAGTACTACTAATTTAGGAAGCTTTTAATCCCTTAAAGGATAAAAAGAAGACAGTACATAGCTCTGATTTGTGATTCTGTTGGGACTGGACAAAATAAAGAAATACATATGTATTCGTGCATTATTACCATTAGGTTTTCTATGTTTTTTCCCCTTTCAAATCAGGAGAACTCTAAGCCAGTTCTATCTGCTTCATTTATTTGACCAATGAAAAAGTAGGAATTTGTCAGTGTAGAATACTGCCAGTTGATAGAGATCTATTACGCTTCTCACAGATGACTTCATAGTAGCTGCATTGTAGAGATTATTTTGCTTTTACCTGTCTAATGAAATCAGTGCTTCCCAACAAATAATGCATCGAGACAGATTATCTGGAAGCACTCCAAAAGGTCCTCTAGTCTTGGATTCATGCCTTCTGTGCATTTTCCTGACATTTCCAAAGCTACAGTTACTGTTTTGTGATTGAAAAAAAAAAAAGTTAGACTCTTCCAGATGCCTCTCCTCTGGCACTGTGAAACAATCGACAAATCTTCTCAAATGTCCTCCTAATACCAGCAGCGGCTACTTAGGATTTTTGCTTTTGCCTAATGGCAAAAGCATGACAGTGTATCTTCTTTCTTTTGTCTGAGATTTTTTTTTCACATTATTGAGTGGCTTCAGGCTTATCTCAGCCTTACCACTACATCTGTGGTACTGTAGATATTCCTGGGCCTTTCTTTATCTTGAGCATGGTCGTCTTTGCTGTCCTTTTGTTTTGGGGTTGTTTGTTTTGGTCTGGTTTGGTTTTTGTTGTTTTTTTTTTTTTCCCCCCAAGATCTTATACCTGCTGACTTCATGTGCACATTCATTTCCTGGCTGGTAAAAGTGTGGTCATTCTCTGGGAATGTGCAGCCATGGAGAATGAGTGGTCTATTTTTGAATGATGTAAGAGCTCTGTTTCAGTGAGGAAGACCTTTACTATGTATACTGATGGCAGCTATTTTGTATGAAATAGCTTTGTGCCATTCAATGTGCTGAAGAAATCCTTGATGAGACTACTAAATAATTCTGCTAATAGCTGTACAGCATCCTATTCAGGGCAAACTTTTAAATCACTGTAGAATTTTAATCTTCTTGATTAAAGAGCATGTATGGAAATCAGAGTCTTCTGCAGTGGCTGAGAGTAGTGGGTATCTCAGGCTTTTAGTTTGCACCAGTACAGTTATGTTACATGAAAGTAACATACCTAATGAGAATGTGCAGGGAATCAGTAGGTCTTCTTCAGGGAAGATGAACATAATTCTAAGATCTTCAATGATATTTGCATATTAAGGTGAATTTTTAAGCAGTCTCTGCAGGGAAATGGTAGACAGAAATTCCAGCATAGGGAGAGCTGTTCTTAACTTCCTCTTAAAAAGCCCTCCTCAGTTTAATCTGGCTGCTTTAGGCTACACCAGGCAGAGACTGGTAGTTGACAACATGAGGATATTTCACGTGCAGCATCATTTATTTCAGGATAGCAGGAAGTATGAAAGATTAGCTGGACTTCATGTTCTTGATGTCCTGCCCCTTCTTGACTGAGTATATTCTCAGGTACAAGAAGGTTTTTACACATTGGAGAATACAGTCAGATAGGTGCAAAGTTTATTGGGATTCTGTTGTTGAAAATGTGATGCCTGGAAGCTAAAAATGCCATGTCTGGAAGTGCATGATATGCACTTAGGTCTGGTAATTTTAATGATGTGCTGTCATGTTTTAGTGTAGACTGGCATTTTTTCCTCTCTAATTTTATGGCAGGATTGCACTCATATACTTCTAATTGTCAGCACCAGGGACACACTTTTCTAGCTGCAATTCATAAAGTACACTTTCTCAACATCTTTTTGCTTTGCTTTAGCCTTAAAATGTGTTGAGTGTATCAGTGTTTTCTAAAATGGACTCAAACCTCCTGTAAATTGTTACAAAATTTTCCTGTGAATGAAAATAGCACATGTATAAGAGCTGTAGTAGCCAGCTACTTCTGTCTGGAAGTGAGTTGAAGGATTCTTGAAGAATCCTATCATTGGCTTAATCCTTGGATGTCTCAAAAGCAAATCTCTTAGAGGCCACCATCTTCCTGTCCAGCCTTGAATCTTGGTTCAAAAATAGTTACTTTCAGGTCAATTTTTCAAACAAATTTCTACTATTTTTAGTCTTCGAAGCTTTTTAAGTGATTAAGAAGGACCCAGCCCAACAAAACCCCTAAAACAGTTATGTGAGCCTCTGTGCATACCTGCTGCAGATACTGCTCAGTTGGTGTTTACTTATGCCTTTAGTGGCATTTGAATCCCATGTCTTTTAGTTGCTTGTCATACAGTTTTCTTTGTTCCCTATTCTTTAAATTAGTTTTAAGTAGTAATTTTTGGCTGAATGCATGTCCAAATCTGAATATGATCAATTTACAAATGCTGGAGGACTGTATATAGATGTACTATGAAATAATAATTCAACCTGTGATACAGCTATTGAGGTTTTCCCCCTTAATGTTTATACCAGAAGTAACTATTTCAAGTAGTGCTGCCTAATTGACATGAACTAATGAGGAGTTAATGGCAGATTGGTAGAGTAGTATACTATTTATCTTTTAGAAAATGTTTCGTGTTTGGGGAAAAATTACATTATAATTCTCCTAAATAATCAATATGGGAATTGCTTCTGTATCTTTTGAGGTAGAGTATTAGAAGTATTAGAATTTACAGCTGAAAGCAATTGAATCTTCTTAAAATATTGCTGAACAGTATGCTGTGTGTTCAAACCTATGGAAGATTTGGTAAATGCTTCTTTGAGACTTCTTTGCTGCTTCAGCAAGTGTGCAAGGATTGAAAGGGCACGTTTGAACTGCTGTCTTTCAGGAGTGTTAAATTCATTTTCTTTATATATATATATATATATATATTACATCTCTGCTACTGCCAGAGGCAGCATACTGAAATAGGCACAAGTGCCCTGTTCAGCTGACATTTCTCTACATTTCCCCGCCTTGTGTGATTTTTTTCTCAGTGCCTCTCTGACCTCTAATACCTGAGCTATTTTAGTCCTAGGTCTTTCAAGAGTACCTTGTCAACTTTTTCCAGGTGGCTGTAGCTGTTTAATATTGACAGATGTTCATTAGAAGCCAAGATGAGACTGCTCTCCTGTAACCCGATACAAAGTTTTCATTCAAGTCCCTCAGTGCTGAAAGCTTGATGCAATTAGTTTACCCTGTCAGTCCCTAAACTAGTAAACCACAAGTACTTAACAAAAGTGGATAGAAGCCAGACATAGACATCAACTAAAAATAACCACTAGTGCATTAGTTCTTGTGCCTCAGGTACCAAGGAAAAAGGGATTTTTGAGACATCTAGGCAAACTGTGGTGTTGGGAAACGCACTTAACTTCTCCCTTAAACTAGCTGCATTTCTGAACGTCTCTTCTGCTCTGAAATGTAGCAGTTGTCTACAGAATCCATGTTTAACTCTGTGTGGAAAATGTTTTTCTGTAAACTTCAGAAGTGCTAAAAACAAACTGAAGAAAAACAACTTTACTGGAAGTTTTTAGTAAATGAGCAAACACAGTCAGTACTGTTTGCAATGTTTAACTTCTCTGGATGTTTTGTTAAGTATCTAAACTTGTACCTTTAACCACTTAGACAACTCAGAGAGGAAATAAAAAATTCACTGGAAAATCAGAAATCTGTCATTACACTTGGTGCTGGAGATTCAACTATAGATTCAGTCCCCAGGGTGATCCAGCTGTAGATACTTTGGGCATTATGCCATAGTATTAAGTGAATATTTTGGAAATACTTTTTTTTTTATGACTGGTCTTTTGAAAGGCAGTTGCCTAGACAAATAATCCATGTTAATCCCTCTGAAAGACTTATTTTGGAGGTTATTTTTCTGAAAAAGGGTCTCCTGATTCTTCTTGGTATCTTTAAAATAGCACTTTTCCATCTGGGATCAGCAGTCATCACAGTTGATGACTGTGATGGCTAATTTCACTTGATAGTTTTTTTTAATTCACATACCATTATGGTGGCAAGACCAGATGAAGTAATTTTTGCTTGCTGTTAATTGCCACTGCCTGCCACTTCTTGCCCTCCTATGAACAGTGATTTCTATCAGCTAGTCTGTCATGCTCATGTTTTTTGTGGGAGATTGGGGATGAGACTGGGAGATACCTAGGAAATCTTGAGGGGTGTGAAGTTGAGAAGGCAAATTAATCATTTATCCTTCTCTTTGAAACATGAAATTATTGTTAGAGTCTCTGTCAGCTTTGTCTGAGACATCTTTGGCTGAATAAGTATTCTGGTTTTCCTTCCTGCAACAAGGAGCAATTTAATTCTGGAAAATGCAGAATTAAATTATGTAAATTAACTAGAAGAATCCTAATTGCCATGTTGCATGTTGCAGGGGAGGGAATGGTTGCTTAAAGTTAATTGTAGAAACTGTGACATGTGAGGGTAAACACAGCAGATTTTAGTCATGGCTTCTTGCTGCAAGTGCTTTTGGAAATAACAGCAACAACTGTTAGGTAAAACAAATGGTGTTAAAAGGTGCTTCTTGTTTCAGTGCCCTTGCTGCCAGTTCCAGCCCAGCCAAGACCTGCTGTAGGACCCCAGAGATTTCCTGTGAGTAGCAGCTGTTTCTTCTTCTCAGATATGGATAAGCATACATTTGCAAGGAAATATTAATATAGCAAATAAAAGCTGTTCTAGTGAAATATAATTTTAAGGATTTGTAAATATTGACAATACACTCTGCATTTGAAAATGTTTGTTAAAAGCTTAAGGTCAATGGATTTTTGAGAGTAGAATTAATTCTGTTTAACTGTAAAATTGTTGAACCAGTCTCTCCAGTGGGAGAGGCATGAATGCATCTTGCCTTAAGGAATATGGGCTTCATTTTATTACTTGACTTTCTGTATAAATAGAATCCTTATTTTATTTGATATAATAAAAGGCTATTTGAAGTAATCCCTAAGCTTAAAAAGCAGTAATATATATTTATTGTAAAAATCAGCAATCATTTTTGTCATTACTTCAGGCACATAAATGTCTTCTTGTTTCTTATATAAAAAAAATGAGAATGGCATTGCATGACCTTGCTTTCTCTTGTTTCTAACTTCTAAAACAAACAAGGCACTTAGCTGCTTCTCCAGTCTAATTTGACTTAATAGTTTTTTTTAATTCTGTGAATGGAGTGCGTGCTTCTAGACCTTTTCTCATCATTTCACATCTTGTTGTCCTAAGTTTTTACTTCAAGCAGTTTGTAGAGTATCAAAATAAGCAAAAGAATAATGGTTTGTGCAATAATGACTTTAAATTTCAAATAAAAACCCATTATATTTCCCAAATATATCAGACACACCAAAGTATCCTGTTAACATGCAGTATCAAAGGAGGAATGTTTGTGAACATCTGTGTAGTATCACACAGTAAATTACTTGCCTAGAGATTAGATGTATATGAAAGAAGTGGATTTCAGAAACCTGCTGTGGCTTCTGATTGCCATGTGCATACCTGATTGCATACCTGGTTGGCTTTGATACAGAGTATTTTTAATACAGGATATCTAGCTGAGGAATTATGGTATCTGCATTTTGTACAGTAACTGAATATTTAAATTGCCATGTTTCTTCTGTGAAATAGAAAAAGGTTAAGCAGTTAAAAACACAGTTTTATTAAGTAAATTCATGTTACATGATTTTGTCATGAACACTAACTGGAGATACTTTTCTATTAATAAATACTGTGGTTTTCAGAGTTTTCTTCAGCAGCCTTTAGTATTATGTGGAGAGCTTATTAACATTTTAAAAGTAATTCTAAATTGGTTTTGGTTTTTTTATGAAAACAAGTATCTTGCATTTCTTTTCTTTTGGCACTAAGTTGCTTTGCCAGTAAATGCAATTTGGGATAGCAAAGAAATTGGAGGACAAGCAGTATGTGTAAGGGCATTGTAATTGACACCTTTGAAGTATGTTTACATCACTGTATAAGAATGGAAAATTATTTCTTTTAAAATTGGCTGTGAAATTAGATTTTAATTCTGTTCACTTTCTGGTTTTGCAAGTTGAGAAGTACTGCAAACCTAGCTAATCTTGTATGCAACAGTTTTTAAAAGGAAATAGATTGAACATTTTTTGATAGAATGCTTTTCTCTTTTTACCTGAAGGAAGATACTTGACTGCTTGCTTCCTTTTTATGTAAGCAGTACACTAGCAAAGAGTTTAATTCTTTTTTTTTTCTTGTAGAGGAGGAGGGCTAGCTTAACTAAGAGGATCCAGTATTGTGATTTGGTTGCACTGAGTGTTTTGGTTTTTGTTTTTTCTACTTCAGCTAGGAACCTGTTAGATAACTCTGAGAAAGTTACTTAATCTCTCCATAAGTCACCGAGTTATAAAGTGGATATAATATGGACTTGCCGTATGAAGGACTTTTTAAATTTTGGATAGGTTGTCAGTCATATTAGGATTAGGAATTGTCACTGTGCACATACCTCATGTTTGCTTTATTAAATGTAGTGTGTTAACTCTTGAGCTGAAGACAGATTTACTTTCTGACTCACGTTCCATCTTGCAGAGCTACCTTTTCTGCCCTGTTACATGTCAAATGTCTTTGTGCCTTTATAATTCACTTGTTTATGTATTATTGTTGACATATAGCAATAGTTAGACAACTTCCACTAGCCATCAAAGATGTATTCCAGACTATAGCTCATTCACCGTTTTCATTATTGTAGAAAGAATCTCTGGATATGTAATAACTTGAATTTGCTCTTGTGCTTAGGATTGCCTAATCAAAGGATTTTTCAACTGATTTTTCTGATTGCTTTGTTTCTAAGAAACTATGGGATTAAAATTAAGTATCTCTAGCTTGCTTTCCCCTTTAACTTTAAACTGCATGCTTTATTTTGAATGTGGCAGAAGTAGAAATACTAAAGATAATGAAATTCTTGCAAGGGAGAGACTCAGAAGTGGCTAGTGTCCTAACTGAAGGAAAAACAGCCTCTGAGATCTCTCTTACCTGGGAGAGAAATCTGAGTGCAGAGAACCTGTGTGTGCTCAGAATATGGGAAGAACTTCAATCAGAACTACTCACCTGCAAGTCATAAATCCATTGGAAACTACATGTTATTAATTTAGGGCTAATGAAGTGACTTGTAACCAACCATGTAATGGTTAATTCTTACAACCTGCTGCAGAAGGATGTAATTAGAGTTGAACAAAGTTGTAATGAGCATGTTAGCATATTGGTGTGAGTTCTGAGTTACAAGAAATAATGAAATACTAAATCAGGGTAATGCTGATTTGGATTGAACCTGCTTGGACTTGGGACTGATTAAATTCATTTAACCTTGACTCAAAATTGTAGTATTTCAGGGTAGGGCTCATTGTTTAATTATTTCTTACTTAAAGCTTAACTCCTGAAATGTTTAGAGAGGAAGTACTAGAAAGGACATAATGGAATTAATCTGTGTTCCTTCTGGGATTTATTTTAACATTCACGCTAATAATGAACCAGGCAAGGAAATTGTCTAACTCTTACTTGTAAGCATGCAGAGTGACTATGTATGAATGAAGTTTGAGATGTGTATTCAACTGGTTAGGACTCAATAAATGATGGCTCTTGAGGCATGTTAGAGCTGAAAAATATGGTGAATTTGTGGTAACTGGGACTTAAAAGACCTGAGCTCTATGAAGGCTTCTGCATAGAACTATTTTGTCTATGCATTTGTCTGAATTGCACTGTACTCTTTAAGTTAGTGTAGTTGGTAATAATCTCAACTTCAGGCATAATTGATGCTAATGTTTTTCCAGGTATTTGAATTAACCTGGAACTGTGCAAGAGCCAATGATGTGTTTTTCTTAAACTCTTTAAAGAACAGATTAAGGTAACCTCTTTGGCAGAGTACTTCCGAAGATCTTGCTTTATCACCTGCCTCTCCTTTGAAGTGGCTAAGATGCCTTTTTCAGAGTTCCTGTCTAGTGTGACAGCTGGTATTTCCCAAATAATGGCCTTGCTATCAGGCTTTGGTATTTTTTTTAATGGACAAAGCTTTTTCTCTTTTGATAGGACACCTTAGTGCACTGGGTGCCTTTCAAAATAACTGTTGAATTTCAGTCTGGAAAAAATTGTGTAACATAATTTATGTTTTATTCAATGTAAAAATAAGACTTGAATAGAGTGACTTGTCCTCTGGCCCTTGTGAATATTCTACATCACATATATTTTCAGTTCCCAGGGGATTTTGACATGATTTGCTTTTGGAACTTACACTTTCTCTTCAGGATCATCTTTATTTGAAAAAATACTTTATTTTTTTCCCCTAAACTGCAATAACATTAGTAAACTTTATTTACATTCTCATTCAACATACTTCCACTTGATTTCCAGGACATCAGATTTTGTCTTAAATAGATGCTGTGACAGGCAGTTGGTAGTTTTGTTGCAGTTTTTTTCTCCGCCATTTCTGAAAACTCTAGTTTGATGAATACTGAGCTTTCAAGTATACTTTGTAATTCAGACACTGTTTTTTAAATACTTCTTTATGCTATAATCTGAGAGGTTTTTAAATGGCTGCCTAGTCATTGCTCAAAACAGAGGGTGCTGTCCATTCCCATTCTTGAAATATTTAAACAGCCAAAATATCAGTGCTATAGAAATCAATTATAAAAGGTACATTAGAATACAGTTTACTTGGTCCTTGGGCTGACATCATAGAGTCACAGAATGTCTTGAGTTGGAAGGAACCCACAAGAATCATGGAGCCCAACTCCTATCTATGCACAGGACAACCTCCCCCCCCCAATAAAATAAATCACACCATGACTTGGATCAGCAACACCAGTTTAGCAAACTTGGGTGGGTTTGATGGATATTACAGTGTACTTGGGTCTGTGGGTGTGCCTTTATGTAAACAACTCTTGCAGTATGTAGAAGCAGGAATCTCCAGTGCTTTGGCAGTAGTGTTTGCTGTGGGAAGTGCAAGCAGGGAGTGTACTTTTCTCACATCCTTTCAAATTGGATCATGAGTTGCTACATGTGAGTAAGGGTTTTAGCAACTGTTACTAAGTTTGTGGCTTTCATTCTCCAGCATTCACATGAAGGACAATTTAAACAGTCCTGTATTTGAGTACAGTCAATCATTTGAAACTGATCTTTAGTAAGTAATGGTACCTAGTAACTAGTATGTGTTTGCAAGAGCATGTATGTAGGAGACAAACTGTTAATGGAAATAAAAAGCCACTTGTGGAAATTACCCTCCTACTTCCTCACAATTACTCTGCTTTAGCTATGGCTTTACTGTAATGAGTAACAGTAAATGAAAATTTCACTCCATTACTGTGTAGCAGTGGTAGATCACAGGTAGTGTAGAAAACATTTTGTTTTCATTTAACAGCATACATGGTATCAGGTGGTGTTGATTGACATTTCTTGGATAGTGCTTTATACAGCATTTCATGCAAATCATGTTTGAATGAGACTGCTGCATCAAATTACATTTCTTTCAGATTATAGCCCTTGCAGATGTGAGGCAGAGCTTGTTCAGCAGCTAGCAAAAAGCTTTTGGTTTTAACACTTACTGTTTTCACAACTTTTGACTGCAAAGCCCTATAATTATAGCACTTAAGATAGTGAAGGAATGATGGGCACTTTCTCTTATCAGGTCTATAAGTAGTAGGAAGCAGATGAAGCATGAGATCCCCCCAGCTGTCAAATATTGTCAGGCTGGCATAGAGGGAATGCAGTTTAAAATGCAGGTGACATAATACCCAACATCCTCCATTTGCTAGTGGGCTTCTGATTAATCACGATTACCATACATTATCATACCATCAAATTTAATCATATCAGTGAATTCCCATCTGCAGGAAGAGCAGCAGCAGCTAAATATGATGGTAACAGCTATTAAATAAGAGAGAAATAGATGGTTTCTAAATGCAGTAACCCTTTAACTTGTCATGCTAGCTTCAGTGTGCACATGCTTTGTAGTTAATAAATTAAACAGAAAAGTTGTATAGTTGCATTTTGTAGTTATTGTCATTCACCTTTCTGTTAAGTGATTGCTATTTTGCACTGCCAAGGAAACCAGAGTTGTAGAATTTTTCTTATGTTAATAATTCTAGATTTTACTTCACTAACAGCTTTAGTATCTACTAAAAACAGAATCACAGAATGGTGGAGGTTTGCAGAGACCTCTGTAGGTTGTCTTGTCCTCAAGCAGGCTGTCAGCTCCAGCAGGGCCACCTAGAGCTTCTTACTCAGGACCACGTCCAGGTGGCTTTTGAGTATCTCCCAAGTATGGATACTCCACAAACTCTGGGCAACCTGTGCCAGTGCTCAGTCACCCTCACAGTAAAATTTTTATTTAGACATATGTATATATAGATATGTACATTTTTAATATAGTGTTATGAATTAAACTTGAGGTTTCTTAAGCCTTATAGGCAAAGCTCAATGTTTTGAGTCAGAGGAAAAAGCATTATGAATATAGCTATGTAGCCATTAATTAGGCTCTGTTAAAGAGATACTTTGCAGAAGTAAAGACTCATAAAGAAATCCAATTAAAATACACAATTGACTTCCTTCTACAGTGGAGTAAGAGTAATCTAGTGCTTAAACACTGAATGGAGAAGTAAAATATAGTTATTATAATATTAGAGTCCTAGATGACAGTTTAGTTCTCCTAATCTATTTTCACTGAGCCTAGAAAATGTCCTTTTAAAAGATAATTCAGTACATTTGTGTCATCACAATACAAAAAAAGTCTATAAACTGGTATTTATTTACCTTCTACACCTTCAGTTCTTTTGCTAATTCTTTAGAGTGTGAAAGGAAAAATGCTTCATTCAATAGGAAACACTAATTCATACTACAGTTGACAATAAAATGAGGTAATGTAGAGGAATATTATGGATTGACTGTAGGACAGTCAAAAAGGAAAAAATGTTCAGGCCTTCATATACAGCGTGTGAGTGCTACTTGCAGGCACAGTGGGAGCTCTGGGCATGTAAAGTTCTCATATCAATGTGTTTGCAAGGTCAGAGATGTATAAAACATCTCAGAAATGAGATTTCCTTACAGAATTAAAAATCAGGAATCAGATAATATAACAACCAAATAGTCAGATCTGAAATGTCATTTTCTAATACAGATGAAAGTCCATGTTAGCAGCAGTTCTAATATTTGTCTTCTCAAAAGCTGGCTTCTTGACTTTTTATTTTCTTAGCAATCTGAGCATTTTTTTTCTTAAAGGTAGAGCGTCATTCCCAAGTCACATGTATTTATCTTTGAGGTTTTATCTTGAGTTTTATGATCCCTCTGAAATTTAATTTTTGTCCCTTGGTTGGAATGTATTTAAGGCATGAATTTTTATGTAAGACCTTCTTATATTAAATCCATTGGGAAAATCATGATGCTTGCTAGATTTTAGTTCACCTTGGTGGTGTTGCATGATTGTCACAGACATCACAGGGATGCTACTGAGTCCTGTAAACTGCATTTAAGGAAATAGCAAAAATAAACTTTAGTCCAAAATTTCAGTGACTCATTCTCTTTCCGTATGTTGTACACAGTAGATGAGAATACTGTGAAACCTGAACATGAGGAGCCATGGTTTGTGGGATATATGCATTTCTACTTGGAAATTTTTGAACCATGTCCAAGATAGATGGAGCAGGGCTTCCTGCACAATAGGATGAACTGTCAGTTCCTTGCACCGGAAGGTAGGCATTTTAGGAAAGCTTTTGAAAAAGTCTAGGAGCTGCTGAAATAAGAGGATTAACATTTTGTGACAGATGGCTATAGTTTTAATTGTCAGCAGTTAGAGTGGTCATTATTCTTTGCATTTAAACCGTATAAGAAGAATTAACTGAGTGGCCCTGCTTAACTGCCAGTGGGGTTCTCCTGGCTTTTTGCATTTTAAGCGAGATTAATAAATGAAAACATGTTGTAGAGGCAGGATGTGTTTTATTGAAAGATTCGTGAAGTTTCAATGACATTGTTAAGGTATTTAATTAGGCTCATGGAAAAAAAAAAAGTAGTGACCCTTTCAGAGAAGCTGATAAGTCATATAATAGCTGTTAGATCCTCTTTATTCCTTGCTTTATAAGATTAACTTTGTGCTAAGCAATTTATGCTAAGTTTCCCCTTTTATTGGTAACCAAAGTTATCTATGCTTCATGAATAGATTATTGGAGATAACATCATGTAATTAACAAGAGATGCAGAAAAGTAAAAGTACAATTCGTGTAAGAATTGTATGAGAGAGAATGTTAATTTCTTAACTAGGAAGGATATTTAAAGGGATAAAAGGAAGGCAAAATAGTGCAGTTCTTTGAAAGGATTAAAGTAACCTTATCTCATGTTCTTTCAGAAGGTGGGATTGCCTGAGTGTGTGAAAGTCATGTTCAATGAGCTATTCACAACTCTAATGAATTGTAGACAAAAGTTTTCATTGCATTTTTTTTCCAAATGTGATTGATAAAGTGTAAGTTATGCCTTAGCTCTGTTGAATGATGGAAGTTAGTAAAAGAGGAGATTGTAGAACCTGCAGGCATGTGCGGAGTTGTATAAAAATGTCAGTCTGAGATGCTGTCAGTTACAGTGTGAGGAGAAAGAGTGGGTAGATTTTTTTTCCTGTAGTCAGAGTAAACTTTAAAAAAATTAAAGATATAAGACAATAAAATACCTGTCAGTAGTACTTCACTGTATGGTTATCTCCTCCTTGAAGTATTTCTAAAACATCTGTGACTGTGGTCTCTTTAGAAATCCACACAGAAACCCATTTCCACTGTGACTTCTTTCTAGACCTCAGTCCTTGTATTCAAAAAAGATGAAATGTAAGAATTTTCAAAGTAAAATTACACAAGGATAAACTAAATAATAAAACACACTCCTTAAAAACAGGGGAAAAGGACAGACCAAAAATTACTTTCTTTGGCAGTTTAAGAAAAATCTTGATCTTCAGTACTTTCCTTTCGATGTTTAGAGAGTGACATGTTCTGATTTTCACAGAAGAAAGAATGGCCAGAGCTGTGTCCCTTTACAGCCCACGAAACCTTTCCAGGATGACCATTCAGGAGCCCTCAGCTTTCCAAAATAAGGATTTCTGTCTCATCTCTTAGTTAACAGCAGGGCTGCTGTGGTTTAGAAGGAACTACAGTGCTGAAGTGGTTGCAGTTTTGTGAAGGGATATGCATTAGTTGCTTAAGGACTTCTAGGGGTGCATGCTAGTTGTAAGGACTGTGATGTGGTGGATATGTCTGGTTCAGGTCTTGTGGTGTTTCCTGATTCTGTGCTGTTTGTGCGATTAGCTTTAAATCTAGCTAAAACCTCCACTTCAGGAGACTTTCCTTGCAATTTGGTGCATTTCTACTACGTGGTCAATCTGATAATGATATTACATAATCAGTATTAATGGTACTAAATCAGTAATAATGCTACTATATAATCAAATAACTGAGAGAAGGGGAGAAGACTCCTCCAAAAAATTACTGTATGCACTCTGCTGCGTCTTCCTTGTACAGAGGTTTCATTACTCAGCCTTTGGAACTGTTGTCTGTGAGAATGTGATCCAGCCTTGTGAGGTCTTGCTGGAAAATCACATTAATATTTTGTTCTTTCCCCTAGTGTCTGAGTTGGCCTCAGTATTGGTCTGAAAGGTAGGACCTTGCAGCCTTGGCTGATCATATGAATTTGCAGTTCTTTCCTTTGTTGGGTTGAAACCTGTTAACTTGAAAATAGGTATTTAAACACTGTGAGATTAAGTAGGAAAGTTTCCTTAAAGATACAGTGATGTAGTGGTAAATTACTTTGTGTAGGGAGTCTTAGTTGATATATGTACTGAAGAGTTGGTTGTAATTTGATACTGTCTGAATAGGAAAACGAGGAAAAATGGGAGTAACTACTATGCATGTAAAGATCTATTATGCATCTATGCTACAGTATGCTTATTTTATCAAAAAGAGACCATTACGAAAACTGGCTTTTGCACCTGCTCTTCATTAATTTTTGAAGTTAAATAGCTCTGCGTGGTCTTTTCTACAAAATACCAGAGGGCACTTGGGGGTTATTAGCAGCAAATACTTCATGAGTGTGGCTTTCAACACTAATGGTAAAATAATCCACTCCTAGAATTATAGTTTAACTGCTGTTAAGTAAAAAACCACCAACCACTACCCTCAAAAATTTCTGACTAATGGAGAACTCTTGCATTACTTTATACTCTTTTTAGGATAATTAGAATTTGGCATAAATAAAAGTTGAAGTTGTAGTATTAGGGTATCCCTGTTAAATTGGAAAAAATAAAAAAGTAATGGTATATCAGAATAATAGACAAGCACCTCATAACTTAGAAAAAATATCTACCACAGGGATGTTAGAAGCTAAGCTGGTTCAGGAAAAAAGTGTAGGTCAGTCTTTTTCAGGGATGGTGGAAGGAAGAGAATCAGACTCCTTTTTTTTTTTTTTTTTTAGAAGCAAATATTGGTAATTCGTTTTTCTGCAAATAACAAATGTCTTTGCAATTAATTTTGCATGATTGGCCTTTGGTTATCAGCCAAGAAATGTGATCAGTCATATTTTAGTAGTTCTTCAAAATGTCATAGACACAAAATCTGTTCAGCAATCAAATCAGAAGGTATGTCTTGGTGATACTCAGTTGTCTGTATAGCATGCAGCTTTACTCTGGTGTGATTTACATCAGCCATAGTCTGTAGTTTTGCCACTTCTGAAACTTTCAGATTTCAAAAGCCCAAGCCTCTGTTCCATTGTGTGTGGAGTAAGTGCTCTAGCAGGAAAGGGTCAGTGTTTCAACACTAATGAATCCTGACAGTGAGGGACAACTCGTGTTCATGGAAGGATATAAAAGGGATCTTGATGTTACTTTAAATGCAAAATGGAGGAGGGTTGGCTTCAGGACTGGAAAATATGTTATCTTTAAAGACTTCTCAGCCTCAAAGTTTGACTGGGATTTTACTTAAAAGCGGGAAAAAAAAACCAGAATTCTTAACTGGAAAACAGAGAGAGCCCAAACTTCAAATACATCCTTCTCACTCTGATTTTCTTGGACCGTTTCAGAGTTACTTTGACCTGACTTGAGTTGTGGGATATCATTGTATGAAATATAGCACTAACAAAACTAGAGCAAAGAACTATTTTCTCAGTGTATCTTGGTGAGCATTTGGTGGGATTTGTGGATACCAGATTTTGGATAACAGTTGAATAACTGTCAGTTTAGCTTAAAATCAGTGAAAATATTTAGAGGACAGTAAATATTTGCTTCTTAAATTAAACCGGATGGACAAGCCTGTAGTTGTAGCCTAGCACTAAAACTGAAGTTTGAGAGCGATGGGAGAAACTGGTAAGGATCTGTTGCCTTGACCAGGGTAGAATATTTTGAATTTGGAAGAAGCAGGTAGGTACTGTGGTTCCTGCAGTGCTATTTGGTGCTTGGAAACAAGCCAAGCCAGATCATTGCTGCTGCCAGTTCTTCAGCTTGGGTGGCAAATATGTGATATTTATGCTTTATTGGCCCAAGTTTTAGTAAATTTTCACATTATTTCTCTCTTACTGGTTATTTTAGAAATAGCTGAGCTATATGTATATATATATATATATTGTGTCTTGATGAAAATACAGGGAGAATTTCAGAGCTTCCAAGTCAGGCTCTCTGAAAATAGGAAAAAGGAGTTGTCAAGAGCATTTTCTCTCCAACAATGTGCTCATGTGACTATGTGCTGTAAGTGAGATGCAGGATAGGAAACATCTTGTGTGAAACTGCCCTGATGAACTGTTTTCTCCCCTGCCTCTGCTGCAATGACCTTATGCATTATGCAGTGATAAACTAATAACTAAATACTATGTATCAGTTGGTTTGCTGAGTGCCTCCCTCGAGGCTATGTGGCTTGCAGAAGCACTGTGTATTCCCTAGAATGGATTTAAGAGCAATGCTTTGAGAAATTGGATTTTATCACCAAGACTCACAGCATGAAGGATGCATTTAACCTTAGTTTGAAAGTACCTCTGGCAGCTCCTATGTGCAGTGATGCTTGCTAGAGGTGTGTTTGGGGAGTGAAGGGTCAGGATCTTCAACGTTTGTGTTCAGTTGCTCTTTTGGAAGGCAGCCAGCACTGTCCTCTCAACACCAGGAAAGGGCAATGCAGTTGAACAGCCTTGTTCAGCTGAACCTGAGCAGATTTTGTTGGGACGAATAAATGTCTCTTTCCCCATCGCAAATAGCTCCCTCTTCCTCCAACTGCTTGTCTTTGCAGATAGCTTGTGAAATTCGAAGGCATTAGTCTCTTCTGAGGTGGCAAGAATATTTTTGTGTTGGTAACTGTTTCTTTGGAGAAGCATAGCAGCTCCTCCTACAAACAGTTTGTATGTTATGAGGACTGTCATGCTTGAATGTAATATAATGTCTTTCCACTAAATGAAGTACCCACAGGAGACTAGCTGACTTAAGAGCACTGGCAATGGAATATAGACCCTTTAATCTCTAGGAATGATAAAGTATTTACACTTGATGGCTGTATAATGACATAACTACTGACAGTCTTGCTTCCAAAAAAGAGGTCTTAATATCGCACATATTTCCCTTCAAGTATTTTCAAGAAAACCACAGTTTTCTTGAATCACTGTGATCCTCAGTGCCTCGTCTACTTGTTTGGGCCTTGCCAGTCCCAGTTGTATTGTGCTGGTAAAAGGATGTGAAGCAGCTTTGTATTGTGCTACTTCAGTTGTGAGTAGACTTCTGTTTTCAGGGCAAATACCTATTTCTGCCTTCTGAGAAATTATTTTCCTAAAATGCTAGTATTTTTGGTGAGGGCAGCTCAACAGATAAATAAGCCACTAAAACTTGGTGGTTTGATCCTTTGTTGATAACCATATTTCAGTCTTGCAGGGAGTGTTTGATCTGAAATCTGTTTTGGAAAGCTTGTCTTCAGCAATGATAAGTTTTAAGATTTAAGGTGAGCATCAAATGTAGATAGAACAGGTGCCACCACTTACTTCAGAAGCCATATAAAGAGGAAAACAAAGATGTTCATAGATTATTTTCATTACTTGATTTATTCACACGTAAGGAAATCCGTGTGAATATAATGATTTATATGAAGCAGAGCTGCTTCTCTTTATTAGAGGTTGCTAACATTTTGCCTTCTTTTTGATATAAAATAAAAAAGGATAGTATGAAGTACTCACGTGTCTTCTACACTTTTGGATTAACATCCTGCTTTCTGCAATATGTAAAGGTTCACTGAAAAACAAAACCCAACACAGCTTACTGGAGTAATGATAATTTTGCGCTCTTTATCGATATGCTTCAGATGCTAAGTTGTGAATAGACAGAAGTGTTACTTTCCTGTTAATTCTTTTTGAAAGATGATTTCTTTAATTATCTGGATGCCATAAATTGTCCTTCCCCCTTTCAGTAAAGCTGCTTCACTTCTGTAGCTTAACTTGTACTAAATTGATGGTGACGAATGGCATGGTTTAAGAAGATAAATGTCAGGAATGTCTTCTAAAGTAGACATTCAGATTTTTTTGGATTAATGGGAAAGAAGGTCAGTAATTGCATGGATTTCAATAAGCTTGAAAAGAAATGGCATTCCTGTGGTGTTAGTGATTATTAAAACATTGAATTAATTTCAAGAAACTGTACTTGGGTTTAATGTATCTTGCATTGTGTAAGGGCTGCCAATTTGTACAGATGATAGGATATAACTCATAAAGCAATGTATTTTTAGGAGAAAAAAAGTTACAGCAGGCAATAGATCAAGGCCTGGATGTTGGTTGTAATATTAGTTCTGCTTTATTAAATAGGGCCCTCCAGACTTCCAGCAGCATACACCAGGACCAGTTCCTACCAACTACTCCCAAGCCCCAAGGCTGCCAATCCAGGACCAGTGGAGAGGGCCACCACCACCGCCACCACCACTCCCTCCTCCACCTCCTCAGGATAGAGATCCTTTCTTCATAGCAGGTAAGAATCTTCATTTCTGTTAACATAAAAAGAATCCACTTTTTGTAAAGTGGCTATGCAGTGTAGGTGTATATCGTATAATATCAAGTGTTTGGAGGAACCTCAAGGCTTGAAGATCCTGTTTGATGTAGCCACACCTAGTGCATGCCAAAAATTCCAGTAGTCTAATACCTGTTCATTTTTTGGATGTAATTGTATGTTTCTGCCTGTAACTACCAGCAATCTGGGTATTTATACAGATACACAAATCACTATTTAAGTGGTTGTTGCAATAAAGTTCCGTAATTTGTTACGTTATAAGTATCTATACTGTAGGTATAGATAGTTACATTAGAGGTATCTATACAAGTACTTTCCATACACTTCACTAGTAACTCTTTAAACCATCTGGACTGTGTGTGTACTGTAAGAAATCTGTTCAGGTTAGCTAAAATAATACAGCAGAGTAAACAAAGTAGTGTATGTGTGTGTGTGTGTATCTAGATGTATGTATATACCATCTATATGTAACATAGGTATATAATACGTGTTACAGACATTTCACACGTACAAAATACATAAGACTTACTAAATATCTGGTCAGCAAATGGTATCACCATTTTATGAGTTCTTGTGTTCATGAGTTCCCTGGAATCCTTCATTGATTTCATTAAAGTAGAATTTCTGAAAGCTGTTGCTAATTCCAGCAAAGTACCTACCAGTTGTGCTGGTCTTTCAAGCATCAATTCCTTCTATACACAAGTGCAGAAAGGAAAGAAATATAACCTTGAGAGTAGCCCTTAAAATGAAAGCATCCCGTACAATTTTGCTTTCTACAAATATCAGGTTATTTTTCCAACTCAAAATAGAGCTTTATGTTTTGAAAGCCTGTCTGTGTCCCATGGAGCTTGTCATTTAATCACTTCCCTGATTCTCGCAGATCCAAGGTTTCCCAGTCATCCCTTGTTTGAGCAGCGAAGCCCACCACCACCGCCACCTCCACCACTTCTTAACACTGCACATCCTGTTCCTGCTCAAAATCCAATGCCGTTTGCCCAGCCTGGGCCAGCATTCACCCAGCAGGGACAGCAGCCTGTGTTCCCCAGAGAGCGGCCAGTCCGGCCCAACATCCAGCCCCAGGGTCCCGTGGGGATTCTCCACTTCAACCAGCCTGGTTCAGCGAACCCCCGGCCCTTCATCCCTCCCAGGCAGCAGTTCCTGCAGGCTCCGGGACAGCCCTTCCTGGCTGCGCACACCCAGCCCAGCATGCAGGTATGGACTGGTAGGAGCGGGTCAGGTTGCCTAGGGCTGCCTGTAGGCTTAACTAGGACTAACTAAACAGCAGTCATTTGAGATACTGAGGTATGGGGCAGATGGACCTGTAACACTTTTTATTGCTGTGCCTGAAGAAGTGGTTAAATTTCACCGCGGTTGCCACACGAAGGTATTTCCGAGGCTGCAGCCTGGCCCGGGTCCTTAAGTTGCTTTGGCGCCGCAGGGGTGGGGACAGTGGCCCCGGCCCGTCAGCGCAGAGCGGGAGCGCCCTCTGCCGCTCGGCTGTGGAGCCTGGCAGGGAGCCAACGGCCTCTCGCTGACCTGGGGGAAGTGGAATGGCTGCTTTCAGTGGGTAAATGGTTTGGGCATGTGTAGAGTCATGTGGAGGGCCCTGCATTTTCGGTGGGCTTTGTGCAGGATCTTGTTACGGTGTCTGTGTTTTAAATGTGGGGAAATCGTGGACTCTGATGATGTTGGGGGGAAAAATAATTAACCAACCAAACAAACAAAGCCCTGTTTTTAAAGTCACTAGAAAAGGGATCAGAGGCAGGAGAACCCTTGCATTTGTCTTTTCCCACTTCAGGTGTGGACTTAAACAGGTTCAAGTGTAGAACTACCTTGCACAGCTTCTGTTAGTGGGGATTTTTTCCTCAGTATATTTTTTGTATAGCCTGGTCCATAGCTGCTTAGAGATGTTTTGAAGACTTGGGAGGCTGGAGTTACTTTTCAGGAGTTTATTTACCTTGAAATTAAAACCAAATAATATTTTTCTTCATGTGAAGGGTCCCTTGCCTCCTCCATTACAGCCTCAGCCACAACCTCAGCCTCAGCAGCACCACCACCAGCAGCCTCAGCAGCAACATCATCACCAGCAGCAGCAGCAACACCATCATCATCTCCAGGGGCCACCACAGCCCTTGATGCCCATGAACCAGCCACAGTTCAGGCCTCATATACAGGCCACACAGCAGCAGCCACCAAATAACAACAGGATGCAGTGTCAGCCACGACAGGGTCCAATGAAGCCAAGGCATGTAAGTACCGCATAAGCCACTGTTGCCCTGTATAGTTCTGCATGAGTAACAGGCTTATAAGCACAGGTGTCAAAACTCAACAGTGTGGGTTTTCATTCCCATTCATTCCTTTTTTGCACTGTCCCCTTCTTTCACCATTTCTTGCTCCTTATCTGCCTTCATCATCTTATAATCTACACCCGAAAATAGCATGTCTTATGTTTCTGTTTTTACCTTTCTTTACTCCAGTTTTCAGTTTTTTTCTTCATGTGGGTCAATAAGAGATTTCAGTTTGATTTGATTTGATTTTCAATTGGAAGGCCTCTGTACCACTGCTAGTAAGCTTTCTGGTTCAGAAAGTGTCACCCAGGTCTTGGGAGTTTTCTGCTGTGCTGTTGATCAGTTGGTTGGGATAGCACAAGTCTGTGACAGTGTTCAAGACAATGTAATTGTAGTTCAGAATATTTGCTTTGATTAGGGAAAGTAAATCACATAGTAAAGCCAGTTTCTGCAGAAGGTGTTACACAAGTGATACTCAGTTAAAAAACAAACCAAACTGTTGTTAAAATGTTCTCATTTCTTTGATTTTTTTTTAAAACACCTTTTTTTACCCAAACTTGACTAAATCATGAAAATGTGAAAGAGGAAGCACTTCAGTCTTTTGTAGTGGAAGTCTGCAGGTTTTTTTTTTCTATTTTTACAGAATACACCGTCACAAAATATTGTCAAGCGTCCAAATCAGCAGCTCCAGTCAACTGCTCCAAGGAACAGTAACTTGCGCGAGTTGCCGATAGCACCTTCCCATGCAATGGAAATGAGCAACAACAGGAGAACCTCTACCCCTGCTGCTCAGGTCAAACCCATCACTAGCACTGTCTCTGCCACCAAGTCTGCTGGTGTTGGAAACTCACAGGGAAGGCCTGAGATGAAACCTAAACCAATTACACCGGTGGGCCAGGCAAAATCAGAAGCAAAATCTGAACCAGAGGTAAGGATTTGGAAAACAAAACAAAAACCCAAACAATCAAAAAACCCCAAACACACATGCAAATACCAACAAGAACAAAAAAATAAACAAAGAACTCCCACCTTTTAAAAACTCTCCTAGTCTGAATTGTGAACTGTAAGCACACTTAACGTATTATTCACCCAATATTTTTTGATGCCACTAGGGACCTCCTTTCTGAGTTGCACTTTTGCTCTTTGTGGTAGCAAAACCAGTCTCCATTGACAAAAGAAGTCTGGAAGGTTGGGGAGTCTGTGGTGAATCTGTTTTGCAGGAGGAGGAATAATTTCTCCTGTGAAAAGGCAGAGGTTGCGTAAAGGTTGTCAGGGATGCAAATGGATTAAATACCTATTGTGCTTGTTTTTATCGTCCAGGGATATGATCCTTGGTTTTCTTCTTTTTCCAGGTAATAATAATCACTTTCTTCTAAGTCAGAAAGCCTCTTCTCTTTAAATTTCCTGTGATGCTGTATGGCTTAAAAAAAAGCTAATTGGAGAGCTATCTTTCTCATACTGTTTTCGTAGAGTCAGAAACTGAGATGCCAGTGTTTTGGGCTCCACTGGATCATGCAGTGTGAACAGATGACCATTTTCCTGCACAGATTCTCGTGGAAGCTAGGGAAGAGCACTGTTAGTTTGAGAGAGTGGATGGGATTGCACTGATGGTGTTGATGTTAATCTTGAACATCAGAAGGTGGAAGAGGAACATGATGACTAAATGCACCCTGTATAATTTCTGAGTGTCAGGTTATTCTGAGCAGAAGTGTAATTCTTTGTAGTTTAGTTGACCATGAATCTTGTCTCGAGGACCAGATTTTCTTCAATAACTGTTGAAAGCTTTAGTTGTGATAATACTGTCTTCCCTTTAAGCTGCTCATGATTACCTTTTCATTTTCTTCTTGAATTAGGGATGGTCATAACTAATTTGCACAAGTGAGGCACAAAAGAAACTGTTAGCTAGCAGTGTTTGACCTCCTGTGCACTTGCCTTTCAATGGAAATATTAAAAAAAAAAAGAAATTTTTTTTCAGCTTTCAATTCCAATCCTTTTTTTCGATGACTTAAATAATCCCTTTCCCCTCAGTTCAGTCCCTTGGAATAATCTAAGTCACCAAAAATGCAGTTCCTCTTAAAGGAAGCCTCTGTCTTTCAGGCCAGTAGTAAGGTAAGTCTTGAAGCAGATCAGCTAAAGGCCTCCCCATCAAAAACATCTTCAAGTTCTTCTGTAGCGTGGTAATATGAAAATTAAGGCATTAGTTCTGAAATTTCTCTGGGAGTGCTTAGGAATTAAAAACAAAAAAATCCAAAGCAGTCATCTTTTTCTCTCCATTTTAAGTTTTGAGCCTATTTGAACGAACCTGTAGTTACAAGTCTAATCTTACTTGTGTAAATTCTTGGTGTTTCACAAATAAAGCTTTCATTTCTGTGCCAAAGCTATCTTTGAACACAGTTTGATACTTGTTTTTTATAAGTTTTTACAAAATAGGATACAAAGAAAAGTTGTCTTGGAAAAAATGTCTTCTGGCATTTCCTATGATGAACAGCAGAAGTAAAGCCTTTGTGGGTAAAATGGGCAAGTACTAGGAAAGTGTGTGCACAGAACCTTTCTCCTTTCAAAGAAGACTTGAAGTAGAGCCTGATGCTGCAAGCAGTGTGGTAGCAGCCATCCCTTTATAAGCTCTACCACTGAGATGGGCTTACTCACTGATGTTGCTTATTGTCACTTCTGCAACCAGGATTGCTGCTCTGGCAATGCTTATTTCCAAGCATTTAATCATGTTCTTCACTGTCATTGTGATGTAACTTACTACGTTTCTCTTCTTAGGCAGATGGTAATGTTTTGCAGTCTTTTTTTCTGGGTTTTTCCTGTAATTGGCTAACTTTGTCCTGTTCTTTTTGCTTTCTGTGAAGATGAAAAAGAGTTCAGTTCTGTCATCTTTTCTGGCTGTATCACTCGTAACTGCATTGGGCAGGTTATTTTGCAAGTGTCTTCAACTGGAAAATTATTAAGACTTTTCTTTGCATTCCTCTTCCTGAAGAATCAGTGGCCATATATGAGTCCCCTGTCATTCAGGAACCACCAAAAAATAGCAATTGGACTATTAAAGGTTTTGCTCACTTTCAAAATAGATATTTGAAAGGTTTGCAACCTGAGGGACTAGAAGATTAAAATCTTGTACTTTCTACCTCCCATTCCTGGGAGGCTGCAAAACACTGACTTTAAATGACTTTGTTTAGAATAGGTGTTGCTCTCTCAAATGTAAACTTGCTTATCCTCAGTCGGAAAGATCATTTTGTTAATGAAATTGGAAAGTATGAATGATGACTGTGGGCCTAATTCTGCTCATGTTGAGCTCAGTTTTGGATAAGAGGAATTAAAGCAATGCTAAGCATTTCTGAGTTTAAAGAAGGGGAAAAATGTAGAATTTCTTGAGAAGAAATAGATGTTGGGGCTCAGAACAGGAGAGGGATTAGTATAGCACTGTGTAATCATAGGTGTACTGATATCACTACTTACATTGCAGTTAATGTCCCAGATACACTGAAAGAAAACTTTCACCTTTCATTCTCCCAAACCCAGTAAATTTTGAAGTTGAGTTGTTGTATTTTTTGTTGCTATCTTTCTTTAACAAGGCTTACAACATGGAAAATAATTGCTGCATTAAGTTATTAGACCAAATGTATCTAAATCTTTTCATCTTTTTGGAAATTCAGTACCTGAATAATAGTACATGTCTAAATTGGAGTTTTTTCAGTTTAATAGGCTTGATACCCAAATTTTGGTAATGGTGTTTCCTGTCTTGTGCTTAGAAGATTCTGCCCAACACAGTCTTGACAGTTGGAAGATCACAAGAGGGCAGTGTGCTTCTCAGAGTAATTTACGACCTTGTTCTTAATTCTCTTCCTGTTTGTCCAAGATGGATAGTTCTGTAGGGTGACTCCTCCCTTCCTCGGGGGCTCAGGAGCTGGTGTAATCTGTGGTCTGAAATGTGTGATGGGTGTGTAGGTGCCTTTATTTAACATACTCTTTGGTGTGGAACACAGGCAGCCAAATGATGCTATTTGGATCTAGCCTTGCCTTTTACTGACACTTCTCATGAATATTTGGACAAATTATTCTAGCTTTTTTTGTTTTAATGTTGCAACTGAAAAAATAAAGATAAACCTGCTGAACAGATTTGTGTTTATGCCACAGATCTAATCATTTTGATTGCTCTGTCCTCGTTCTGCTGATGGACACAAGTCAGCCTGGTTGCATGATTGCTTTTTAAGGGATTCTGGTTTAATGTGTGTCTGATAGCAAATCAGAACACTTACAGTACCTGTTTTTTATGACTCTGCATTTAGTTCTGTTAACTGTAATAAAGCCTACAGACCTCTGGAAAGGTGCAGGCTTTGCTTTTTCATTTAAATTCACTATACAAAAAGCAGACTACTGATACTAGGACTTAAATTTCAGTATAAAGTTTAATCCCTTTTTTTAGAGCATAATTTGCTGTCTTTTTCTCAGGTAGCAGTGTCATTCTAAGGTCACCTGGAGAGTGGTGTAGGACTGCTGCTTCTTTTACTGATGCCCTTCAGATAGACTCAGAAGAGCAGCCTGTAACATTTTCTTTTGGCACTTCCCATCAAAACTTCTTTGGACCTTAAGGCAGAAGAAAAAAACTGTAAGGCTTAGTCTTCCCTTGAAACCACAGTGAAATACACTGTGTTCAGGAACTGTTTAAAGATGGATGAGAGTTTCTGCTTAAAAGTAAGAAAACCCAAAGCAAACAAAAATAAAAACCTAGCAACTATCCAAAACCACCTCCAGAAAAGCAAGGGAACTGATTTGCATCTCTGGCCTTTTGTACTCTGTAGCTTTCTGTAAAAGGAGGAGTCATGTACAGTGTACCAGTTCTTCATATCTTGGGCTGCATCAGCAGAGGCATGAGCAGCAGGTCTAGGGAGGTGATGCCTCTCTACTCTGCCCTTGTGGGGCCTCACCTGGAGTACTGCATCCAGTTCTGGGCTCCTCAGCATAAAAAAGATGTGGAGCTGTTGGAGCAGGTGCAAAGGAGGCCACAAAGATCATCAAAGGACTAGAGCATCTCCCCTATGAGGATAGGCTGAAGGAGCTGGGGTTGTTCAGCCTGGAAAAGAGAAGGCTTCGAGGGGATCTCATAGCAGCCTTTCAGTATCTAAAGGGGGCATACAAGATAGAAGGGGAGAGACTTTTCAGCTGGTCAGATTGCAGTATGATAAGGGGGAATGGATACAAGCTGAAGGAGGGGAAATTTAGACTGGAGATTAGAAGGAAGCTCTTTACCCAGAGGGTGGTTAGGCACTGGCACAGGTTGCCCATAGGAGTTGTGGATGCCCCATCCCTGGCAGTGATCAAGGCCAGGCTGGATGTGTTCCTGGGCAACCTGGTCTAGTGTGTGGCGTCACTGCCACAGGCAGGAGGGTTGGAACTAGATGATCTTTAAGGTCCCTTCCAACCTGGGCCATTCTATGATTCATAGTGTGGAGTTTCCTTCAAAAAAGTGTAAAACATCAATAGCTTATCCAAGAGAAAAGCTGGTCTCATTTCTTTCTGTTTCTTCACCTGCAGATAATGTTGCTTTTGGCAGAAAACTTCCAAGCACAAGGTGTGAACTTTTATGACAACTTTGGAGGATGTTTACTTTATCCCAGTTGCTTTTGGGGCAGAATACTTGCTGCTTTGTTGTTGTTGGTTTTGATTGTTAGTTCGTGGTATGGTTTTTCTGTTTGTTTGTTTGTTGGTTGGTTTTTATTGCTTTGTTTTGGTCCATTTATTTATTTTGTCTTGTTGAAGAAATCTGTATTGGATTTATTAAACTAATGAGATGAAAATTATTAGCAGTAGGCATTGTGTACTGTTTCTGTCTCAACTTGATACACTGCCTTGCCTGTTCTGTATGACAGAGATCCTGATTACATATTATAGGTAATTTACATATACTGTATATATAAGCCCTCACACGCTACAGTAGAGTGTATAAATAAGGTGTTCTTAAAGCTGACCAACAGAAGATTTAACTGCCCCTGTTTTTATCCAGTAAGTACTTTGCTGCAATCCTGAGTCTGTACTGTTAGGTCATTGCACAACTAATTTCAAGTAAACCTCCTGATGCAAATACTTTGTTAGACATCACAGGGCCTTTCTATTGTTTGGTCTTTCTGTAGCTGCAAGGGTATTTTACTGAGAACTTAACTATAGTAGCAACTTCTTTGTGAAGATGAAGGATTTATGTCTTATCTGTAGCATGTAACAGGCTGATCCGCAGTTGTCATATGACCTCAGAGCTCTTGGCCCTTGATTTCAAAGCATACCCTTTAAGAATGAATTCTTACTAATTTCCTAAGTACTGAGTTGAGTTCTGAAGGGAAAATTTTAGATTATGTTTGAGATGAGGAAAGAAGCAGTTACAGCTGAAGGAAACAAGTGTTCAGAATTTGGGCATCTGAATTTTGTGAGTACAAATGTGGCTCTGTGGGGCTTTTATATCTGTGAAACAACTTTATGATTCAGTCTTATGCTTTTATTTTTCTCCTTGAGTTAGGGAGGATCCTGGGATATATCAATAATTGAATTAAACACTTGAATTAAAACAACCAACCAACAAAAAGGTTGCACATTTGGGTTGCATATGTACAAAAAATTGTAACTGTTTGTCAGAGATTCCCAGTTTTTGAGAAATATTTTAGCATTCTTTCTTCTGTAATTTGCTGACATGAAAACTATTGTTACTTCGAGAGCCAATTTTTATTAGGGGTGATCAATATATCTTTAGAATGTTAAGTTTCTTACCATTTGTAAGCAGTCTACAAGCCTCGAACTTAGTATTTCAAATGGGTGAAAAGAAAAAATTCAAAGAATGGAAAAGTATGCTTTGTAGTTTTTAAAAATGCATGTAATTGTACTGCAAAAGCAATTTGATTTCTTTTCCAGGATGATGAGAATCTGCATTTCCTAGACTTGTCCATTTTTATACAGCTTCTCATAAGAACCTTTTGTGCCAAAGCTGAAGAATATTTAGAAAGATTATTTAATGGTGTGTGATACTTTCAGAAGAGCCCAGGGCTGGAATATTAAAGGGATTCTCTATATACCATTAATATTCCAACACTGCATTTGGCAACATTTTGATTCTGAAGAGAGTGCATGAGTTCAAGGTCAGAGAGATTGACTTGTGCTGTTCATTATAACCAATTATTGTGTGACAAATGAGTTTGAGATCAGGGTGAAAATTCTGTGAGAAAAATCAATAGTTCTAATCAGGGCCTTTCAGGTCATTTACCACCCTACCTTTTGTTACTTTGTCAGAAAAGAGCAAGATAAAACCTGTGTGACAGTGAGTTGCCTCTGTATTGTTACTTTCCATTTGAAACATATTTTGATATCTTGAATTATATTAATAGTTTAATTGGTTTTAGAAACTTCTAAATGAGTTCCAGTTTTTAAAAGTTCCTCTTTCTTTTTTTTTTTGTATTCTGATAATTTCTCAACTGATATTAAATCTTTTTTTTTGTCTAGGAAGTAGTATATCTTAAGTCCTAAACCAGATTTGAGATGTTTGTGTGTAATGAATAGCAAATAAACCTTACCATCACATATACTTCACTAATACTTCAGTTTGATATCAGGGATGGTTTAAAAAGCTCTTCAGACTTAGAGCTTTGTGACATCTGAAACAACAGTTTAATGTTGTTTTGACCAAGCTGGGCATTTGTGGAGAATTTAATAAATTCATTTGTGTTTTCTTTTGTAGTATCCAGATGAAGATGAAGAAACTAGATTGTATCGCTTGAAGATAGAAGAACAGAAGCGTCTGAGAGAAGAAATCCTGAAGCAAAAGGAGCTGAGGCGACAGCAGCAGGCTGGGGCTAGAAAGAGAGAGTTGCTGGAGAGACTTGCACAGCAACAGCAGCAACCTTCTACACAACAGTCCTACATGCAGCAGGAGGAAGACTCCTCTGAGTTCCCCACCAATGGCAGCCCTTACATACCCCACTCTGGCTTACAGACCAGGCAAAATGTGAAAAACAGACTCCTTGTTAAAAAGCAAGATACAGTAGTTCCAAGTATCCAACCTAAACCCGCAGATTTCCCACAGGTCGGGGCAAATACGCAGTATCAAGGACAGCAGATGAAGCCAGTGAAGCCGCTGAGGCAGACTAGAACAGTACCTCTGAGTCAGCCTCAGACACCACAGAAAGTCTTACAGACAAAGCCTGCTGCAGCATCACTGCCTGCAACACAGACTCCTCGAGTGGCTTCTGTACCAGCAAGGCCCCAGGAATTGAAACCTGCCGTGAAAAGGACTGTCATGCAGCGGACAAACAGTGGTAGTGGAGATGGGCCCCATGTCGGCAGCAAAGTCAGGGTGATTAAGTTGTCAGGAGGGGTAAGTTTCCAAGGCTCATCTCATGTGTTTGTGTCATCATGGTTTGGTTTTGTGTGTTTGATTCTGTGTAATCCCAAAATAAAAGACGGGTTTAAGCTGAGGAGGGAAGTAGCAGGTTTAGCAGACATAATAGTCCATATTGTTACATTATATTTTCAGAGCTATAAGTTGTTAGTAGTTAATTCAGAAATTAATATTTCCTGTAACACTTTCCTGCCAGGTAGTTTTTGCTGAAATCACACTGAAATAATATTCCTTTCTTAATTTGTAACTTGAGTCTGAAAGACACTTCACCTGACTGTGTGCTTAAGGTTGATAGGTCTGTTAACGAGTCAGAGAAAAGGATTTAGATGGCTACATTCAAGGTTCAGTTAAAAAGCTAGGCTCTACTTGTTTGGGAGTTGAAGCCACCTAATTTAGTTGCATGCTGGTGTTAGTGTGGTTTCTGTACTCAGGGGAAGATTGTTTTTATTTTCTTGGGAAACGTGTTGTGAAACTAATGTAAGCAGTATATTGAAGGGGGGGTGTTTTCTCTTAGAGGCTGGGTCTAAAATGTTACCATTTAACTTCTGCATCTAAATGAGATTTCCTTATCTTTTGATGAGGGGTCTATTATCTGCAGAGTGTCCCTTGAGCTCTAGTATTATGGAGGACTCACAATGCTGGTTTTGATGGCAGTGTGCATATTTTAAGATCTGGGGCTTTGCTTAGAAAGTATCTTGAACAAATTTCTTCTGTCTTGATGAAAAGACAAGTCAATTTGTTAGGGCTCTGAAGAAACTGAGATGAAGGGACATGTTGTCAGTGTGAAATCTGTCCTTATGCTGAGGAAGAGAGAAGAGTGTGATGTGATTTAATGCTGTGATACATTGGAGGTAGTTTTTGGAAGAGTGCTTCTTAAACTATTCAGAGCATTAAGTAGGGAAACTTTCAGAACTGCTGTAAGTCTGTAATGAAGTGAACAGTGTGTTAACAGGGACTGAACAAGGCCTTGGAGGGTAGGCTTTACTCTCTGGAAATGGCGAGGAAGTCAAAATGCCAATCTTAACTACATTTTATTTTTATTTTTTTTTATGGCTCATAAAACTTAAATATACTTAAAAATTGCAAATTGCATGATAACCAAGCAGCCTTCAGAATATTAGCACAAAGGATTTTATTGACTATATAGAGCTGGCAAAAACCTTACTTGGAGGATGTCTGATTCCTCAGACATAACTTAAGTACAAGATGTTGAAAGGAATTGATTCTGTTGGGCTAAAAATATTTATATATAAATATGTCTGCTGGAATCCCAGTGGCCTTCAAGAGATGTGACAGGTTTGCTATTCATGAATAATTGAATAAAGCAGTCGTGCACAACTTTTATGTGGCGAAACAAAACAATACCAGTCACCACTGTGTACAGCTCTTCCTAACAAATGGCTATCGGTGCCCACAGGAACATCCACAATGAAGTAGTTTTTATCATAATGCTCTATTTCAAAAAACTAAATGATCTGTTTCAGATAAGTCTCATGAGCTTCGTTAAATGCATGTGTAACCCTTCTTTCATTGTATGCAGAAACGGATTTGCTCTGCCCTTCCTAACTTCAGATACCAAGGTTTTAGCAAAGTAAAGCAGGTTCTGTACATGGAGCTATTATTACCTTTTTCATACTGTTGTGGACGTTTTAATTTTTCCTTCCAACTGTGGAAGGCAAAATGCAAGCACCACAATTAGCTGTTTGATCAATATAGTTGATGAATTTTTAATCAGTTAGAGACAAGCTGAATTTATGACTTTGTTTCTTTGACCACACAAGGAAAAAGAAAAACTTGAGCAGCAAGGAGTCCAGTCTTGCCCATTGTGACAGGATTTTAAAGAAAAATTAAAGGCTACTTGGCCTCTGAATAATATAAAGATAACAGATCACATTTTGTTTCTATGTCTGGTGTTTAGTCCTGCCATCTGCTTTGTTTATTTTCAGAACTTTTGCCTCAGCACTAAAGCAAAAGCCAATCTCATTTTTCCTAGCCGTTCTCCTTAACGTGTAATAGTGCTTCATCTGATTCCCCGCCTTTGGCCAAAGGGATGGCTACTATCTCTTAGCTGTGTGCACTGACTTGATCCTGCAGTTCAGCAGCCCTGTCATTTCTCAGTCTAATCACTTGTATTCTTTTTCCTTTCTAGAGCTTTTCTGTGCAGAGATGTTTTGAATACCCATGTATGAGTGAGATGGCTTGTGATTAGACGCAATGCAGGTTGCTTTTTGAGAGTCTCTTGATTCGCACTGGTAAAGACTTGGAAAGTCCTTTCTCTTGCAGCCTATTGACTGTGGTACAGCATGACAGTAGATAGTCAGTTGAAGAAGCTGATTGAGGCCAGACAACTACTAACTCTAGATCAAATTGACCTAAGTCAGGACCTGGTAGCAAAGGACTGTTATAAATGTAGTAGGACCATTGGTAGAACCAGGACTAAATGGTGTTGTGTTGCTGGTGATGTTTTTTTGTTTAACAGTTAAGGAGATGTACTTGGTGTATTGGTGAGATCTGTCATGTTACAAATACTGTCAGAAGAGAATGGTTTCTTCTCTTGAGGTCTGAGCTTCTAACTATGTTTATTTTGTTGCTGGGCACTGCAGTACTGCTGAAGATCTACCTCGAGGTAGAAGTATCCCTTGTTACTTAAGGTAAATTGGCCTTTCATCTGTTTCCCCTATATTTGCTCTTTAGAGGATTTTGCTTTTTAAGTAGATTTATGGAATTGTAAGAATTATTAATGAAATTCTAAGAAATACTTTAATTTGTCGAGTTTGCCTGATTCATAAGGTGCCTTAATTTATGGCTTCTTATGCTTAAGGAAAGGGAAGTAGAAAATGATGTGTGCCAGACTAAGCCTGGATATCCAGGTGACACATTGGGTACTGTCATTAATGATTTTGTCTGATGCTTTTTCTTCAAACAAATCTTGTCCCCTGCCTCCACCCCAACACTGATGTGCTCATCCCTTTCTAATACTCCTGTAATTTAAGCAGGAATAGCAGTTTTCCATTATAATTACTCCTTTAAATGCTGTGCTCCTGGAAAATGAGGCAGGATTTAGCAGATCGCCTTTGGTGGTTTTGGGGTTGCTTTTTTTCATAGAGGCTCAAATGTATTTGATGGATCCAGTGTGCTTTATAGTTTTCTGTGACATATCTTCAGAGCTATCCTTTGCAGATAGTAGGAGTTCAGTGTATTTGCTGAGTGTTCATACTAGTATATTTTACTAATAAAACATTTGAGATTTGACTGGCTTGTTGAGGAGCCTGAAGTCAATCCTAAAGATAACCATAAGAATAAACTCAGTGAGATTGCACTTAAAAATGTGATCATAAAATTATTTAAAAAGAGGAGTGAAATGACAGTAGAAATAATTTGTTCTGTCTTGAAAGGGGGATGAACTCTGTAGCATTCATGACAGATTTATCCAACCCATTTCTGAGATCTCATTATTGGAGATTTCTTTGGCCATCTATTCCAGGGTCTACTGAATTTTCTTAGTGACTAAACCACATGTTCTTGCAGCAATTTTGAATCTAGGACCATTTGTATTATACTTCAACAGAGATGGGAAAGAATTTATGTCCATCTTTGTAGCTGTGTCTCTTTTCAAAGATCTCTTAACTTTCTGAGCACTAATATCCTTCACTCCCTCTTGATGGGGCATGTTTTCTAACACTTTGACTGTGTGGTTTTCTTTGGACCCTCTGTGATCAGTCTGTCAGTAAATAGTTCTAGTACCAAGTGCAATTGAATTCCTCAAGCCAACATATCAGAAATGCCTTTAGTCCTGGAAGAACAGGTTTGTGCCAGCTACAGCCTTAGATGTCTTAAAGTCATATGAAATATGTGCTGAACATATTTTTCATTTACTTGCGGTTTCTGTGGGAAATGATGGTATCTTAAAAATCTTTGTATCGTTCAGTCATCTTATATTGTTGTTGGGTGATTTCTCTCTAGCCAGAAAATGGCCTGCCATGCTGTCTGTCCCAGAGGCCTGAAAATGCTGTTTCTTATGCTGCACCAAGAACACACCAGTCTTTGTCTCTGTATAAAGCTGCACAATGAGCTTTTTTCATAAATACATAAAAATCTCAGTGTTCCCTGTTGGATTAGAAGCCATATCTTTTTAGTGATCATAATTCCTGAAAACCTGAGATGATGCTTCATCTGAAGAGCCTGAAGAAAGATTTGACAAGTTCTTTTGTTTGAAAAGCCTGTCACAAAAGATGTCCTCGGATTGTAAAAAGAAAGAGATTTGGAATCGAGATAGACAACTTTATTGATATTTAGACTGAGAAGTGTAAGAAATGAATATGGAGTTCTAAATATGGAAAAAGATACTGATTGAGCTGATCATTGTTTGATAATGTAACCTTATCAACCACCTTTGCTTAATGTTTGTACTTGTTTCTACTTGCATGTGTATGTTCAAGTTTAATTAAAAATATTTTACTTGAAATCTCTATAGCGCCTTTCATCTAAATATGTCAGGAATTAGAAATACTTCAGACTTGTGGCATTTGTATGACAAGTTCTTGAGGGAGCCCTTCACCCAGCTCTGCAGTGCTACCAGCTGTGAGAAACAGCACAAGAACTCTTGCCATATCTAGTCCTATTGCCTTTTAAGAAGCAGGAGAATGGCATTGTGGTTTATTTATATCCCAGTATTTGAAGGAGGCATGGATGATGTCTGTATTCTGTCTGCAAGGGACTGAAGGAGATGCAGAAACCATGATACCTGGATGCCCTCATAATCATGTTTGTCACTTAGAAAATGTCAAAATGGGCAAGACTTTTGAAGCAGTACTAATATAAACAGCATTGGAGAAGGACTCTGCCTGCCACAGCCTACAAGATTTCACTCTGGAAATATTTCATAAATAGACATTAATTTCTTAATTCCACGTCAAAACCAGCACCTACCCTCCATCACTCCCCCCGTCCCCCAAAACCCCAAACAAACAAATTGCAAATGAGCAATAAACCCTGTCTCACCAGACCTCCAGTGAGGATGGTCCCAGCTAGAAGCTATGGGGTAGTGGGGCAGGCTATGCTGTAAGGTTTGGGGCATATTTGGTTACTGGGAAAATGAAATACAAGGGCATACTTGGACACACACTTAGCAACTAGAGGGGCTTAGGATGACAACCAAACTAGACACAAACAGTACTTTGTATGGATTTGTAATAAAATCCTTGAGAGGAGGAACAAATGTCTACCTAAATTAAATTTAACTTTGCTGTGGATAACTTGGAACTAAAGTGCAATAAAGTATTTCCTATTGTAGACTGCTGAACAAGTTTCTCCTTTTACTCAGGAGACTTTTAAAATTATATGTTGAAGAAGAGCACTGCTTCCTCCTGAACACCCCGAAAGCAAGGTGTTTAGTATTGCTTGTCACTCTTGTTAGGTCTCAAAGGAGAGGTTTTCTGCCATGGTTATAGTGCAGAATTCATATTGCTATGATGTTAGTGTTACGCAGCGTCTAGCAGTCTAGTTGCTTGACAAGAAATGACTAAAGGCAACTGTAACACTACTAAAGAACATTACAAAGAGAAAGAGCTAGTTTTTAAATGAAAATTAATTGAGTGCAGTCTCTGAACTTGTGGGGGTGGGGAGGGGACAGACATGCAGATTTGTCCAATTAAAATAGACTAATTCAAGAAATCACAAATGGTTCTGTTAAACAGTATTTCAGGTTTGACCACTTGGAACAGACCTTTAGTACAGAAGTGTGGCTCTGAGTTGGAAGAACCTGACACTGTAAGTGGTTGGGGAGGGAGGTAATGTGGGTTGTCCATGCCAAAACTGTATAAGGAACTTAGGGCAACACATCAAAGATTCAACTTGCTGTTAGATTTAAGCTTTGAGGAAAATGAACTAGAAAAACGAGACATGACACAAGAAGGGAAGCTCCAGTTTTACTGGTGTCTGGCTTTCTGGCTGTAGCTGGTGTTCACCCCAGAAGTGTTCCTTCAGGAGTTTTGGGCCATCAGAAGTTTTGAGTCACTGATATTTTTCAACAGGAGCCTTTATTTGTGATGATTTCTCTGCCTGTCCAGTCTTCACTAAAATTCCTTGTACAAAAAGTACTTCAGACTGGCAACTGAAAAGGGAACTGGGAAATTTTGCTCAAAACCATATATATTGACATCTACATTACGTATTTTGTGGACAGGTAACATAAAAGTGAAGGCATTTCTGAGAGTAGTACACACATGCAGTCCAGAACCTTGATTTTGCTGTGTCTTTGACAATTTATGTTTTTTTGTAATGAGCTGGAAGGTGGTTGTACTAGCAAATATAGTCATGATTTGACATTTGACCAACTGTTTCTGTCACTCCTGGTGAAACTTCAGTGTAGCACAGGCATGGTTGGGATTCTCTAACATCTTTTTGGCCAGTCCTTCTCCACACCTTATTCTCTCAGGCAGATGGAGAGGTACTTAAGGTAAAAATTCTGTTAGTACAGGGGATTAAATGGAATTAGCTACTTTTTCTACAAGACATTTTTCTCTTGCTGTTGAGACTTTTCATACACCATTAGGCACAGAAGATAGTCATCGCATTATGGCTCATCAAAGCAGCTTAGCAGTTTCTTTTTCTCACAGGAAGAGAAGTGCTTCTGCTTTTTATTTATTGCTTAGTCTGAATACTCCTGTTTGAAGTAGGTTTGCCCCATGCAAAAGTTTTAGACTGGGAAAAATAACCCATAATTTACTGGCCAGCACCACCAGTGTCTTTTCTAGTGTGAATGGGGAATACCTTGATTGTTCTACCACGTCTGCAGTCTTATGTAGCTTATTTCTCTGCATAATCCGAGTCAAAACTAGACCATTAGTATGTCTTAAACCAGTTGTTAATGATGAGTTGTCTGTTGATAAAGTAGTGGATTCTAGCCTGGCTAGAGAGCAGGACTTTAAGTACTGCTGTTCTTGAGTTTGAAAAAGACTTTTAAAGGCCTGAGAAGGCCTTTAAAGAGAGGTCTCCAGGTGTTTCTCATTGGATTTTGACAGATTGAAAACACATCTTCAGCGGTTCGTGGTGCTTGGTCATGTCATTTGCTTGTGGGATATTTGGCAAGTGATTAGGCTTCCTATTCCCAGGTCCTCAGTCTGTCAACTGGCTGTATCAAATTGGTAAAGCATTTGCAGCACCAGTTGAAGAGAAAGAGCTAATTATTAGGATTTTACCTTTAATATATGTTTCTGATAATTATAGTGAGAAAATACTTGTATGTCTTGGATTATAGTCTTTCTTGCTCTACATGGTTTTTGCTTTATGGTTTTTAACTCTTTGTTACATGGGGATCACAGTTTTCGGTGTAGATGGCTGTCTTTTTTACTATACTTAATCACAGTATCAGAAAAATAACAAGTTTGCAGATGAAAACCTATATAGCTTGTGAATAGTAATTTCTCTTATCCTTGAAGATTAATTTAGCAACCTAAAGGATGTACTCATTTCTAGAAATACTGACTTGAAACTGTTAACAGATGAGGAGTTTCTTAAATCAATTACAAGACATTTTTGCATTGAGATTTCCCTGCAAGATTTAAGCCTTCATCATGCTACAGAGAATTTGAGTTAGAGTGCAGCTAAGAAAAGTTGAGAACATTTTGCTTCTCCATGTGATTTTTTTTACACAAATCAACCAGAGTTTATTTCCTTGAAGTGCTTTATCCAGCAAGTGCATCCCTGTCCTATTGGGTGATTTTGAATTAGCTTTATAAAGATTACATGGATAGACACAGCATTGTGGTAGTTAATAGAAACCTGTGCAGTGAGGTCTATGGGCTGCAAGATCACTAACAGTGCCAATGACAGTGAAGTATGGCCTTATCGAAAGGAGAATTCATAAGAGGCTGCCCTGGGACACTGCACCACTGTCCTTCTGTGTATCCTGACAATGTTATCTGTCCTCTCCGCACGGAGTATCAAATGTCTGTCATGAGTACAGAAATTAATTTAATGTCACCTGAAGACATGCAATTAATCTTTTAGAGGTTTTCATAATACCTTTACAGAAAGAGTTGCCAGTTTGGCGGATTTGGATTTTGGGGTTTAGCAGAAGATAAGGAAAATTAATTTTTCATCAGGGTTAATACAAGCTAGCAGGGCCACAAAGGCTGAGAAAAATGGTTTGGGAATTTGTCAAGTGTTGTCACTCTAGAATAATGCTGCTTAACGTCTGATAGGTGTAATCAAGAGTTGAGATTTCTATAGAGGGGGATTAATCAATTTACTCACTACAGAATGCAAGTTGGTGATACCATTCCTTCTTGGGGTTTAAGAATGAAAATAAGATTTGATCTGTCAAATTGCAAGCAGCTCTGACAGTATCAATAGGCATTTTTATCAGTACATTTTAAAGCATTTGTTATAAATAAATTTGTCCTGCTAATGTTGGTGGCAAATAAACTTCATCTTCATTGTAAAACTGTCATAATGATTATGATAGAGTAGAGAGCTTCAGCTTGCTAAATTCAAGAAGTCCCTCATAAAATTCAGCTTTTGGAATTTGCAATCTCATATTTGACAGAATGGTCTTCATGTTTCTCAAAACACAACACTGACTACATATATATGAATGGCAAGAGAGTGTCACTATTGAAAAATAGCCTTGATAAGTATCAGGTTCTAAAATACATGGCCTTTGAATGGTGTAATTTCTCTTTTCTGCTAGTCCAGTTTCAGATCACACTGTGCAGATTCTGGCACAGCAGAAGTTTGAAAACCATTCACCATGTAGATCAAATCCTCTTGCCTCAATCTTTTGAGTTTTGTTTAATTGCACACAGTATTAGAAATGAACTTGTCATTTTGGCACAACTAACAATCTTGCAGTACATGAAATTTGAAAGTTTTTGTACTTTCCACTGAACAAAACTCCTGCCTCTTAAAAAAAGGCATTTTCATTACTCCAGAATGAACTGAATAATGGTAAAGTTTCAATCAAAGGAGCTCTTTCCTGGCTGTGTGTTTGGAAGGTAGACCTTTGTATAACTTAGAAATTCAGAGCTTGAAGATCAGAATGATGTGTAATACAGAAATTAAGCAGTAGACAATAACAGAAAAACATTCTTCCTTTATTGGTTTGTAGACAAAGAATGGAATTTTCTGCAGTGGACATTAGAGGAATTTTGTAGTCTAAATCAATCAATCTTGGGTCTCTGTGGTGGACTACGTGGTTTCAGCACTTTGTGCATCAAATTGTATGAGACAGGCAGTGATGATCAATACATACATCTCTGAAAAATTTAGTATTGCCCTGTACATCCTAAAATGCTACAGAAAAAAAATCAGATAAAAATGTCTTTTGATAAGAGAAGACTTAAAATTTTAATACCTCCTCCTGTTGCCACAGGACAGTGATTGTAAGCTAATGAAAACTGAGCAATGCAGAAATTGTCTTCAGGAAAAACAAAAGGTGATTTCAAATGAGGCAGAACTGAGACATTTTAAGGAAAAAAGATGCTAGCAGTTTAGCTTCCATGATTTTAAAGGTCATTTTGGATAGCTTCTGTACTACAGCTTCAGTTCAGTTACTGATTCTTAGTAGCTTTGCTTTGTGCTTTGATTCATTTTTCTGTATTCCAGCTTGTGTGCCTCATGAGTGAAGATGAGGAATAAACAATCATCTTGACAACATACACCTTGTCCTGCTTTAGTGTTCTCATATGAACTTGTGATGTGAAAGTGATGTTCTGAGATCTTACAGCTTTAAGTCCAGATGTTAAAAGCTTATTGTGGTTGTTTTGTTTGACTTAGTTCTTCCCTGATGTGCCTGAAGAAGCCACTAGTTATCTTGCCCAGAAGTTTAAAGGATGTTAGTGGTGGTGAGTCTAGTTTGCCACTAAATACATAGGTTGTTCATTTTGTCTTAGACAGTGCTTGTCCTTGCACTGTCATGTCTTTAACAGTGAAAATGGAATCAGTGCTGAAATTTGTAATCTGAGGCTGTGTGATTTTTCATGTTAGGCACAGAGTGACCTAAGAGTAACATTTGCTTTTAATTTTCTTAGGAAAACCAAGGGAGTTTGTCTTCAGTTGAAGCCAGGGCTACCTGTAACGGGAAACGATATATTGCTGACTTGCAGTGAGTGCTCTTGGTCCTTCAGCATCAAGTCACTTGCTCACAGACCTCTCTTTAGAAGTGGTGCTGCAAGTTCATCTCTGCTTCCCCTCTTAAAGTAATCTCAAAAAGCAGTAGATGTTCAGAGCAGTAGTATAAAGGAAGGATTTGATCCTATTGGATCAAAAAGGCCTTTCTTGCTTCTTGCAGAAGCAAGCAGACCTTTCTCCATACCCTTTTCTTACCTTCTGGGCTTACTTTATTGTTTTGCATAGATGTTCTTATTTCTGAAAGGTAATTAATTCATTAAAAAGTCTGGAGATGTTTCTGCATTTTCAGATTTTGGCAGGAGCATCATGCTAGCAGAGAAGCCCAAAGGTGGCATTTGAGACCCCAGCAGGGAACAAACCCTGTCCGGTTTTTCATCAGTGTGAACCAATGCTGTGTGCTTATGCCTTGGACTCTATTAGAGTTGTGTGTTTAGTTTGTACAGTTTTATTTGGTGATAATTAGGCTTGGTAGTTAAATATTAGGTGGTTGTTGGCCATCTTAGCCTTTTATGGGAAATGATTGTTTGCTTTTGAAGTTTCAGTAATGAGCCTGTTCCATGTGTTTTGTACCTGAGGGCATCCCTCAGCAGCTTTTCCTATATGCTTGGGATCTTGTTTTGGTTTTCAGAGAAATGATTGTAAATACTTACAGTTGCTTTTCACAGCAGGCAGTTAGGAGAGATTAGATTTTTAACTCCCAGTTATTGCATTTAAATTCCTCCTTGAATTTCTCTGTTTCTTTTAGTTTCCAGCTGCTGTAGGGTTAAATAAAATAACTTACCTGATCATGGCATAGGGCTTATGGTGAGGCTGATACTGGAACTAATACTAAAGTGAGGAGAATTTAATGCTGGTTTCCTGGTAAGGTTATGTTTGCGTGCATATGTTTGGGTTTTTCAGGGGAGGGAGAGCTGTTGCTTTTGTATCTCTGAGCAGTAATTGGAGAGACACTCTGAAGGAAAAGCTTTATAATTTCTCACTAGCTACTGCTCTCCAAGGTTAATATAAAAACATTTCTGTGAAGCCATGGAACCATTCAGTTTAGCAGACAAAAAACCATACATGATTAGAAGTGGAAAAACCAGATGCAGTTTTCTATTGCTTTCTTGCTTTGGACATGGTGGACAAAAGCCCTTAAGTGGGAAAAGCAGCAAGATTTTCTCTGTGGCAGTTTGTGCTTCTGAAGTGTAGACAGTGCAAGGGGGTGATGAGGCTGAGTTGTCTGGGGTGTAGGTGAGTTCTTGAGACGTTATTGCCGGCATATACTTGATAATACAGAGGACTTGATTTGGGCTTGTGAATTGTGAACTAGTGAACTTACAAACATGAGACTATCCTACATATCACCTGTGCTGCACTATTTCTCTTCAAATGATAGTGAGCAGACTTAGTAACCAGTTCTCAGTAGGTGTTTCTTGTGCTTTTAATCCCAATAGAAAGGTAGTGATTTATATTCTCAATGAAGATAACCTTGCACTTAGACCATAAAATTTATCCTTCTGCAGCCTTGTATTTCATCTCTTTATCCAAAAGAAACACACAAGTTAGTATGAAACCCTCTGGTTCATGACGTGCAACAGATGCAGAAGGACTTTTGATTTGTGAATATTTAAGGAAAGGAAAAAATCCCTGTGTAAACGAAGGTGCTTTCACAATTTATTTTTCTCTTTAGACATGGCTTCTACTTGAGAGCTTTTGCAGGGTTAACTGCAAAAAGCAGTTAGAGTTAGGGACTTAAGACAGAGCCTTCCTTCTGCAAATATAATGTTCACTAGTATTTTGAGTTCTAAGGTTGGAGTCCAGCCAAGGTATAGAGGCTGCTGTTGAAATGGTGCAATAATATGGTGCATTTTATAGAGGCAAAAGTACCTGACATTTTATCAAACTCTGATGTCCCTTGCTTCATGGGATGTTTTTCAGTGATTGATCTGCTCTGCACAGTGAGATATAAATTCAAGAATCACCTGTCTGCATGTAGAAAAAAAATAGAGGCAGTGGAAGGGAATAATTTCTCTCTTAATACTTTCAGCTTCTGATTTTACTGGGCTTTACTGCACTGAGAGATGTGGTAGAAAGAGCTACACTGGATGAGAGAGGCACTAAAACGGTGATTCATAGTGCTTGTGGGCATAAATATCTAGAATAAGAGCTTTATAAAACAAACAAAAGCTTGGGGAAAAACTGTTCCAAATATGGACAGTGTTTGAGGAAGGAGGCTGCTGGTATAGAAGTTGGCAGAATAAGTATGTGCCTCAGAATAAATACCAGGTTATTAACTAAAGAGAGGTTGGAGTTTTAAAGATGAGCAGAGTATTTGCCTGGTTCTTCCAGTCTTCATAGTTCTGTCAGTTCTTTGCTCCTTCTGCAATGTGAATGACTCAAATAAAAGCACACCAAGTGCACATGTTAACTCTGGAAGGAAGAATGATTTGTAAAGAGAAGTGAAAACACTTTGCTTCTTTGTATATGAAAAGATGTTCTTGAACATCGTAATTCTAATAAAGTCTGAACAAAGTAAACTGTTCTTCAGATGCTCTGGATTCATTTTAGGCTGAAGCACAATTTCCAGGCTGAGCCCTGACATACACCTTCCAGTTTGCTTTAGCAGGGGTGCTGGATGTGGCAGGAGGCTGGCTCAGGATGAGGGTTGGCAGTGCCTGGACATTGAGCCCCCTGTTGTGTTGTTGATTCCAGCAGGGGGGAGAGGATGCTGGCTTTTTTCACCCAGAGGGCCAGCCCCAGCGGCCTCAACAACCCCTGGAGCCGAAACAGCAGCCAGTGCGGAAGGTCACATTGACAAAGGGAATGCAACAGCAGCAGCACCAACAGCAGGCAGAGATCCATTCACCAGCTCCTCAAGGAGTCAAAAACATCCAGGGAATCCATCAACCCAAAAAGGTGATTTTTAGATGCATATTGCTGCTAGAGGTTTTACTGTCTAGCTGTGTTGCTCTATTAATAACTAGCATTCTGTTTGTCAGTTGCTAGTGCAGGGCTGCATGACCCAGGAGATGCATAATTGCATATAAAGCTTTTAATCTACAGAGTCTTTTTTTGTACCCAGCACAGACTGGAGATGCCTGCAGGTTGTTTCATCTGCTGACTTTCTGGCCAGCACAATACTCCCTTGGGGGAAACGTGTGCGTCCCGAGATAGCTACTGTAGGAGATGGTATCCAGTGTACTTTCTGGCTTTAAACCCAAGAGTTTTTCTGAAGTTGTGCTTAAGCTTTCATTCTGGCTGTTTGCTGAGTACGTAGGAGCACACTGCAACTGTGTCAGGATTGCTCTTTGGTTGATCCTCAAAGCTGGTATCGCTCGAAACTTGGTGATCTTGTAACTTGATTTTTGCACTCATCATGCACTGGGAGGAGGCAGGGAGAGAGGGTTCAGGTGGCAGTGCCATGTGCCTTCTCTGCATTTGCAAACTGGCATGCTCCCTGAAAATAGTTGGTATTTTGGCTTTCAAGTTATTTCTTGGTTTTGAACTGTTGGCCGTAGTCTTCCTGCTTCATGTAAGGATAAAGTTTCCATTCTGATGCAGAGGGGTGTGAAAAGTTGTTACCCTCCATGGGCTTTCCAAGTAGACATTGAAAAGTTGTGTTGAGTGTTAAGTGTTGACTCTGTTTAATGTTTGTTACTCTGTTCCGTTGCTTTTTTTTTTCTTCTCTCCAACTATTCAACCTTTAATTTACAAGAATTTAAATCCATTCATTTCCTGCTCCAGAGGATACTGTGGTGCCAGATCTTAAAGGATTTGGGGGAAAGGAATTTTGAAAAAAGTTGTTTTAAAGTTATTTAGCATATATGAGTCCTCCATCCTGATAACAGACCAAGAGTTGGGAGCAGTAGAGACTGGAGGTGCTCAAAGCAGTTTGCTGGTCTGTGGGTACATTAAATCTACCTGTGGTTGACAAAAAGGAGCGGGATCACTGGTTGGGTTTTTTTGACCAGACTCAAAATATGGGAGCTGAACATAGGCTGCCAATGTGACCAGTGTTGAAAACTAAGTTATATATTTTCGTCTGAGACCCTTCACTGCTTGGTCCATCTGTGTTAAAGCTGAGGCTTTTAGCCTCAGTGCAATATACATAACTCAATATATAACGTGCTGTCCTTCTGAAAGAGGTTTATATAAGCAGGGGATGAATATGTTAATGAGTGGCCTTTCAAATCAGCAAACAGCAGCAAGCTGGTTTACATCAACGTGTACTTTAATCAAGTCTTTAACTGAATCACCAACTTCTACATAGTCTGTCAAATGCAGTGAGCAGAAGCTCTAGGTAAGTGGATTGGATCAAACTAGTGTTACTTTTGTTGTTGGCAGGTCATTATGCATGGCAGAGGCAGAGGAGTAGCAGGCCAGATGGGCCGAGGACGCTTGATGCCAAATAAACAGAACCTGCGAGTGGTGGAGTGCAAACCTCAGCCCTGTGTTGTGTCAGTTGAAGGGCTTTCTTCATCAACTACTGATGTCCAACTGAAAAACCTGCTGATGTCAGTGGGACCCATTCAGGTAGGTCAACCTCAGTTTATCATTTTTGTGCCAAAAGGCTTTCATTCCAGAAAGCTCAATTAATTCCCTGACATCAGATACAATGTGTGCTTATTGATAATTTATGTTTAAAGGCACTCACACACACACTACACCTGGTAGCAAAGAGAAGCACGTGATGATACTGCAGCATGGGAGGGACAGTAGGATTTTGCTAACTATGACATTCCTGCTACAAGAGTCTCCTTCATTTTGGAGTTCCTGTGCTCTCTCTCTTATTTTCATAGACAATGTAAGCCTCTCTGTTCTGTGAAGTTGCTGAAGCCAAATGATCATATCAAAGAAAATGTATTTTTGGTTCCTGTCCTTGTTTCTATTATTGACTTACCCCTACCCTCTCTTTTGACATTTACCTTTTACTGTCATTGCACTCCTGGGGTAAGTGCACTTAATGGCCATTAGCCAGTGGAGATTTTGTGCCATGTAGCACCATCTACTTCTTTAGAAGCAGCAGTCTCCTCTGAAGGATTTTGTTTATCCTTTATTTTTTCAGCAGGTTCTCTTTAGAGGGGTCTGCAGGCAAGGTTATGACACACACATGCTGGTATAGCTACTGTGAAGCTTCTGTTTGTAAACTGCCTCCTGGAACTCATCTATCAGTTAAACTGACTTCAGGAAAACAGGAGATTTTCAAAGTACTGAAGGGCTTAGGAGGCCCTGAGTTATTTTTAGTACATTTGAAAATATCAGTCAGTGAATGATGGAACATACAAAGCAGAGAAATTCTTTTCACTTTTGAGCACTCCCTTTGGCAGGATCAACATTTTCAGACAAATGGCATGCACACTGCTGCAGTCTGCCTCACTTCTTCCCAGTTTAGTCAATGGAATAGAGCTGAACTATTTACATCCTCAATTCAGAGAGATTTAGTTTGTTTGCAGAATTACTCTTCACGAAATACTTTGTCTCTTTATGTTCTGTAGTACCCTAGGAATTTATCTATACAGTTCCAAAGCACATTTATTCCATGTTTACTTGCTAAATCTTGCATGAGAGATTAGAAGGAGGTTAGTAGAAACCCTGTTAGGATATACCCACAATTGAGAGAAGTTACTGAGAATGTACTAAAAAATTACTCAGTACTTGCTGTTTCATAGCAGACTACAAACTATGGTCTCTCAATTCAGTGTCTCAGACCAGTTTAGAAGGATGTACTTTCAGAGGAAAAAAACAATAACTGATTTTCTAGTGGGATTGGATACATGAATATGATACTTGCATTCTTGCAGCAGCATCAGCTGTACCTTTGGAAATTATGGTTTCTAAATCATCTATTTTCACTTTATCAGAGATCTAGAAGTAGTACTTGAAAGAGATGCTTGAATTTAGTTTACAGTGCTGAAGGCTTTTGTGCAAATTCTGACTTGTAGAAGGCTAGAAATTTCATGGCTTGTTTGAGACTGAATGATGTTTTACTAGTGTGGAGTGTGAGATACACAGGGGAGAAACAATCCTTATGTAGGAAGAATATGAGACTGGTAGCACAGTACTCAATATTTTAGCTTTTGAGTTGTTTTTTTTATGGTAGCATAAGAAGTGGTACCACAGGAGTATTACCACACCAAGTGAGGAAAAGGCAGCAGCAATTTAAGTGCCTTATGAGACAAGAAGTAAAAATTGTGTTGTCCCTGTTCACAGCAATCACTTTAATACAGATGGTGCTAGGTTTTCCTATAGGTAAATATCCTGAAGTGCATGAGTGTGTTTTTTTGTGGCCGTAAATTAATGTTTTTACTAGTGTCTGTGCTTGGTGCTGTACAAAATCTCCTGCAACAACTCCCTCCAGAATCAGCCCCTCAGTCATAGCTGCATTTTACAACTCAAACATGATTAAATTAGCAGGAAAACTGTCTCCTTTCAATATGTGGTTTGCTATCTGACTCCTGGAGAGGTTCAGATTTCAGATACAAATAACGTACCTGTAGTAAAATCTGAGTGCTTAATCTAAAAAACATGCTATAAATAAAATTATGCATTCCAAAGTGTTGGAAAGTACAGATGATTTCTGAGCACACCACCAAAAGAGAGCCTCCTGGGGACTGTGCTGCAGCAGTGACATTCACTACACATCCATCCAGAACCACTTGCTAAAGTAGATTACTAATAAGTTGCAAAGGTCATGAAAATCCTGGTGCATTTCTTGTGGTGCTCTTGAATCCAAGTTGAATGTTCATACTGTCTAAAGAGACTTGTATTCAGCTAATTTTTACCACCTTCAGGGTTTTTTTTAATTATTTTTTAGGATAGTGGCAGGTAGAGGGGATCATCTACTAGATCTCCAGATAATTTGAGTACTGAGTGATTGTTCTGTGGAACTGTCCACAATCTGTGGATCATCTTTAATCATATTTTCTTACATCAAATGATTGCAAACATAAAACATCAGTGCAAAATCTCAGTATTGCTTTGTGAATTTAACATCATAAACTCTGATGTTAAAGAAGAGGGGGGTGGGGAGAAATACTGAAAAAACCCTCCACTGTTGAGTATCAGAGATGATGAGAATGTTGTGCTTGTAGATGTACTTTGAGTAGTTTTGCAAGTACAAGAGTTACTCTGATAGCATAGTCATTTCTTTTCCTGCCTCAGAAGAATGAAACAATTGCCATGCTGAGGTGTTTCTCTGCTCTTTCTTAGAGTGACAGTGCTACCTAGTGCTCAGCCAGGGGAAAGGCATCTGTCGGCACTCGACCAGTGGAAATGACAAGCACCCATCGATGAGCTTGCCCAGAGCAAGAGCTCTTGCAGAGCAGCAGGTCAAGGAGTGTGCTGCGGCACACAAGGCATGCAGGGCTGGAGTAGTGACCTGTGTGGCCTTTGTACCTATAAAAACATTTTCAGCTGTTGCAGAAGCTGTGGAAGAAGACATGGGTAGTCCTGCTCCGACCGTGGGGCTGGAGGAAGAGAAAGGCAGCCCCACCATGACTTTGCCCAGTTCAGTCCTGCTGTAGAGCAGTATGTGAGCCACAGATGCCCATCTCAATGACAGGAGAAGACCTCTTCTTTCCATCTTGCATACAAAGATGGAAAGTTGAGCACTTTTAAAGGCAGATAGTGGGAACTCAAAGGTAGCAGAAAAACAGGAAAGGACAGAAGAAGGTAGAGATCCATTGCAACAGCTGAGGATAAAATAAATATGTTACATCCCAGCCTCTGTGTCTGTTGGTAATGGATAGGAAGTGTCACTTTCAGGCAAGATACTTCAGGTGTTAGGAGACTATGATGCTAAGTGTGTCTGCATTTATTGATGGGAGGGAAGAGTAAATAGAATCCTTTTTGTTTCGGAAAGTGCCTGCCGTGCTGGTATTTGACTTGTAGCAGAGCAGATTGGATCATGCACTGGAGATGGTGTTTGTTAGAGAAGTTTACACTTTAGTTTTGCTTAGATTTTTTTTAGCAGCTTGGTATGGACTGTCACTCCTGATTCCAAACTCACTGATGAGCTGAACGTGCAGTCTATTAGATAGTCCATTTACTTCCACAAAAGAAATTAACTAAAGGAGGATACTTTTATTTCCCATGTGTCTCCTATAATTGAAGTGAGTGCTTGCTCCAGCTTCACACCTCCCTGCTTGATTTCCATCTCCCAGTGCTCTCTTCTTATCTCCCTTTTAACTTCTTCCTCTCTGTGTAACCTCTGAGAGTCTTGGTGTCAAAGCTGTTTGCTTTCTGCAAGTGGTCTCTTGCTTTCTACTCATGGATGTCCTGCTTGTCTCAGGGCTCTTTGTTTTGAAGTGAAGCTGAAGTACAGATTGTTGTGCTGCTGTAATACACAGACTTTTTCAATATTATTTTCACTGATATTGTTAAAGTATAGATTTAATTTCAGAGCATGTGTAAAGGAGAAATCTGAGGGCAGTATAGGTCTGCAGTGTCTGTAGAGGGAATGGTCCTTTTATGATTTTCATGCTTTAGTCACTGGTAATAGTCCAGTTGCCAAAAAAGCCAGAGCTGCTAATTATCTTTAAGTTGTTGAATTAAATAGTATATTTTTAAAGCAGTTTGTAGGTAAACTCTAGGCCAAAAAGCATGAGGGATTGTGAAATACTGGGCTTGTTGCATTTTCCATTCAGCATAAGATCTGCATCTTCCCGTGGCAGTGCCTAAGAAGGCAGAAAAAGGAGATAATCAAGATCAGTCTGACTTCTGTGTTGCCTAAATCCTTTCCATATACAAATACTTATCCTAAGCCTAAACCAGGTTTTTTTGTTTTTAATGCTGGGAACATAATCTCTGTTCTCCAGAGTCAAATGGGAACGTGCCCAGGATACCTCTGATCTCAGCTTGGTCTCAGCAAGTGCTGTGTGATAGATCTGTACATCCAAATCCATAAAGTAGCCAGTCGTTGGAAATCCCTTGGAACTTACTGTATGGATTGTCAATCATTTACACCTGAGTGGATCTGAGAAGGTGTTTTCATCCTCTAGTGAATGTCTGACTAGGTCAACTTAAAGAGATGATGTGAATGAAGTTGTTTTCTCGGAGCTGTGACGCTTGGGAGAATTGCAATATTTCCGTTTAGGAATTCATGACAGAAGGAAGTTCTAGTGGAATGCAGTGTGGCAACAGGGAAGTCTCGTGTGGAGGAATGATGATAGTCCTCCCCCTGAGAAGGAAGGAGTAGCAGAACCAGTGTGTGGTGATGAACTGACCACAACCCATATTCCCCTGTGCAGCTCAAGGAGGGAGGAGGTAGAGAAAAAATCATGAGAGGTTGAGTGTGGGAAGAAGAGAGAGATGGGGAGAAGTTTTTTGATAGCATTGTGAAATGCTGCTGTCGTGGTATGGGAAGCACACGTCAGGTAGACTTGTTTGGTTAGATGTGTGTTACGTGATTTCCTGTTACTTAGGAGGACCTGGAAGTGGTGACCTAAGCCATCTCATCTCTTAAGGTTGTGTGGTGGTTAGTGTCTGTCAAAAGCTAGCCACTTGTTTTTTCTTAATACCTTGTGAGGATATGCAGTCCAGAGAGCAAAACCTACCACTTCTTTTTCCCGTTTCTGTCCTGTTTATCCTGTGGAAAGCCAACTAAAGGATGTACATCAGTTAACTGGGTACATGACTCCAGGTACTTGTATGTGAAGCTTAGCTCTGCCCACTTGCAAGTTTCTTACTCAGTTGGTGGGAGTTTGGTTCATCTGTATGGATTGAATTGAAGAGCTGTTGCCTTTTCATGAGTGGTGGTCTGGGTTTTCCAGTCAGTACAGTGGCTTAATGCACTAGCTCCAACACCTTCAGCTCGGTTCCTGACTGCAGTTGCAGAAGTCTCTCTCCATTCCCTGGATACCAATAAGAGAAAGGAAATATGGCAAGAATTCAATTGGATTGGTGCAAAATGAGTTTTAAGTGGAACTTTAAGTGAATATTAACAATCTGTTTTTGCTTTTCATCTCTGCAGAGTTTACAGATGCTTCCTCAACAACGGAAAGCCATAGCAAAATTTAAGGAGCCAGCCCATGCTTTAGCATTTCAACAGAAATTCCACAGGTAAATAATTAAGCACTGCTGCCGCCTCAGTTCCTTCCCTGTCTTCAAAAGGTTAAATCAGTCTCCTGTGCTCAGTGTTTCTCTTAATCCAGCATCTGTTTATTAGTGACCTTCATAGAACCTCCTTGTCTGTTCTCCACCCCTAGAATCAGTTTGAGTACCAGGTTTAAATTTCTTTTAACTTTTAACAGGCACATGATAGATCTGTCCCACATAAACGTGGCACTGATAGTTGAGTGATGTCTGCTGAGAGAAACCCTGACACTAACAGACAGAAGCATACTGTGGAGCTACATGAGGCACAGTGGCAAAACCATCGGGTTGTGAAACCTTTCAGCTTAGTCTTTAATTGCAATGTTGAACTACAGAAAGCAGCAAGATGTCCTCCAGAAGAGCTGAACTTGAGACGATCTGCAAAGGTGGAATTTCTGTTCTGTTTGTTCACATTCTGTTGTAACCACGTGGAACTACAATGCATGTAGACACTGTTCTTCAGGATCCTGCTGTGTGACCACAGGGACTTGAGAGAGAACGTTTACATCAAAAGTTCTAAAAACTTTCTTCGTAGCAAAGAATATTTGATAATGGTTGCTCTTATCTTCAGTGTGAGGTGTTTGAATGAAAACTCACTTATCCAAAACAAGCCCATTAGTTACCTTGTGTATCTGAGAGCCCAGAAGGGATTCTTGCCTAGATTTCAATGTGGTCTGCTTCACTGAGGAGCAGTGTGCTGAGAAGCTTTGGAGGTGACACTGGAAAATTGTAGTTTCGACCTTTGTAAATAAGTTAAGTCTGTCTTTGCATTTTTTTCTATTCCATCAGACTTCCATCTTCTCCTTCCAACTCCACTTATTCCATAAAACCCTGTGTAGGAATAACATTGCTGTGTTTTCCCTTGGTTTTTAAAAAGAAGGATCTTTGCCCTCCAGTAGCATTGTGGGGTAGCAAACTCCAAGTTGTAACTAGGTTGTTTTAAATGACATTACCAGATACAAGGAAAAAGAAATATTTGGTGGCTCACTTCAGAAATGTTACACAGGAAGAGTGGTGCATTCCTCTTAGTTCTTTTGGGCTAGTGTTTCATGATTGCCTTATGCTTTGTTTTGATTAGGTTTTTTTTCCTTTGAGATTTATTTTGTGACTAATGCTGAACCACAAGAAACCCATAACTGAAAGGATTTGGTTTGATGTGTTGTTCCTGATAAGTACAGGACTGTAAGGACACTGAATCTGCTGGGAACGTGGCAGTTTCCAAAAACTATGTGCAAACATCAAGGAGCATATATTTTAGTGAAAGTAAAGTCAAGTAATATTTCCTTTTGGTTAGAACCATCTAGATGGTGTTGCCAAAGGAACAATTTTTTTCAGTTACTTCTGAATAAACTCATTAAAATGCCATCTTTATATTGGATTCCAGTTTTTATGAACATTTCCTTAGTTTTTAGACTGTGAGCTTTTGCTTCCTCCTTTATTTTAGGAATATACTTAAGCACTCCATCTACTATTTGAAGGGGAGGGGGAGCTTACAAAAACCTTATAGGTTTGTTACCTGAGTGACTGCAGAACTCTATTGGTATGTAATGATAAAGCTGTGAATGGGGTTAAAAATAGGCATTCCAAGTGTGGAAGGATGAACCAAGCAAGTTTATAGTACCATAGATTTTTTTATTTAAGATTTAATGGTAACAAAATCACAAAGACCTAATTGGCTTCCTTACAGTTTTGGCCTGGATTTTCAATTAAGTAGAAGTTACTAAAAATAATGATTGAATAATAAATACTGTCAAAAGTCTTCTAGGTAAAATTACTCTTTATTCATTGGAATAATACAGAATAATGTGATACTTTGGAAATGTTGTTCTGGGGAAGAACCTGAAAGAATACTCTAAGCCCATTTACAACATAATGATGAGACATGGTAATGTCATGAGAGTTTTTGCACGGAAGTGAGTTTTACACCCATCTGTATAGTTCCCCATTTATGCATAATAATTCATAATGTTAAGCAAAATTACTATACATAAAGTACTATTAGTGCCTCGGGGTAGACCCAAGTCCAGGATAGAAAATGAGCTGCAGGTAGGAAGTGCCTGGTGGGAGCTGGCACTGAAGACTCATGGAGATGATCTACCCTGTGCTGTTTAACTGCTCACACTGAGCACTAGGATTCCTACGCTGCCTCCTCAGGTTATGTATTTTTTTTCTTTTTTAGAAATAAATGCTTATTTTTAAAACAAATCATTAAACAGTTATTCATCCCACTGTTAGGGAGAAGCTTCTCTGTAACGAGAAGGATGGGAAGACATCTCGGAGTGGAGCGATAATAGTGCGTGTCTGGAAATCTGGGATAGAGGCAAATGCCAGACAGGCCAGCAGCTGAGTTCAGCAGTAGGAACATCTGCAGTTGATCAGCTGTCCTGTCAGAAGCAAATATTACTGGGGTTAGAGGGTTTCTTGGAGTCTAACAATGTGGGTTTGATTCAAAAGTCAAAGTAGTTTGTAGAAATGCTTCTGCTTTGGGTTTTGAATCCTTCCCAAAGAGGCTGAGGTGCAGCCAACTGAAGTTTTAACAGCTTTTAGGCAGTTGGATTTTTTTTTAAATTTATTTTTTTTTTGAGACTAATGTGTGACTCGGAATAAAGACATGAAATCACCTCAAGCCTATTTAAATGTAGGAGGCAATGTAAGCAATGCCTGTTTAATGACTAGGTGCATCCTCTTTAGAGGTGATTGCATTAGATTATTGCTTGGGCATAGACAGGGTATGGGCAGATTGCTGGTAGTGGATTTAGCTGCTTGTTGCAGTTCCTGGGTATCTTACTACATGTAAACCTACTCTATGTATGTATGTCTATATGCTTTTTGTTATACACATACATACAGGCACTCTGTGTTGTCACCATATCTCTAATATCTGAGCTCAGTAGCAAAAGTAGGAGTTAGATGAGCCATTTGTTAAAATGTTTTTGTTCTCAAATCCTAACTTAAAAGTGGGTCTCTTGGCAATGATCAGTTTGGATGATACAGACCTTCTAGATCCATTTGTTGTCTCCTCCCAAAAAAGCCCAAAGAAAGTAGAGGTAAAGCTAGACAGATGTGTTCTTGCCATGTTCTCTTTCAGCATATAGTTAAATCTGAGCATCTTAAGTTAACTTTCATGGAAGATCTGTTGCAACCATTATCTTGTTCTTTCCTTATCATACATTCAAAATATGATGCAAAATGGAAGAAAAAAAAAAAAGACATTTAATGTAGTATGTAAATATTGACCTTTTCAAATTAAAATGTTATTCAGAGTGCATACAGTCAACCACATCGTAGCTATTTGTTAGTTTTTTGTGTTGTCTTACCCAAGTTTAATGGATACAGTTCCATAAATGTTGATGTGTTTTTTTGTGTATATCTTCAAATTTTTATAAAGATGCTAGTAAGTCAATACATATATCCTGATCTGTGTATTATTTGTTCACAGTATTTATTAGCATAGTTTTATAATGACTTTAATAGGTAACTCCAGTAGATGATGATATGGAGCCAACTTTTTTTTTTTTCCTAGTTATTTTGTTTTCATTTTGTAGCACTGGAGAATTCACTTTATAACTAATCACATTTTGCCTTGACTAAAAGATTGGATTGGCTTTAAGATCTGTGGTTTTTTAGTAGAATGTTCGACTTTTTTTTTTTAATTAAAAAAAATAAATCCCTTAACTTGTGAGGGGAGAATACAGCACACTGTCAGATCAAGGCATGGGATTTCTACCTTGGTTCCATTGTGCTGTACAAGTACAAATTAGGTCTGTTGTATAATACTGTTCTCAAAAGTTTGGGATATTTTGGTTTTACACAGAATTCAAGTTGGTCATGTATCCCATTGGTTCTTCACAATGTTGGCAACTGGTGTGGCACATACATTGTCTGATGGAACTGTGTGCAGTGTTCAAACAGCTCGCTGTCCATGCTAGGCAGGACGAGGACATGTCCATAGCATCTTCTTAGCTGCCGTGCAAATCTTTCTCTCTGAGTAGTGGTTAGGGAATAAATTTAGACAGGGATATTATTCTTGGCCCACATACATCTCCAGTATGACTTGGGGAAAGAAGTGTAAATACTGGCAGCCCTTTTGTAAAGTATCTTCAGATACCTAGTTTTACTCCCCAGTTTAAATCTGAAGATTCCTTTCAGATTTCCAAATTTCTGTAAAAAAGTCTTTCTAGCCATTAAAATGCCAAGCAGACAGAGCTGTTCAGTTCTGGCCTGTTAGGTTTTCACTGCAAAGATATAGGTGAGACATTTCTTTATAAAACTGTAGCTTATTTCAGAATAACCTTGAGGGTCATCTTCATTTTTTTTCTTCTTGGAATGAGAAAGAAAAAAAACAAATGTTTAATATTTTTTTTAAACATGTTCTCTTTTATCTGTGTAGCTAGAACTTGTGCCCTTTTCCCAGCAGCTGCTGTAGGTGTTTCCTATCATTCCACACAGTAACTGCGTGTCTGGATGTGTGTGTGGCTGTGCTGCCCTTACAGCTGGGGGAGGGGGTGGGCAGGGGAGGGGGGGCTTTCATTTCTTGGGGATTTTTTTGCCTGTTTTTGTCTAACTTGGGAGATACCCTGCATTTGTTGTCTGGCATAGTATTGTGTTGTTCTTGTCCTTGGCGTAGTACTGTGTTTATTATGCAGGTCCTGATACTCAAAGGTAGAAGTCTGGGTTCCTCTGTTCACTGTCAAAATTGCATTTTTGTTCAGAGAGACAAGAATCTCCTTTTTTGAAATTATTTTTTGTGCTTTTATTTTTTGTTAGCAGCATGTTGGGTGGAAAAATTAAATGTGAAGGAAACCAACACTGACAGATTGCACAAAGTTAGCTATATTATAAAGGTCATTTAGGGTAACATAGGACTTTTGTTTCAGTGTTACCTTAAATCATGCCTTAACCTCTAATTAATAAATAGTTGTAATACTTGAAAGTATTTTATCTTCAATTAGTGTCAAATCCTAAGGATTTTATGTAAGGTTTTTTTGTAACCTGATGGAGATCCACATGAGCACAGGGTCTTGTGTACAAAAACACTGATTCATATTGGATCCTTACGTATACCAACTTCTGGTATCATATGGTTGGGAAGGATCATTTTGTTCTTTATAACACTGCTTTTTGCAGGGTTGGGGTTTTTTTGTTAAAAAAACACCTCCATTTTCTACTTCTGTGCATATTTTGGTGGAAAGTGTGGTCCTTATTGCACTAAAGAAAACCTCAAGGGGCAAGTTAACCTCACTGGGTCTTTTAGGTGCCTGTGTTGCTTTCTCACTTCTTGGTTGGATGCACTGATTTTTCTGACTAACTGGAAATGGGCTCTATATATACACTGCTTTTCAACAGGTGACGTGTTTTGTAACAACACTGGGGTTAAATGATTTTAATAATTTCAATAGTTTTGAACAGTATTACAGCTTGAGAATATTTTTGTAAAAGCACCTGTGTACAGTTCAGTGTGGCTGTATTGCAACTTTGTGTGTAGTCACTTTGGAAGATCACAATTTCAAACGCTGCTGTATTAATATTTGTTCAGTGGTTCAGGATTTTCTTTGTGGGCATCTAATGGTTCTGAATATGCATTGTATTTTTTTCCTAGTGTCTCTCAGGCTGACTTTGGAACCTTATAGTTTTATTGATATAATAACAAACCAGTTTTTTTGCAGGATTTCTTTTGCAGGTGGAGAAACCTCTTTCAACAGTTTAACTTACAATTAAAAACATTTTTCACTTACAGATACAACAAAGACAAGATACTAACACTCATTTATTCACAGCTGATCTTCTGCATACAATTTTTATTGATACAGAGTGTCCTTAGAATTAGTCAACTTTCTTTTCATCCTGTGGTGCCCTTTGCTTCTACCCTAGGCTTTATCTCATTTCCATTTCATTTCCCCCTCCCCACCCTGTTTTCCATTCCCACAATGATATTTGTATCCTTGTTATGCTCCTGCTCTTTTTACTCCCTATCTGTCTCTCTGGACTTTTCCCTATCTGAGTGCATTGCATTCAATCCTTTGCTCTGTTTTCTGTTCTTATAGCTCTTTAGAGGATACCTGAAGCCTAGATCTCCCACTCTGAAAGCACATCCTACTGTACTTCTCTTTGCAGATTCTGGCAGATAAAGTTGAGGTTGCTTTTACAGGTGTCATACCTTAGGAGATGGTGCTCATCCCAGAGCACTGGAGAAGCATCACTTAACAGTTTTGCTTTGCAGTTTTACCCATATAGGAGAATTAAAACATTTCATATGCATGTTCTAGCACTTGTGGCAAGCCAGGTGAAACAGGATTAACAACTCTTTTATCCTTTTCACTTTTTCAGGAGTTCTGTTCTTGAATTCAGTGATAGTAATAGCACTTTATTTCCACGTAGAACTATGAACACTGTCAACACAATTCTACCTCCTATTACTATTACTGAATGTGATCCTTCCTAACCTGTAAAGTCTTGAACACTGTATGGTGTTTGGGTGTTTTGAGAATCACTTCCAATGTGTTGCTCTAATCTGGAACATGGAGTTTGTTTATTAGCAGTTCAGGATGTAAATTCAGCAGCCGACTGTATCATTCTGGCTCCACTGGGAGTGCCTCTGCCTCATGTTTTCTACAGCATCATCTGCACAAGGTGTTCACTACCAATTTCTTGACTGTAATGCTGAACTAACTATACCAAATCCTCCACTTGCATAAGAGATCTTTCTGTCATATCTGTTTAAGTGAATGTAAAAATGGAAACACAAAGATGATCTCGTGTACCAAGTTTTTTAACATGTAATTCCATGTTTAAAATGTCAACATGTGGATATATTTATTGTACCTGGAATATGTCAATAAAACTTGATCTTTATCGTATTTCCTCTGTTGTTGCTTCGTGTACAACTTGAACTTCAAATTTGTCAGAAGAAAGCTTTATAGACCATATTCTTCTATCATTTTTCTTATGGTAGAGTTTCTGACTCCCTGCTTTCACATCAGCATCATAGAATGGGGCACAAATTTCTGTTTTAGTCAAGTTGATGTGCCACTGAGCATCAGCTCATCAGTCCACTGTCCCAATAAAGTGAATGGGTTAGCCCTTGCAAAGCACAGGGGGAAAACAAGCACTCTTTTTGGTTAGGATCAGGTGTATGGTCTGTGTGGTCTTTAGAAGTTAAAATGTCCTGTTGAGGAACTTGTAATTTTGTAAGATTTGAGGCTTTGGGCAAGGGTGTGCTTTGAGAATTAGAAGGCTGCTAGCTGCAAGGGAAGGAGGAAATCAATGGAGCTAAAAACTAGTTACCGAAGGGATGGAAAGGGAGTGACCAAGGGAGGTACAAATAGACCTTGAAAATCAAATTTTGAGATGCCCAGTGGAGTGTGTCAAAAATTGGTCTTGATTGACCTTAATTAATTTGTAATGATCTGGGCAGGAAGAGCTGGTGTGCTCACCAAGCGTGTTGGTTCACCATGAGGGAGGGCTCAGATGAGGACGAGGATCAGAGTATCTTAGAGGAATTAGATGAGCTAGACAGTTGGAATAATAGAGGTGAGATTAAATTTTATCTTGCAAAGTGCAAGAGCATGCACTCTGATATTAAAAAAAAAATTAGGATTTTTTTCTGTAAGAGTCACTGGGAAAAGAGAAAGAACAGGGAATTAATTACAGAGAGCTGAACAACAGATGTAGTGAACTATGAGAAAAAAGCCTTTTTAAGGTTGGTGGGTCAGGCACTTCCAGAATTGAACTGTTAGCATGTGTATGTGTAGTATGAAGATTTAGTGCTCGACTACAAAATAGTAACACTATCAGCCACCTCCCTGCTGCCCTAAGTAGAACAGCCCCCACTGCCCTCCCTCCCCTACAATATTTAATGTAGGGAGCTTTTTTGAATGGTTCAGCTATCAAAAGATTTCCTCTACTTTTGCTGTGCACGTTCAGCCTTTCAAAGAGCAGAGCTTAAGCTACAGCAAACATCCTTAGATAGGTTCAATGAGAATTGACTGGTTGCACGGTGCCACTGCTCCTTGGTTTCAGATGTCAATTCTGGTAACTGCTGAATAGACATTAAATATTTTCACCCATCCATGCTGTTTTGAGAAGATCCCAGGGGAAGGCTATGCCCTCAACTGGTGAAAAATTAAAGTTGCTGACTCTGGAAAACCATTCTGTGGAGCAGCAGTCAGCACTGGGGATGCTTTGGAGAGGAATTGGGAGCTAAGCATTTCCATTTTTTCTGATTCTACTTGCCTGTTGCACTGATGATTAGCTAATTAACAACCACTTTTTCATTAGATTACTGAGGAGAGGATTCTACTTCCCTAAGAAGGATTTTAAGACAACAGCAAGAAGATGGACTAAACAGCCCAGCAGCCTTTTCCAATCCTGCTTTCTTGGGACACAAATCAGGTTGTGTCTTCCAAAACTTAGAGCATCACACAATCTTGACTTGCAGCAAGGCCAGTAAGATCAGAGGGACAGGGGGTTTGGAGACTTTCCTTCATGCAGTGAGTGAGCTGCATGACACAATGGTCTCTGCCTTCATAGCCTTAGTTAACATGGATCCCACTCTCACCATGGATCCCGCTGCTGGGCTTGAGAAATAGCTAAAAGTTTCAAAGGAAAAGTTAAAGGCAAGTGTTCCATCTGCTTGTAGAGTGGTCAAAAGGTGTCCAGGAGGTTGGGATGCCTGGCTGTTCTCACAGCCCTCATTACAGAAGAGACTGAGGTCTTCAATCTTGTTTGTTCCAAGATGTACCATAGAGAGTTTGGGCACTTTCTTCAGTATGCCATATGTGTTTAGCAGTGCACACAGTAAAATGGTCCTGGGTCAGGTACTCCTGAGCATCGGCTGCTCTCTGGGTAATAGTTCTGTTAGTGGTGGCTGGCATGCAGTGTTTTGTGTGCAGGCAAAATCTAGTTCACTAGTGTGGTCTAATTGTTAGAAGTTGATAAGATCTTTCTAAAATTTAACACTCTAAGAAAAGTTGATAGGAAATTAAATTACTAATAACACTCTGAACACTCATCTTTACTAAATCCTAACACAAAATCCTTACTACTTCATGCTTTGGTCTTTAATAAAACAGAGAGTCTGCTGAGAATTTGCTCCAGGGTGGATGAAAGATTTCTCTGCAGATATTCAGTGGCCCTGGTATCTGGCTATTCTTTGTCACTTCCTATAATTTGCTTTTAAAAAACCCTATTATTACATTATTATTAGCCTTATTATTGAAACTAAGGCTTCTGCAAACAATAACTAGATGCAAAATCTGGGTCCCAGGGAAATAAGGGGGATTTGGTCAGTGGAGCTGCAGGGTACTCTCTGAGAACCTCTGCATTGTAAATATGTCCTTTTCTATTTCTAGCCTGGAATTTTGTGTGACAAACCCAATCCTAGAGACCAAAACCCATTTAACTGAATGAGGAAATCATTTCTTTGTATATTCTCCATTTTACAGGCTGAAACAAACTGATCTATCTGCAAAGTGATACCTTAGTTCCTATTGCTATAACCTTTCAGGCTGTTTAAAGGTGGTTGCTTATTGGAAAGGGCCTGTTTTCATTCAGTAAGGTCAGGAAAATTCATGGATCACATCAAAACAGAGAAAATGCAATTGTTCACAGGTCTTCCCTGGTTACTGTTAATCAGCCATATCCAGAGGGAGGATGCACATTGCCTTTAATGGGAGGGGGGGGAAATGTAATCATCCCTCATCAGCAAGCCCCTCAATCACTGCACTTCAAACAGCTGGGGGTATGTAACCTCATCTTCATTTGAACGTTTTAGTACCTTTTCTCTTAGCTGGCTTCATTTTATGCCCTTTTTTTTCCTTCCCTCATAAATTTTTATGATTTTTTTTTTTTTAAAGGAGAATTTATGGGCAAAATGGCAGAGACCCTGTGAAATGTGGAAGAGCTAAAAGGCTATCAGGGTAGTAAATGAGGCTAAATGGTTCTCTACCACCAGCTGGTTAGAGTTCAGTGATTGAGTGTAACTGACAAGAGATAATTATCCTCTCTGAGAGAGGTGAAATGGGTCCTCACACTGAATGCTGCTGATGAAGGGGCTGTCCCTGGAGAAGGCAGGATGCTGTCCAACTGTTTCTATGCCTACATCTTGGTTGCTTAAACCCCTCACAAGAATCTTGCACTGAGTTTTTTCTCTCATAGGGTGATATCCTGGGGTGACTCAGCACATCTCTCTTGTCCTTCTAGTCCCAGGGAGGTTCAAAACCTTGACAAAACATCATCTTGCAGGGATGAGCCCTGAGCCAAAATATTTCCTTGATTATTGATTAAAACCACTGAATGTCTCCTAGCCTTTTTTATTTCAAAGCAAGAGCTCTTGTGTTTCTTATTGCAAAGATGGGTTAGGATCTAGAAGCACCTCATTTTTTCTCTTCTTTTCTAATCAATTGCCAGGACCAAATATGAGTGGTTTTGTTCACAGGCTGGAGAGGGTGAATACCTTGACTTGGATCAGGGAAGAAAAGGACTTCAGTGCTCCAGTGTGAAGCCTGTGTCCTTACAGATCGTGCTGATGTCAAATCCTTCTTTTTAAAACACAAATTGAACACTGAGTATTTTAAGTATGCAAACATGAAATGAGGCACAAAAATAAGGATGATGGTGTGGAGGCTTGAATGCCACTATGTTTCTCTGGCTTTATTAGATACGTTACTGCATGAATGAGGATGCAAGCACTTTGGGTACCTCAGAACAGGTGACTAAAGTAATTATTCCTGTGCAAGAGCCCATCCAGGGTTGTGCTGAGCACTGGCTTAGAAAAAACAGGTACCATCTGAGGTCATCTTGGGAGGGTGGATGTTCTGACTGCAGCCTGACAACGCATCACTCGTCTCGTTTCTTTAGAAGATGATGACCATGGTCACCAGATAGCTGCCATGAGCCAGTATGCTGCAAACAGGGCTTGGCAGAGCCTCAGCAGTGAAGGAACAACTCAGGTTCTGCATCAGTCTCTGTTTCATTAGTCCACTTTCAGGTGTTGACTGTGCTTGATGACAGCATTATTCTTTAAAGGCATTTCAGTAGTACCTGGTGTAATCTCCATAATTTTTCCAGTTGGACTAACAGGTCTTCCTTCATGCCCTTTTTGTAGATTGGGATAATACTGGCCAGCTTCACTCAGCAAGGACTCCCCAGACTCTCAATACCTTTGGCAGATGATAGAAACAAACCTTGCCATAGCATCCACTAGCTTCTTCAGAACTCTGAGATGGATCCCATCATGCCTGATGGACTTTGAACAGTCAGCTGATACAGCTTGTCCTTTACAATGCAGGAGATGAATCAGACCCAGGATCCCCAGCCAAGGAGTCTTGGCAGCAGGGTGAGGAGTCAGGTGCAGGTGATGCTCACCCCAGGGATCAGGAGAAGACCTGAGGGAAGGCAAGGAGAAATCTTCAACAGCAAAGCATAGTCCAGGTGACCAAATGCTTCAGTGCAGAGACAACCAGAAGAAATGAGTGGTTCAAGTTTTATTCCCCTTCAGGTTTTTACCTTTTTCCTGCTTCTGTCCTTTCTAGAAACCTCTTTACAAAGCAGAGGAAGGGGTTGGGGTGACAGAACTCCCCCAGCACACAGCCCCAGACAGGGTTTAGGCTATGTTGCACCAGAGAGGCTCAGGCAATGGGGAAACATCAGTTCCACTCTCACCATACTTGAGTGTCCTTAAATCCCCATCAGCTATGTCCTCAGTACCCACCTCCTTACAGACTCCTGTCCATGAGGTCAAGGTCTTGAAGGTGAGCATTTTAAAGTGTCAAAAACCTGAAAGCAAATGGAAAAATATTGACATGCTCTAGTCAAATCCCCTGGGTTTTTAAAAGTGTGAAGTAGGCAACAGATGGGATGGGAAACTTCTCCATTAAGGTGCTATTTAGTTACAAGGTATTTGGATTTGCTTCCTGAGTGAAGGTGTGAAATTACCTGTGACAAGAAACATGAAAGTTAAGCTTCAAAAAAGTCTTAAGACTTTTTTTAGCTTGCCTTGTGTTGGTGAGTGTATCTTAAGGGAGAATGTGCCAGTGTGAGACACAGAGCAAATGACTGCTGCCAGCTCTCTAGAAGGTATTAAGAAAAGTGATTTTTGGCTCTAGTTACAAGGACTCATCCTGGGCATGATAGTACAAGGGTTCTTCTTCTTCCTCAGCCTCATAAAGTTAAATAATTAAGTCTGGTATATGTCCTTCAACCACACCTTTGCCCATCCCCAGGCCAGCAATTCATGATGCAATTCCCACAGCCATGGGGAGAAATTCTTCCCCCAGGACATCACCTCCTTCTCCCCTCCTGAACTGTCTGTCCTGTTCATGCTGCCTCTTCTAGCACAGGCAGTAGGATGGAGGAGCCCTGGCCCACCCGGGAAGGAGTCCCTGCACCCTGAGAGAGGAGCCCACCACTAAACCATGTCACTAAATGCCACATCTACACATCTTTTAAATACCTCCAGGGATGATGACTCCATCACTTCCCTGGGCAGCCTGTTCCAGTGCTTTACAACCCTTTTGGTGAAGAAGCATTTTCTAATAACCAATCCAAACCTCAAACCTCCCTTGGCACAACTTGAGGCTGTTTCCTCTTGTCCTATCACTTGTTACTCGGGAGAAGAGACTGACCCCACCTCGCTATAACCTCCTTTCAGGTACTTGTGGAGAGCAACAAAATCTCGCCTGAGCTTCCTTTTCTCCAGACTCGTAGAGGAGGTAGGTAGAAAGCAGTAGTTTAACTCAGTTTGGTTGCTCAGTCTGAGGGATGGAGGAGCCTGGCTGGCACACAGCAGAGGGGAAAGGTAATGCAAGGAGAGGTGGAAGGAAAGAGAAGGGATTGCCACCAGTGGAACTTCTTTACCTGCTGCAGAATGGCAGAGAAGACCATAACACACCACAAGCCTAGCCCACTGAGGCCATTTCTTCTCCATTTTTGGCACAAGTGAAAATTCCCAGGCCCTGCCTGCTGCTGTGTGAGGCTGTTTTGGGGATGAGTGTCAGCAGGTGGTGCTGGGAGGCTGGGCTGCATGGCAGAGCATCCTCAGGCTGCCAGCACAGCTGCATCCAGGGCAGGGCAGCAAAGTTCTGAGTGTCAGCCTAACCTGGAAAAAGTGATTTGGATGGTAGTGGGAAAGAGGCATAAAGCCTGCAATGTGATCTCCATCCTGCTGCCTGCTTTCTAAATGAGCTTCATTATATACATAATTAAAGGAAGAGATTTGAATGCTAGTTAGCTGTGTTTTAGGGGTATTAATTTCAAGACTAAGGGTACCTGGAGATTAAATGAATTAACACACAACCAAATCAGGTTAATTGTAATTTTCTTCACCTGGAGTGAAGCTGAAAGAGGGAAATTTTTGCTTCAATAGTAACTATAGATATATTAAAGAAAAGCAGGTTCTTAAACAGAGAAATGGTGAATTAGGAACTGGAGGGGACATGAGCAGAGCTGGCAGCAGCGTGGGCTCCGGGGACATCCCCAATGGGCAGTGGGGCCATGACTCAGCCACCCTCATTCCTGAGGAGGGAAGGGCCTCAGCCGCTCCCCTGTCTTCCCTCACTCCTTTTGGCTGCCTTTAAATGGAGGCCTGTTGTGCAGTTGGATTGGAAGCTCCCAGTTCCTCCCAGGCAGAGTTGGAGAGCCTGTTAATGCTCCAACCTGCTGCCAGGCACATAGGTCTTTGGAAGGATGCAGAGCTGGGGAAAAACAAATACAGAGCTTGTGCTTGCCCTGGAAGCACCCTGCCCAGCAAACCTAACAGAAAATGAAGTGCCAGCACGACATGCAAATTCATCTTAAATAATTATGGGCTTGCAGTCTCAGCTCTCTCTGTCAGCTGCCTCAGAGCACTGCCCTGGCTCAGCAGGTCTCACAGCAGCCTGTGGCATGGGCAGGATGTGGGGCAGGTAAGGGATGCTGCTCAACACAGCTTTTCTCAGAGCTGGGGACAGATATTTGGGGTGGGTTTTTTGCACATGAAGGTTTGGCCAGGCAAAGGTCCCTTCATCATAGTGAGGAGGAACTGGGCTCCTCTCTGACCAGTGCACTTTGTTTCTCCATGCAGGCACTGCCCTCTGCACCCTTCTGTGATGGGGTGATTCTCCTGGACAGGAGCAGAGCTGGCTTGTGCCCACATCACAGAGGTCATAACTTCACTTCCTAACCCATGTTGTACCAGCCCTTTCACTACAACCACCAAAAGTAACAGCATCCATAAGCAAGCCCACCAAGGCATCTCATCTGGACATCCCATCCAACCTCTGCACACCTGCCCTGCAGCTGAGTCTGGAGCTCTCTCCTGCCAAACCCCTAACCTCTGGGTTTGACATGCCTGATTTACTAGTGCTTGAATCTGGCTGGATACCTTCAGTGTGACCTATGCATCTATCAGTCTCTTAACTGCTGTTCTACACCTACAGGTTAGGCTTGTTGGCCCTGAAAATCTGTTCTGACGTACAAACAGAAACCAAACACTGCTTTAAATAACAAATAATTGGCTATAGATAGATCTGTGAAACCTGATGATATTCCTGGAGAGATGTGATGTGTTGCTGAGTGCTTATTCTTCCATGACTGGTGTGACTGAGCAGTGTTAATGCTCGTGAAGGATTGGCAACCTTTCAGCACAGGACCCATCTTTAAACCTTCATCTTTCAGAGTTCACAATCCCCTGGGTTTCTTCCCACATCTCTGTCATCATCAGATCCGCTCTTAATCCTAAGCAAAACCTTCAAACCCCCCTCCTTTCTGTGGATATGTGCAGATTCCCAAATTTTTTCCCCATAACTCTGGTGGAAATACCTCACCTAATACCTCCTAGCATCATATTAGCTTTTGACATGGGTGTGCTACACTCACAACAGGTATATGGAGGTACCTAATGCCTGCAGGAATCATTTCTCCTCTCTTACCTCTAGCTTCTAGTAAGAATAACTGTTTTTCCTCTTTATGTGCACAAGGACGACTTTTCATATAATTTCTATTATCCAGTCAAGATCATCTTGTGCTTCCTGATCAGCATTTTCATCACCTTTTATGAGCATGGCAGCTCTTGTCTTGTCACCCACCAGAGCATACTCCTACATTTCTGCCAGGAGTATTAGAATAGATGAGTGAAACAATCAATGCTTGAGGAAATCCATTTGCCTCCTCCTTCCATTTTCATGGTGAGCCCTTCACAGATCCTCCTTGCCAAGCCTTCAACTTGCACACTTGCTTCCAACTTCCCAGATTTAGGTAGCATATACTAATGTAAATTCATTGCAAATTCTTCTTAGATCAATTGTTCTGTCTAAAAATAAAATAAAATTGCTGACTTTATCAAGGAACCATTCTACATTAAGTGACCCAATCAATCCAGTACTATATATCCCATTTTCCTTTTGGCTTTCTATCTTTGATCTTTCTTTCATCTAAAACCTGTTCTGTTTTCTTGTGCAATGCTTGTCAAGATATTTGCCATGTCTCCTCCTCCCTACAACAAACTACTTTCTGCCTTCACAGTTGTCCAGTGTCAAGGGTTAGGGCTTGGCCAACCACCAACCCAGTGACAGATATGCTCTATTATCTCCCTTTTCCCCCACTCCAGGAAGGAAAAGGGGAAATTAACAGAGAGAGTGAGACTTCCAAACTGGAAATGAAACTTAAACTACTTTAATGAAAATAACAACAAGAAAATGAAGTATATATGTTCAATATACATGAGTTCAATACCTCCAAAGGGCTTCACCATGTCTCCAGGCAGTGTGTGAGGACATTGTTTCAGCTGACACAAGGTTTTGTTGGTAAAGGTTTCATGTGTTTGGTTTTTTGGTCCCACAAAGTGCTTGGCAGCTTGTGCAGCCCTGCTGGAGCCCTGCTGGAGCCAGGGAGCCTTGTGCTCTTATCATTGTGTGACTTGGTGCCCCCTGGTCCAAGGGAAGTTGAGGAGGTTGGCTCCACTTGGAAACTCATGTCACATGCTGGGGAGGAGGGACCTGAAAGGACCTCCCCAACCCCAAAGTTAGCCCCTCCTCACCCTCCTTCCCTCCTCCAGTGTTTCCAAATCTGCTCTTGGGTGCCAGGGCAGGAAGAACTAAACTCCACAGATAGTTGTGAAGAGTCTGCAGGAATGTATCCTGCACCACTTATTTCTCTAGACTGAGTAGTCTCTGTTTCTGCACTCCACCATTGCTTTCATTCCCAATAAATCCAATGGGATCTTTTTAAGGAGCAGCTTGTCAAAACTACTTTCCCTAGGAAAACTTTCCTTCAGACAGTGGTGAACCTTTGATAAAATATGCAAGACCATCATGTTTCACCTCCTTCAAAGGAGTGCCCATGGAGAACCAGGGTGACCTACTCCCTTGTAGACAGGCTGAGCTGGGTGGGCTGCTATCCAGCTGGCTACTTTACACTTTACTGTAGCTTCCAGCAGTAAAGAATTTAAATGTTCCACTGTGCTACTTTTGACTTGTCTCCTAATGCCAACTTCAACTGTGCAAATTTTACCATGACATAAATACAAGGAAATTTTAAACTCTAGTTTAACTTTCTTTTTCTTTTTTTTTTCTCCAGGTCTTCAACATCTCAGGTTTACCTTCTTGAAACACCTTTGCTGCAAACAATGAAGGCTAGAAGCTAACTTGAAAAAAAGAACATAATCTGAAATTCATGTGCAATCACAGCTCACAGGGTCAGAAATTTAAAAATGCCTCTAACTATTAGGATATTCAAAACAAACAAAAAAGTTTAGTAAAAATACTCTTAAAACTTCAACTATTATGCACTGCTGTTATCTGAGAAACTCTGTCATCAAGATGATATTTCAGCAGCTTCAGGCAGATGAGATTTCTAAAGGGGATTTCTAATTTGTGTTTGTTTTTAATTTGGGGTTTGGATCACAGCAGCAGCAACAATTTGTTTTGTTATGTATTTATGGCTGCACATGTTTAAAATGGTAAATCTGCACTGACCTATTAGACCACAAAAGTGAAACCAGCTTCTGTATTTTCATTCCTCAGCAGGAAAAATAAACCCACAGCATGCATGTATACAATAAATCATATTTTTACAGCTTTTGGGTTTGGGACTCAAAGGCTGTGAAAGTATTTTGGATTATCACAGCCTTGGCTTTAAAAATAAGGAAATGGTTCTTTACCAGAAAGTGACTCTTTCAAGACAAAATGCATTAGTCTAGCTGCTGCCTTTCATTAAAATTATGTCATTTTATCCAAAATGAAAATAAAAATAATAAGGAGCTTAATAAAATGTGCAATTTTGGGGGGAAGACTTGAGCCAAAACACAGAAAGATAGATGCTGGTTTGGTTTAATACCAATGAAGATACCTAGGTCTAAGACAGAGTTCCGAGTTAGCACCAGATCATCCTGCAGTGAGCACCTTGCTTCTTATCTGCCTGTTCTCACTGGCTGTGCTTCTCATGACAAACAAAAATGTTTTCCTTCAGTCTCTAAGCCTTAAAAGCAGACACAGGTCAAATCATATTTGACTTAACATAGAAATGTAGACAGGACCTGTTAGTTGGCCTCATCAGCTGTGGCTCTGAGGAGAGCTTACCCAGGCAGAGCAGAGTGTCTGGGCTGCCTCTCTGGTAGTTGGATTCATTATTTGATGACAAATCCATCTTCTCTGGACAAACACATGCATAATTTTACTCATCCAAGTTGCTTCATGCCCCAGGATAGAGGAGGCTGAATTCAGAAGATGCACCTGAGTGGGGACAAGTGAAAACATCAGCTGACAGTAACAGTTCAGTACCCATGTCCTGCCTGGGCATTTTGGGGATAGAGAGCAGTGATTAGGAGGAATATGGCCCAGTTTTACAGCATAGAACCCCCTGAGAGGCAGGAGCATTCCCATCATCCCTCACAGGGCTGGTGGAGTGGGCAAAGGATCAGGCCAGCCAGTGAGTCCAATGACAAATGTTGCAAAACTTCTCATTTCCATGAGAAATCCTTCTGAAATGTGTCTGAGGAATGTCCTAAATAAGACTTGCTGGTGGGAGTGGAAGGTGCTGACAAATCCAGGCAAAGAGAAAAAAAAAAGAAGCTTTATTACAAGTGGGTGATGAAAGTAACACTGACCACAACAAGGGAGCACGTTTCATTACAGTGGCTGCAGCACAGCCTCCGTGAAAATTACAGGGAATGCTAAAGCAGCCCTGGAAAGGATTCAAACAGCAATTTGCTCTTGGCATGACCATCACGGAGAGCCAGCAACAGGGAAAGAAAGCAAGAGGGAAGCAATGTTTTCGTCCTTCCTCCTGCAGATGCCAAACCTCATGGTCTTTAATGGACATGGAGATGGGGCAGGAAAGAATCGGAGTTCAGAGATGACCATCTCCAAAACACACATGAATCTAAAGCAGTTGAGTGATATTTTTCTGGCAGGTATTATGTCCTTTGTTTCACCCAGTTCTGCTTCAGAGATTGACACGTCTAACCTATGGAAGATACATGTTTTTAAAATATCTGCATTTGGAGTCTCAGCAGAGCTCAGCATCTCCTTCCTGCCCATCCTTATCTCCTGTGCCAAAGGAATCGATGCGTTTTGCTGCCTTCCCTAACACTGTAATATCCCTGGGGAATATTAGGCCAGAGCATGCAACCATCTCACTGCTGACTGAGCTTCCCCTGCAATGCCTCTGGATGATTACATCCCATTTCTAACCGCCTTTTCTATTGATTTTCATAGTAAACTGACATAATTTGGCTGATATGTATTTTCAGTCTCCCCCCTTGCTGATGAATAGTAACATCCTCTATCTATACTATTTTTTTAAAAAAATTGAAGTTTGGGAGGAAAAGGATGACCTTGTAGAGGTTAAAATCTCTCTTCTGTTTGTCCAGCCCCGTTGAACCCAGGGCTGGGTATGGCTCAGCCCTGCAGGAGCACACCACACTCACTACACAACTGGGAATCATTTTGTGATCAGCCTGTGACTATTCCAAAAAGTAGGAACAAACGAGTTAAATCACAAATCTAGAGCACTTCCTATCCTGCCTATTCCCAAAGAACAGCACGTCAGCAGTGCCAGAAGACACATGGATGATAAGTTACTAATAAATTCATTGTGTTCCTTATATTTAACTGGCTAATAAAAACAATCCTCTTCTTTTTAACAGTACTCAACTTGCATGAAAAGAAACGGTAGAGTTTGGGAAAATACTTTATGCTTGAGTTGTAGGAACAGTCATTGTAACAGTTATTAATTGTTCTAATTTAGCTTTGCTCAGGTATCAATTGCATTTATAGCAGAGGAGAGAGCAGTGCAGTAGCATCTCTCTGTGCCGGTGCTGCCGAGCTGCACGGTTAATGGGGAATCACTAGAGGTCACTTGGATTCCACCTAAAGGAACAAATCCTAAAAGGTCTGGAGTTTTGTTTCTGCTTCGTTTTTTCTTTTTTTTTTTTTTCCAGTGAGGTATTTTTTTAAAACCAAACTCTTTTTGCACATGTGTGTAGTGCTGGTTCACAGAGGCTCCTTGTGCTGAATTTTATTCGGGTGTAAAGAAAGAAACTTTCAAGAAGTTTCTAAAGCTGTGCCTATGCTCATCAAGAGGAAATCTGGCCCTGAGGTTTTTTTTTTTAATATGAAACAGCCTCTATTGTATTTGATATTCATGATAACAGATGTCATTATTTAACTCTCAATACAAAGATCTGTCCTGTCAGGATTCCTATAAATAGGAAAAGAGTAACTCTGATGTATAAATCTGCAAGAAGATAGTCTAATTCTGCTGCTCATTCTTTCATACCTAAAAGTGAAATTATACTCAGGTGTGTTTCATTCTCAGCTTTGTTTGATAACCAAAGTGTAGACATTTGCTCAATGAGAGGAAAAAATCCCCACACCTGAACACCTTGTGATCAGGTGAAATTTTTCCTGCTGCAAAGAGCAACTCCAAGGTAAGCCCAAATTTATCTTCTTTTAAATTTGTAAAGAGACATTTTGCCTTCTTGGGAATCTGTAGCACGAAATCTTTTATTTAATTTTTGACATCTGGGCTCACTTAGACTCTACCCTGCCAGCTCCTTTTGTTGTGGGGTCACAGGTGCCTGTGCCCTAGGTGAGAAGCCTGTGTCACAGCTCCCTCCGAAATGGTGTCACTGCTGCCCAGCCACTTGCTTACTCAGTCACTGATGAGCAGCAGAAATTTGCCCATTGCTGAGTGCAGTTGGTTTATTCTCTTGCTGGGAAAAACAAAGGCCCTTGCACCTCTGGGATCTCATCCAGGAAAGCAGAAATCTCTTAGTGGTGCTTAGGTTGTTCTTGCTGTGCATACATTAGCTTTTGCTGCAAACTGCTGTAGCATCTGCCAGGACCAACCAGTGAAGTCTCACAAAGCTTCACCTTTGCTTCTGCACCCAGAAATGGAAGGCACCATAGGACCTGATGAAGTGGCATGACCCTATACACTGCGGGGTACAGACTGCATCCCTCCCACAGCAGCACCACCAGCTCAGTGCCAAGCTACTCAGCACTGACAAAAGCAAGACACCAGAGCTGATTTGAAATGAAAATGCCTCAGAAGGGCTTGTCCCATGTCCTGTGCTCAGTGCAGAGGACACCTGCCCTCATGCTTGGGAGCCAAGCCTCACCCAGAGTTGGAAAACACCCCTGTGTGTCACAGAGTTGGNGCTGAATAAAGGGGCATGATCACCTCCCTGCTCCTGCTGACAACACTGTTCCTGATACAGGCCAGGATGCCATTGGCCTTCTTGGCCACCTGGGCACACTGCTGGCTCATGTTCAGCTGTCACTCAGCACCCCTAGGTCCCTCTGTGCTGGGCAGCTCTCCAACCACTCCTCCCCAAGCCTAGAGCACTGCTGGGGGTTATTATGGCCAAGGTGCAGCACCTGGCATTTGGCCTTATTGAACAGAGCAGGGCATCCTCCTTCTGTGAATGAGCCCTTTCACATCCACACACCACAGTGAGTTACTCTCCATGAGTAAATTGGGAGCAGCAGGCAGAAGAGCTGTAGGCTGTTCTTCTGTGTCTGGTGCCTGGGACAGGTCCTGGTGTCACGGCTGAGTCACCAAGACCCAGCATGTGTGCACAGACCCAGCTGTGTCATGCCCACACCCTGACACTTCTGTCCTTCACATCAGTTGCCCAAAACTGGGCTTTGGAGGATGGGAGATTCCCAAGATACCAAGAAGCCCCAAGCGAAAAGTCAACATTGAGTGGGTGTCAGGGCAAGCCTCAATCTACACATCCTTGCCATGGAGAAGGAATGATCTTGGTCTCATTTTTTCTCTCTTAGAAACACACCACTTCTTCCCTTTGAATCTGCATATATTAAGGGAAATTTCTTTCCAGGTACAGCTCTTCATGCACTCCATGATGTTCCCTCAGCCCTCTGCCACTTTTTATCCTCATGGCACTGCATGTCCCTCTCTAGAGCACATTAAGCAATGTGATGATCACTTCTCCCATGAGCATCTATCTCTTCTCCCTTCCTTCCCCCAGGGGAAAACTTAGTGGGAATAGTTTTAATTAACTACGCTGTACGTGCATGGTGTTTATACCAAGGCAGGCAAGGCTGAACAAGCGTGCCTGGCTCTTGGAAAGAGTGCCGAGGTTTGTGGCTGCTCTGAAGTCCTGAACTCATCCCACAGTGAAGCATCAGCCCCAGAAAAAGCTCTGGCTTTGGTCTACACTTGTGTCCTTGCATGGACACAAGAGGATGAATACGTCAATGCCCAGAGCTGTATCACTCTGCAGAGCTATGGAAAGTCAGTATGTGCCCCACACCAGGATCACTGGGTGAGTTGAGCATACCCCAAATGTAACCTAGCACCTCATGAGGAGTCTGCAGAAAACACAGGGCTGAGACGTTTGAGGCAGGATTCAGCTCCACATTAGGACACCCACATTCAGACATGTAATTGCAGGTGTCTATGTGAGCTCTTGGTGTCTTGGCTTCCTCATTAGTCCATGGAGATCTTGTCCACACAGACCCCTCCAGCCAACAAGTGGGTACCTATTTCAGGGGGAACCAAACTGACTTCTGTGCCCCACTGACTGCACTGGGACATATGGAAATAAATAGAAGTCAAAATCATGCCTGATCCTTGAGCTGGTTACTGCCTTGTGGGTCCTCCTTGTGACTTACATGTGCAGTACAAAGTTAATATTAAACAAAAAACCCCAGCTGTCCTCTTTTCCAAAGGTATTTGGAATGGGCTTAAAAATTACAAAGGTAACGTACTTATTTTATATATAAAGGTGTCTAATACTGGCAGTTGTGAGAGAACTAAAAATTAAATGCAATTTGTTAACCAGTATATATTTACATGGCTTTCAACTAGGCTGCCATGTAAAAGTTCTGGATCTTCCTTGGGTTTCACCATACACACACGGAGGAGATCCCTTGGAGTGACACATCAACAGCAGATGATATCTGAATCACTGTGTTTCTCATCATGTAGACCACATAGACCACAGATGATTATCCTCAGAGATGTTTTTCTGCACACCTCTGATGAAGGCAGAGAGACAACAAACTATTCACTCAAAATCAGAAGAAACCCCATCAAAGGGGCAAGGACCAAGCCTGGTTCACTCAAAGCATGGCATCATTCTGGAAGCTCATTTGACTGTAATGAGGGATTTTTTACTGCTTTCTCCTTCACCTGGCATTCCTACAGCTATTTATAGCTTAACTTCATAACCAGTGGTTAAAACTTTCAAAGTAGTCTAGCATGTGGTCACCCACACAGAAGATGTGGCTGACTTTCCTGTGCTGCCTAAAAAGCCTTGCCCATGATATTCAGGATCTTTCTGCAAGTGACTGTGGGGGCTTGATGGCAGAGGGCAGGGAAGACACCCTGATGCCTTGGGAAGAAGGTCCTGCTGAGGCCAGCATGCTCTGCAAGGCTGTGTGTGACCTTGCAAAGCACTTACCTTCTCCTAATGGTGCCCTACATTGGAATTTTATGGATTAATTTTGTTCCAATGAATTTAGCCTCTGTTTCTGAGTGCAGCTGAGTTAAACCTTACTGCACAGTAGATCAAAGACTAGCATTTCATGCCTTCTCCTGCGCTGCTGTGTAGTGACAAAGTTCCTGGTGACTTAAGTGGGAGGGAGGCTGTGTCCTGGGAGACAAAACTTAATTGAGTGTAATACCACAGGGCACATAAAGTAGGACAACACAGCCTGACCTCATTTTGCCCATACATAACCCTACTGACATCAGTGGGAGCAGCACATATGCAGTTAGGAGATGACATTTGCCCACTCTTGGCTGCTCTAGGAAATTCCTGCTTGCCTGATACATTCTATTATTTAGTCATGCAATATGAACGCAAGGGATACACCAAGTAAAGCTGAGCAAACACAGCTCAGCTCACTGCCTGTTTGAAGTTGAGAAAGACTCCTTTTGACGCTGGTGGTTGTTGGATTGAGCCCACAGTACACAGTGATTCATAATCATTTTCCTCAATGAAAGAAACCAGGTTGGTTTGTTGTTATTTGTGGGATCACATGATTCATTATTTACACCTATCTGAATGACAGTTGGACTTTCTGATGCCTGTGAACCCCATAGCTTCCACTGGTGCTAGCACAAAATGGTTATTCACATAAATGCTGTACCAGAACAGACTTGTTTTATACTGTGCATATATTACACTGCTGTTTCTAGAAAAACTTTGTAGAGCAGAAAGGGCATCATTTGGCAGAGCCAACAAAGCTTGCACCAAACCAGTAACTCTTCCAAGACAATTGTTCATGAGCAATCCTGAGACTAATATTTGTTTGCATTCATCACAGTCTAATAATTAAAACCAGTGCCTACTGCTGTGAAAAACAGGATGGGCCTGACTTACAGAGAAGAGGCTAGCTGGACCAGTAGTGTTTCACCTGTCTCTTCTCAGTGTGGACTGAAGGAGCAGAAACAGTTCAGTACACTTCTGAACATTCCAAATTTTGAACCAGGGATTTCTTCAAACTAATCTTGTTTTTTAACTTTCAGGTTTTTTCCCCCTCGAAGAAATACAAAGAGATTATAAATGGAGATTCTCGGTAGGTGGAACAAAATTCTCCAATATTTAGGCAAAATGTTAGCTTGTTCAACAATACCAGTTACCCAGAGGAGTAGTGGTTCTTCATTCTTGAGCATATGTGGGACCAGATAGGAGATGACCTCCAGCAGCCTTCTCTAAGCCAGCCCCATATGGGCCAGGGTTGGACTTGGGACTGCCAGAGACGCCTTTACAACCTAAACTGTTCAAAAAAACATATTTTAATGCTTTGAACTGGCCAAAGCCTAAGCTAAAATCTGCTTGTAAAATAAGCTTCCTTCACCCAGTGAAATCCTATGGCAGGTCTGTGACATAGTGCCTGTGTCTGATGATACAAAGAGGATGTTGCTGTAATTGCATACAGATTTATCATTCATTCCTTTGCAGCAAATGCTATCAAAAGACCCAAGGCTTGGAATGATACAGTGTTCCCAAGTATATTTTTCCTGTGAGCACACCCCCTTTTCAAGGGAGACATTGCAGTGTCCCAGAGAGCTGGTCCAGATTGCCTCAGGGATAAAGTAAGGAAAGAGTCCCCTTGCTGTCCCCAGAGCCTAGGGAGCTGGGCAGAGCCACACAAAGCACACAGTGCTCCCTCCCACAGCATCCCTGCTCCTCTGCCCATGTCCGAGCCCTCCTGCCCTTGGGCAGTAGCCAGATGTGAGTTTGGTGGCCAAGGGACCCTCCACGGTCACAGCACAGAGAGCATCCTTTGTCACCTCTGCTCCTCAGTAATATGAACGGACATTTGTTTACACCAAACCGAGCAAATCTAATATTTATTTCACATTTAGGTCACACGACATCAAAACAAATATTTTTAACCCAAACAGATTTCCTGACCTTGTGGTTTCACTCCTGATTTGTAGCAATATTTATCTGAAGAGCTGGCTTACTCTCACTTAAAAATGGAAGGAAAAGAAGTTATATAGGATCCTGCACTGGGCTTTAAGCTAACAGCACAACTCCCTTTGCACCCGAGTCAGCTCTGGATGTTGCTCTTGATTTTACTGGAACCAGGACAGGATTATTAAACTCATATTTCCTGGATTTGCTCGCTGCCTTTCCATCCTGAAAACCAAAATTATTTAAATGCATAAGCCTAAACACCCCAAATGCAAAGTATTAAAAATTACATTTAACAATCTTGGCATAAACAGTGGCTGCAGGCCCCATCCTGCTCCCATCAAAATCTGAAACGATCCCATCACTTGTAAAGATGCACTTTTAAGGATGATACCTCCCCCTTTCAGCCTCCCTTGTCCAAGGTTTGCATTAACACCGCTCCACTGAAAGCTCTGAAATGTTCTGTACATGGAAAATTGACCTTTTTTCTTTTTTTTGAGTTAAGTTTGCACCAGTTTTAAGGGAGGAACAGCTGAAGAGAGGATTTCAAAAGCTTAGGAAATCTAGTGGTCCCTTATGGCTTGCAGTAATGAGTAAAGTGAAATGCTCTTTCTGATTTCCTTCCCCCAGTAATTAAAATAGATGTTGTACTGGAGTTGCAGAGCTGCTGCCCAATTAACACCTAACTGGGCTCTTTTACATTGCCTGCTCAACCTCAACACGATGTGAAATGCTTGAGAGGGCCAATGTAAACAAATTTATAGCCTGGTAGGATATGCTGAGCTCTTAATATAGGGATAATAATATTGTATGTGTACATATACAGGCATATAGATACATATCAAAAGATATAGCTAAGCAAACTTTCCTATGTGAGGGCATAAAGAGCCGCTGGCAGTGGCACCACATGGCTCCCTGGCTATGAAAGACCTGGTTTACTCCAGTGCTGGGACTGGATTGTAATTGCACTGTGGATGTGATCCTCTTTTGGTGGCACATCCAAGCTTCCCTTTGGTTGGTTTACCCAGTGCCTGAGCACTGGGGCACTGCCTGAAAGACTAGTCAGATAAACATGAACCCAGTCTCAATACGGTCACTTCTCATGTTGGCTTGGATGAGAGGCTGGGAAGGACAGGCAGCTATTGATGGGCTGACCTTTAGGCCTTCTCTGCCTTCCCACAAAACCCTGCCAAATAAGTTGCCTTTGCAGAGTCATGTAGTATTTCACAGGTAAATGACAGACTGTCTGCGTGGCTCTAGGTGGGATAAGAGGGAGGTTGCCACCATCACATCAAGTGGCACAGACATAATTCCTGTCATGTTTGAAGGATTCCACGCCAAAACCCACAGGAGCAAGCACTGGGCTCCTCACACCCTGTTTTAATGTCACCAGGGAAAAAAACTGCAGAGCAATAAGAATGTCATCACATAACAGACGTTTCAGGAAGTCTCTGTAATTTCTTTAATTATTCAGACAACAGAGCACAAGGATAATAGCTTCAAGTACATTCTTATACATTATTTTAACAGTAATAGATATGTATTTAGTCATAAACTATTCTGTAGCCACCACTATGTGTACATTTTATACAAACTATTGCCATACTCGGACCCTGAAAATGGATGGTGACATCTCCTAGATGTTTTGCACAATGTCCTGACAGTACATCCTTCATACGAGAGCTGTAGCTATAGGTTGGATCAGTCCATCTAAGGAAGCACTCCTAATGCATACTATGAAGGGCTGATCCAGATGTGAGGTGCCAAAGGAAGAGATGGAATAAATATATGGTGAGAGGGAGGCATATGGTAACTCGAAATATGTGTGATGGAGAACACAACTCATGTCTTTGCTTGGCAAAACATGTTGATAAGACAGCATCTCAGCTACTCTCACACCACAGAGCTCTGAGCTCATCTCAGCCTTTTGGAGATTAAATGTGGCAATGCCTGATATGGTCCTTACTGCGGCACATACCCTACCCTGACACAATCATGGGCTCTAGTCTAATGAGTCTTTTTTATCTCATTTACAATTTAGACTGAAGACCCCAAGGCCATGGCTATAATTTTGATCACTGACATCCCTAAACACCTCCACTGCCTGACCTCTGGAGAAGGTAGGCTCCAATGTGGTTGTTTTTTGAGTGTAAAGGCTTTACAAAACACCAGCCACCACTCAGAGACAGGGGTAAGATAGCTCAGATGCCCAGACACCATCGTACAAAGGCCAGACTCTTACAGCAGAGACTCATTTGTTCCATGATTGCATTTTTGCATGCCCCAAACCAGCCACCTTTGCAGGCCCAAACATACCAGCAGACCCCAAAGACATGGAGGCAGCAGAGTCCAAGCCAAGGTGGGCAGCAGGTCCCCGGCACCCACCAGGCAGTCCACAGTCTCCCACGATGCCCCACACTGCATGGGCATTAGGGTAGCTTGGTTCCTGTCCCAGTGGTCCAGACGGGCTCTGCAGTACACTGGCAGTCTCACCGAAGTCTTACCACCCCACTCATGTCCAAACTTCAGAGGGTGGAAGTGTCCCTTAGCTAGAAGCTGCCAGGAAGGAAAGACCACATCCATATGTTAGGGCTTGACACACTGATACACATGCCCAGGGCTTGGCCACCAGCTCCTGGCACCACTCCAGAAGCTCCCAGGTTTTCAGCATGGAAGAGCACGGTCTACACTCTCTGGAGGTGGCCCCAGGCAGGGACATCCCGGAAGGCCACCTGGAGCTGCCATCCATCCCATTGGAGGACGTGGCTGTATCTCTGGAGAAAAAGGCTGCCCAACGGAGGAACATCCTAGACCGGCGAGTAATGGAAACTGAAGAAAAGGTGAGAAGACATTCAAGGAAAGCTCCCTTCCGGCACGGTCCTGTCGTAGATGCGCACGCACACACACACAAAATGTTTTGCAAAATTTTTAAGGGGATCCTGGAAACCCTCTGGGGAAGAGCTCGTGGTGCAGCAGAACCTCACTCATTGGCACCCAGCGAGGACGAGCCCCTTGGTGTGGCTTGGGGCTAAGACCAGGCAGGCAATGCAGCTCTGGCCCCACCACTTGGCTCCTCAAACACATCTCCACTACGTTCACTCATCAGTGGCTCAGGATGGACTCTGATGCATTAGAGCTAAGGAATGTCTCTCAGAATACATGAACAAATTGTCATCCTTTTTTTTTGTTTGGCAAGGGGTGTTTTGTTCTTCTCTTGATGGCTCCAGGTCCTCACTGTTACTCAGGAAAGGTGGCCAGTGAAATCTGATGGCCATCTTCTTCCAGCATCAGCCACATGAATCCCAGTTAATTCACCAAAGTCATTGTCTCTCCCCAACATTTCCATCTTCCTGACACCCAAATTAAAGCCGATTAAAATCCTGGTGCTGCCTGCCTTCAGGTTAACATGCATCAAAGGGCAAACGATGTAACACCCTCAAAAATCAATTTTAAGAGCCATCTGCGGTCTCTGGACCAAACCAGGAGCCAGGACTGGAGCTGGAAGAGGGGAGTATCACCTGATCACAGGCATGGACCTGGGGCTTCAGCGAAGGGAAACTGTGTCTCCCAGTCACATGTGCGAATAAGTGAGGTTCTACTGTTAGTACAAGAGATTCCAGGTTACGCGTGGATGTGATGGATTAGTTTCCTTAATTAAAATACCAAAACTAAAAAGTTATGAGCAACACATCTAAATAAAATAACGGGCACTCCTTTAGGCATCGTGTTTCCTAAACCAATAAGCAAAAAAAGGAAAACAAAAAAATGGGATGCACCAGGAACTCTTAGTTATTATATACTAACGAGACTGTGCATGGCACATTTTATTTCTATAAAACTATTAAAACTATTACAAAATATTCAAAAATACATTTTAGTAAATTTACAGCAGTTATTTCTCAATTTATTAATGCAAAACATCCTTTTCTCCCCTCTGTACAAACTACTGTCTCCATCGTCACAGAATTGCCGCCATGTGCGCTTCTTAAAAAATATTATTTTCTAATAATTTCTTCTCTTGAAGTTAAAAATAAGAAAGTTTCTTACGGTTTTTCGCAAATAAAAAGTTTGTGTAACAGTCTTGACTTCCATGAACGTGGCCAAATGGTGTTTTTACAAAGAAAAAACATGGAAAACAATACAGGAAATGACGTTACAATTGAAACTATTTAAATTAAAATAATATATTCTCATATTTTACACTATTTCAAAAAACGAAATGTGATTCAGTTAAGTATTGATCTCTCAAAAAAATCTAATTTACAATTCTGTGTATAAAAATATAATTTACGGACCCCCATGAAGTTTGTCTTTTCGTCATGTGTTTGTTTGTTTGCTTGTTTTTTAGACTTGCTGAAATGAAGGAGCAATGTAATGGAGAGATGGGAACATACAGAATTTTGCTTTCTGAAAGTCAGGACACACGTGACATGTAGAAAAATAGACTCTGTGCAGTTTTGCTTGGCCTCACAAAATAATTTTTTCCTCTGTGAGTACAGTTCACATGATAATAAATTATCAAAGAAACTATTTAAGGCTCTTGAAGGTCCGGTTCATATCATTTAAAACATCTATTCAAAATACCAAAGAAATAAATATCCAGGAGAGGAGAAAAAAAAACCAAACACAAAAACAAAAACCGAAAGAAAATAACAACAAACAAACCAACAAAACAAAATAACAAATAAAAATATATATATATTTATAAACTAAACAGAAAAGAACTTCCCGGGGTCTTTGTTTCCCTTAAAGTCTACTTTGGACTGTCCTACTTAATTATTATTATTTATTATTATTATTTTTAAGTCTTAATCCGTGCTCTCTTTAAAAAATATGGGGTTTTTTCCTCTTTTTTTCTTTTAGGTTTTCCTTTTTTTTTTTTTTTTCTTTTTTTTTTTTTTTCCTTTTTTTTTCTCCTTTCTCTCTTTCTCTCTCTCTCTCTGTGTCTCTGTCTCTCCTTTGGAGGCTGGCAAGCGGCCGGGGCAGCATGGGATGCTCTCAGCTGGACGGTCCCACCATGCCCAGCGGATGCAGAGAGTCACTATCCAGCACCCAGCTGCCGATGTGGTAGAGGAGGCGAGAGTACCAGTGGATGCCATGGGTGGTGGAGGCACTCTCCAGGTCTCCCCCGCTGGAGAGGGAGAAAGCAGCCAGCATCCCCTGGAGCAGGCGGAAAGGAGCAAATGCCCAGTGTGCCCAGCTGTGCTCCTCGATGACGGCATAGCAGGAGGCCAGCACCTGGTTGATGAGGATAGTGCCCTGGGCGGTGAGTGGGGCGTATGCCCCGGACGTCTCCTCCCTCAGCGAGACGCTGTGCACAGCTGCTGGCAAGAGCTGCTGCCCCCCCTCGCCCAACACGTAGACCAGTTGGCCTGGCCGAACGCGGCTGGCAAAGAGCGCCCGGCTGCTGAGGGTCCCTGCCTGAGACTGGTTGTGTTGGGGGGCCACAAAGAGGAGGTGGGCGGCTGTCAGCAACAGCTGGGCCCGAGGCTGTCGTGTCTCGATGACATAGAAGAGCTTGTGGGAGCCATCCTCCCGGTCGAGGAAGGTGAGGAAGTCACTGTAGAGCAGTCGTCCCTCTGTATCAGCCACCAGCACTCGGTCCCCAGGGCTCAGGTCCTTCACCAGCTTGGTGCCTCCTTGCTCCAGGTGCACAGTGGCCGTGCCGGGGAAACAGCCCCCTGATTTGGCTGCCACCGAGTTTTCTGTGGAAGGAGAAAGGCATAGCAGGGTTAGAGGGGCCTCCTGCCGGGCAGGGACATGGGGAATGAGGGGACATGCCACTTCCCCAGCCTCTGAAATTCCTTCATCCTCATCTACAAACGTGCCCTACTTGCACTCAGGAGTCAAGTGAGACTCCTCTTCCTACCAGCTTTGAAACAGTGCATTTCCCTCTGGGTGAGGACTTACAAGGATGGTTTGTCTCATTAAGGAAATGGGCCAAAATATTTCCTCTGAGAAAGCTCTTGCAGAACAAATTTCTTCTGGAAGAGCTTCCCACTTGGCTACTATTTGCCCTGCACCAACACCTTATGATAGATAACTCACAGGCTTTCAAAGCTAAGCAGTTTTGCTGGCATAAAGTTCCTCCTCTAGGAGAGTGTCCGTGCTCTCAATGCTCAGGGTCCTCACACAGCTCTTACTCAAGGAGCCCATCTAGGGCATCAAACAGAAGCAACCAGGAGGAAGCTTTGCCTCGAGGAGCACACAAATTTGTCCATTGCCCCACTGGAAAGTAACAGCCTAGATTTCCTGAGCTCCTCCCTCCCCATTGCCCTGCACATGACCCCATGCTGCCTTCAGCCCTCACTGCCCTCCTGCTCAGTATGGCAGCCACTGGGGCACATGCCACCCCTGTAACAGCCCTGGCTGGTGTCCCCAGCACTCCTATTTAAAAAAAAAAATAAAAAGCATCTCTCTCTTGCCTCTCCCACCCCACTGGCAGGAAGATGCTGTTCCCTGTCCCTGGTGGTGCCCAGGCAGCCCCATGCCTGTGCCAGATACAAGTACATCCCTCCTTCGCCTCCTCCAGCTCTTGTTGTTACTCAGAGTTTAGATACTAAATGCTGTTTTCAATGGCTATTGCTTTCCAGTGCTTCCAAGAGGAACAATTGCAGGTTTAAAGAAAGCAGATATAACAATGAGACTTTAAGTCTCTCTTGTAAATCACTTTCTGGAAACTTGGCCTCATGTGGGGTGGTGGGAGGGGACCCCTGCCCTGTCCCAGGCTGTCCTCTCACTTAACAGAGGGACTCTGCAGTGTTCCTAAAAGCTCTGATTTTCTATATATTGGATAGTAGCCCACAGTATGCCATGATAGCAAGTGTCTTTGCTACAGCTGTTCACACTCCTTATCCCTCCATTGTCTTCCTCTAGTTTCTCCCAGTTACTCTTTATGCCAATTTATAGTCCTGTTGATTTATCTCCTAGTGCTCATTAATGTTACGTTTTTTATTTTGCCTCTGTGGCTGGTACAGAAGCTCTTATGATTTGAATAAATCCTTGGGGTGTCTCCTAATGACTTTCTCAGGAAGGATAGGAAGGGCAAAAATTAGACCATTATTGATTTGCTAACAACTTTATCGCTTCTCCTTCGGAAATGAAGCAGCAAGAACTCCAAGGCCTCTTCAGGGAGGACATGGCAACAAACAAGCTATGTGCTTTACGTGGAGCCCTCTGCTAGCAAACTACACCTTCCTACAAGACGGCAGTAAAGGTCTGGCTAGAGCTTTGTTTGCATATTCAGGGACTTGATGAATAGATCTAGTAGTGTAGCAGCTCTACAAACATGCCAGTGAATTGGCAGAGGTGTGAAAATCTGCTTCTTTGAGCAGTGCTTGTTTGGGTTCTCTAATTAAAATCCAATAAAGGATCAGCATTGTCATTCTGATTCATGTAATAAATGCAGACACTCTTGGAAGACAGGACACTTCCATTTTTTTCCCAGCTTCTTCCCCCCCTTTTCTCCCCCTCCCTATTTGTTCAGGTGCAGAAACCCTATGTGCCAATTCACACACATACTCTCCAAAAAACCCAGGACCTTCCAAGCACTATTTGCACAGCAGAGCCACTTTTCCAAGGCACTCAAGATCTGTATTTGAATTTTAAATGCAGAAGCTTGCTCTAAATACTTGCTGTAGCCCATTATCAATGTCCCTTTTACCACCCCTGCCTCTCCCTCCTCTGTCCTGGTGACAATAATTCAGGCCTTAGGGGAACTCTTCTTTGCATTCCAGTCTCTGGGATCATACTTTTTGCAAACAGAGATCTAGATAAAGAATCTTCCTGCCTGGCATTATGGGGTTTAATCTTCTCATAAGATGCTCTGTCATGAAACAAGGTTTGGACAGTTTGAAATCAGGCTGAGCGGGTGGAATTCAAGCCTGTTCCCTTGCAGCCCCCGCATGGTACAGTCACACGACCCTGCCTGACACCCTCTAAATATTGCCCCCAAATCTGTGTGTGCCGAATCTCAATGAGCAGCTTGGGGTTCCTCCTCTGCTCTGAAATTCCCGTGGGGGTGGATTAGCGGGTGCGCTTGGGCTGAGGTCATTGTGCACCACAATCAGACACCTTGTGCTATAAAGCCCATCTTCGCTATTGAAAGGGATGTTTCATATCACCGCACGGCTGACAGCTTTGCAGGGCCTCCTTTTGGGCTAGAAAGGACCAGGGAGCTGAACAAAAGAAGTAGCAGGCTCTCAGGACAAAGCCTACATGGGCTGGGAGAGGTGCTACCTCCGTGAGCCCCTCTTGCAGACAGACATGGTGAGGCCTGGAAGGTTTCCCTGCCATGAGGCTGCTGGTTTTGAAGCAAACAGTTATATTTAGAGAAAGCCCATTATTTTCTTTTGCAACCATGTGTTTCTTGACACTTCCAGCAGGCTGCTGGACTAGAAGATGCAATTAAAAAGTGGTTTAGCTGCCATGCAGCTGGGTGGAGAGGGACGGCGGGGGGCTGTAGAGGGATGCCTGGCTCTTGCCAACCTGTTTGCTCCCCCCCAAAATAAAAGCGTCAAGTGTCAAGAAAACGAGCTCGGTGAGTGGAGGATTTCTTGCGAGCTGTTCCCGGGTTGAGACAGCGTGTGGCGTTGTAAGCACAGGGGAGGGGAGGGAAAAAAATTATATGTATGTGCATCCCTATCTGGGAATTTCCTAGCGGCTACTGCTGAAGAAGGCAGGGGACCACGTTTCTTATTTATTTTCCTGGCCGGCTCCCACTCGGAGATTAGCCATCGGGGAGTAAGGCATACTGCCAGGGGGGACGGCCACTGGTGTTTGTGTTGAACACTCTCTTTGGATGGGGAAAGCAGCAAATCCCACGGGGGGAGAAGGGTGTGTGGCTGCGGCGCAGTGCTCGTGGGAAGGCTGGGCAAGCAAATTACCCAAATAAAAACGCTGTCAAAAAGTTCTGCAGCTGGCTTGGCTGTTCCCCCCCCCCTCCTTTCTCTCCTTCCTTTCCCTCACCCTCGCGCTGGCAATATCACTAAGAGGCGGGGGAGAGGTGGGCTGCGCCCTCGGGGGCATCACCGGAGGAGCCTCGTCGGGGCGGGAAGGGCTGTTGCGGACCCTGCTGGGACGGGGAGGAGGGAGCCCGGGCGGCACAGGGCAGGGCGGAGGAGGCTCAGGGTGGGGGCTAAGTTGTGTCCTGAGGATGTCCCACCCTACCCCGACGTGTCCGTGGGTGGGCTGACAAGCTTACCTGCTTTGACGGAGCAGTGGATGTGCGCCTTGGACTCGTAGTAGACCCAGTCGAAGCCAGCCTCGACGGCCAGGCGGGCCAGCATGCCGTACTTGCTGCGGTCCCGGTCCGAGGTGGTGATGTCCACGGCGCGACCCTCGTAGTGCAAGGACTCCTCGGAGTGGTGGCCGTCCTCATCCCAGCCTTCAGTCACCCGTAGCTTCACCCCGGGCCACTGGTTCATCACCGAGATCGCCAGGGCATTCAGCTTGTCCTTGCAGCGCTGCGGGGATACGGGCACAGCGGGAAGGACACATT
>VWZO01016725.1:1301266-1433217 GCA_013396975.1 Bucco capensis | reverse complement strand
GGGGGGGGGGGGGGGGGGGATAACGCCATTTGAGAGCGCACCCACCTAAGTGGCTTTGTAACAGGTTTCTCCCCCTGAAAAGGGAGATTGCTCACCCTCCTAAAGACATACATTTTAAAACCAACTCGCCTTTTAGCTGATAAATGACTACTTTAAAGGCAGGAACAAGTCAGTCTGATGCGAGGCGGCAGTTACATGAAGTTAGCGTGTCTGACTTGTGTATCACACAACTGCGATGTGGAGAGATCTCTAAGGCACCTCTGTTTATTTATTTATTTATTTTTAATAAAATCAGGACTACCACTCAGTTTAAAAATAATATTCTATCTTCAGAAGTGCATGAAAAGTCAACTGATTAAAAATAGATGGTCTCCAGAGCACGCTGGGGCTGTATTCTTTGTTTCTGTGGTGGAAGTGGCAGAGGAGCGTTTCAGCCCCTCACACTCTCCTTGCAGGGTGTCATTAAGTTTTTAAGAAAAGCGTAGTGTTGAAAGCATCCGCAAACACAATTAACAGCGATCGATCCAAGCAAAGTGAATGGAAAGGGGATAAGTTTAATGTTAAATTAATTGTTATCTCATGCAGCGTGGCAAGTGATGTCTTTATCCCGATCTCCAAAAGCTACTAATCAGACAAAGGTGTTGAGAGACGAGCAAAATTGCAGAGATGGGGCTGATAGAGCAGGTTAGATAGAAAAGCAGAGTCCCATATGAACAAACACTTCTCTGCCTGTGAAGAGCTCAGTTTCTTTTGCTCCTAAGAAAATAAAATTTGTCCAAGGAGCAAGCTAGAAACTTTCAGGATTTTTTCAGGAGTTCTTCAAAATGTCAGGATGACATGCTGAAGTAATCCCAAGTCCACTTTCTCAGAAAAACAAACAAGCAAACAAACAAAAATCAACTTTATTTAAGTTATTATTATTATTTTTAAAACCCCGCTCTTTGGAATGAGGAATTATATGGGACTTTTCCGGTCTGTGAGTCGCAATCAACTTAAAGCATGTGAAAATGGACTTTGAAATTAGTTTTTAAGTGTGTGTGTGGGAAGGTTGTATATCCGTGAAGGGTAAGAAGCAGGACAGCATGGGCTTTTCAAGGGACAAAGTGGTCTTTTTACGTGAACTTTAGAAAAATAGCCAAAAGTGATCGAAGCTCTCACACCGACCCTAACTGGTGTTTCCCCCCTTTTTTCTAGCCTAGATTTTCTTCTGCTATTTATGTTTCTTTGCAGAGCTTCAGTGAATCATTGATTTCTCTTTCCGAGTTTTCCATTTAGGAGTTTTGACTTGGGAATGGGCAAAAAGAAAGTCAGCAGCTTGGCTTCTAGGTTTTTATCAACCAACTTAGTTGCAGAAACAAGTTGTATAACACCTAAATACCTGCTTCATGATATTAAAAAAACAAACTTAACTTTTATCGCTCTGTCTGCGTGCATGTGAGAAGAGAGATACAAGGAATATATAACTTATACAAAAGAGAGTATGCTCTTTTGATGTGGTTGCTTAAACAGCATGACTTGATATAACAGTTGATTAAACAGTGCCAAGGAATAAAAGCTATTCTTAATGGTGTGGGATACTGCAAATCTTTTATCACCCCTCTTACCTTGTCCCCCTCCCCAAGGAAAGATGATCGATATCCCAGGCATTAGAAGGGTGGACATCTCAATGAAGAAATATAGAGAATAAGGATAAACTCCCTCATTATCAGATTGCCATATGTACAAAGCAGTCACCCAAAGATTAACAGGAAAGGAAACGCAAAGAAGGAATTAATTAAATGCAAGTAATAAATGCACGGGGAGGGAAGGAGGAGGGGGGGCGGGCAAAGGGAGAAATCAAGAAAAGTTGTAACTGTGGGAAGCTTGAAATCACCCTCCTATCAAATTAGATGTGAAAGAAAGCAGAGCTGGGGGGTGCGGGGAGGGTCTGCTCAGTTTCAGCGCAGGCTGGAGCTGGTCGCGGCCCCGCCGGGAGCCGGGCAGGGGGAGCCGGGCGGGGAGAACCGAGAGGAGCCAGGGGGCAGCTGGGGAGAACCGAGGAGGCCGGGGGGAGCCGGGCTGGTAGAACCGGGGAGCTGGGGCAGCCATGCCGCTTCTCCCACCCTGCCGCTCCCCAGGCCTGTGGGATGTGCCCTGTCTCTGCTACCCACGTGAAGATTTTAGTTTTCTTCTTCTTCTTTTATTTTTTTTTTTTTTTCAATTTGAAATATCATAGCTTCTGGGGAAAAGCAACACACACACAGAGCCCCAAACTCACACCAGTGGGTAAAGGCAGCGGAGCACATTCCCCTCCAAGGGGTGTCCTGTCCCTGGCACCACCAGCCCCACACCCACCCACAGAGCTGCTGAGAGGAGCATCAGTGCCCAACCCACACCCATCCCTGCCTGCACTCACAGGCTGACAACAGCAAACCCCCAAACCACAGCAGCCACCAGTTGGGCACTGATGCCTTCTTTAGAAGGATTAATCCATTGGTTGTAGGTTATAAAATTCAGAGTTGTGTCCTGTTGTCCCCTAAACCCACAGACCACTCTTTTGCTCCCTAGGAAGGGAGGCTGGGTTGTCCCAGTCTTCTGGTGGGGAGTAGGATGATCTGCACCTCTCTGCCCATGCTACCACTAACCAAAGCTGCTGCTGACTCCCATGGGGAGAGATCCTCAGGGTCCCTTCAGGGCTGCCCAGGGTGAGGGTATTGGGGGAGGCCACTAAATACAGACTCACTTGCTCCACCAGCCCTGCTCGCATAGCCAGGTTCCCTTTAGAGATGACACCAGGCTGCCTGTCAGCTCCAAAGCCCTTATGGGTTGATGGGGAGCCTCTTGGGTCATCTGGACTTTGAGTCCTCCTGGATGCAGCAAGCAGCATGGTCCCAAGAGCTTCTACCACTGACTTCATGTAGTGGTATTATTTTTGCTTTTATGCAAGTACCCATCAGAGCCCCATGGCCCAGCTTTCCTCACTAATGTATGGGCTCTTCCAGAAGCCCTATCAAACCCCATGGCAGCGCCAACTTTTCCCCACCATCTGGGATCATTTATAGTGAGACCACAGTGGCCTGGGCCATCCCCATGGGGTCCAGGCTGAGGAGGGGTGGCATTGGGTGCAGCCAGGCCCAGTTCAAGCCTTTTGTGAATCTCAGTTACTGTTTATCTTTTTTATTGTTGCTACTATTATTCTTGTTTGAAATCTGGACTTGCTGCTGGCTGTTTGCTCTGTATAAATCCAGGGAAGGGCTCAGACTGCACAAGCAAAGTTGCTTATTGGCTCTTTAAAGCTCCCTGAGTTTTCTTGTGCTGATATATTTTGCTTGATGAATTCTAAAACACAGGCTATTTCACACAGAAAACTGGAGCGGCAAATGTTTTTGTAGCTTTTAACTGGATCTTAATTACTTAGCACTCTTAATAGCCCCCATTTGTGTTCATGCTTAATGTATGAGTTTTTAATAAATTATCCATTTTCAGAGTGTTAAAGCTTCATTCTGGTAGGCTTTTTGCATTTTTGGTGTTTCCCAAGAAATTTGGGACTAAAGCTATAATTGACAGAGAAGTAAATCATAAATAACTTCAGTGAAAAGAGAGTAAATTGTGTGTAAATGGAAGGAGACTCAGGCAGGCTTTTCATCTGAAGCTTTGTTTCTTTTATATACCTCACCCTCCTTCATGAGGATGTTAAACTATTTTATTTAAAGGTATTGTTAAACAACCCTCATTGACTATCTTGGTGGTATTGCAGTATCTGTCTTGAAAATCAGCATAGAAATTTCAGCTCAGAATTGCTGACTAGCTGGCAAGTATACCTTCTCAATGCCAAGCAGAACAAGTGTTGTTCCTTGGAAGTTCCTTCCATAAAACCTAAAATCCTGGCACCAACAAGAAAAACTAAACTCACAGTTTTCCACTCATTTTGATTTGACATCAAAATTCAGGGAGTCATGCAGCTGAAACCTGGTATCTGCTTCGATATGCCTTTAGTCTGGCAGTAGTCTGTAAGCATTTCTGCTAGAGAAAAAAAGTATTCACTGCATATGGAGAGGCAGAAAATGGTTGCTTTCCAGAATAGCTGTGTCTACACGCATTGATTTTGCAGTTTTCATATCCATTTGCTTGTGGATTAATGCTAATCATTGTCTTGAATATGGTCTATAGAGCTTTCCACCATACACACAAAAAATTACATAGGCAATGTGATTCATAAGACATTGTTATCTGTGTTTTGTATGTATATTTGTTGTTAACCCAAACTTTAAAGCAGAGTTTCCCACAGGTTTCCTTGTATTCCCAGCAGGGTAATACATAGTATCTGATTATAGATTTAGAGAGAAATCCTTGCATTTCTCTTTTAGGTCTTTTCACTTCTCCTACAATAACCCAGTATTTTCCCATACAAAAAACCCCAAGTAGGGATGATTATAATTTTTTTTTCCTTCCTGGATTGTTATCTACATCCCTTTTCAGTCACTTCCTTCTGGTCATGAGTGGGGAAAATCCCATCTGAGGTGTTTCTATCCACGCAGGGAAGGTGGAGGGGAAGCAGCCACTAGGGGAGCTCCATGTAGGGAGTAACTTCTGAGCATCTTCCTCACAGTTTACACAGCTTTCTGCAGTCCCCAGCAGTGAAAGTTTGCAAGCAAGTGTTAAGTTTAAAAAAAAAAAAACCAAAACCAACAACATACAAAATGGGCAAGTCTTGGAGCTTTATGTTTTTTTATAGCAGGCAAGTTATAAACGAGTATTTGTTATTTTCTTGTCCCTCTGTACATTGAATTGTGATATGTGTGTGTGTGTGTGAGCTTATTCAGTGCATGGAGGTGAGAAGTAACCATGGCACACATTTCTTCTGATGACCCATGAAATTAATTGATATTGAAACAGAGCTGCTTAAGAACCAGCCATTAATAGAAGAACATCCAATGTTTAGCTCCAATTGTAATATTGACTTGCTTTCCTGGTTGTTGGTAGGTGACACAGATCCAATGTTTGCATCAAATAAACATTGCTAAGAATAAATCTTCAAAGGAATTCATATCTTTTTATTGTTGTTGTCGTTATAAAAATTAACTGGATTATTAATGGTTAGTGTGTTAATTTGGGTTTTGGTTGTTTATCTAAGGAATTTATCTGGGCGATTGAGTCAATGATCATTAGAGCTGTGGGTGTGTAAAGAGCCAAAATAGATGTTTTTCCTATGCAGATCTATACTAGCAGGTTCTTACTTGGCTGTTTTGGGGTCCTACCTATTCTCAAATGTACCTCTGAGTATGAAGAAACTATTTATTTTAACAGGCTTGCTCTCATTGCTTTCAGTGCCAATGATTATCAAAGATAACAGAAGTGTTTAACATAAAAAAAAGGGCCTGTGTTTCATATATATGAATACTTTCCACAAATGGTTAATGGAAGAATTCCCTTTTAGCAAGATCTACATTTAAAGGTACTGTTTTCTGTTCAGGGAAAAAAAAAAAAAGGCAGAAACATAAATAGCCTTGTGAAATGCAAGTAATGCTGGCTGGCTGACTTACACTGTTCTTGAATTTTAGGGAAAAAGTGCAGAGTCATATTCTGGAGTATCAAGTGAAAATATATTTCCTGATCTGTATGATATGACAGCCAGACAGCGGATGCTAGGAGAAACCTGAAGGCATGAGATAAATTCAAACTTAACTTGCTGGCTCTTGCAGTGTGAGGTTGGTTTGCCCAAAGTACACAAACCAACAGACTGGATCAAGGCTCTCTGTTTGGGCAGAGATCAGAAACAAAGCTTGCCCTCTAAAGTCCACCTCATAGCCAGATCCAGCCATGGTAACCACTGTATTCACTGGGCCATGGCAGCAGGAGAGGTATGTGCATGATTGTCTTAGTTTTTCTTGTTTCCTTACATTTGCAGACTGTTTTTGAGGGCAGTTTACATGTTTTCTTTCTTTTTCTTCCTGGCATATTTACACCCCAACTTTTTAAAATGCTTTGTTCATGCCAGTCTGTTTAGCAGTGTGCTTGTTAAAACAGTTCTTAATATATTGTATATGATTGAAAATGGCTTAATTGTTCTATTTCTTTCTGACCCCAATAAAAACGTCCCTGATATTGTTTGAATCACTCCCTATTCACAAGCACCTACATATGTGTCACCGGGTGACTTTGAAACACTTCTTGGACACATCAATTCAATTGCTCTTATTTATTTATTTAGATTTGTAATAATGACAGTAAATGGCCATCTGAATCAATCTGGGCACTTTGCAGTCATTAATACTGCAGCATCAATATCACATAACACAATTATAGTGCAATAAATTACCCATATGCCTCATCTGTTGCTCAACCAAAATAAGAGCTCCCCATATCTATCACATTGCTCATTTATGTCCTTTCCCTCTAAAACACCTTGGTAGTGGAAAAAAAGAGCTCTGAAATGTCCCTGAAAGCTTAACAAAATCCTGTCCTTTCCAAGCCAAGATGAAAGCTCAGGAAATTGAGCATGGGGTGCTTCATCAGCTAAAACATCCACATGAATGGAGAAGGGCCCAAACCTCTGTACAGTCAGCTAATGAAGTTACTTATATGAACAAAAGCCTCAGAAGGACATCTTTCACTGATCACATCTGCAACTGCATTGTGTGACACTTGAGGAAGTCTTCTGGTCACTCATCTCAAGCCACTTGGGGTTTTCTATGCCAAAACAAAGCCTTGAATTTTGTGTAGAAACACATTCAAACTAAGGCATCAACAGCAGTTGTGAAATCAGTGTGAAGGCAGAACTAGGATCAGGCTGCCACATTCCACATCACTGGTTTCAGAAGTGATGTAACAAAATGCCCAATTCAGCAGGTAATCTCCAAGCATGGAAGGACTGGATAACTGCAGAAAGATTTGCACCTAAGCCCCGCAATCCTCTGACAGTGATGACGTAAGGAACTCTTGAGTATAGCTTCTTTCTGGGCACGCAGTAGCAGCATCAGTCATTTTTCCCTCAAATGGCTTTCTGGAGCATCTTTCCTGGGGGACAGAGAGGGGAGAGTTGTTGGGGGCAAACAGTCCTTTGTGCAACCATGAAGCTTGGAGCTCTTGTGCCACTGTGTCACAGGCTAGAAGGGGAAAGAAGCTGAAGCTGAACCAGTGATTTTGCAAAAGCAGTAGCTTGAAGCCTCCATAATCCCTGGATTCAAGAAATTGGAATCCTTTTTCCAATTTCCCACAGGATCCCTTTAGAAAACCCATTAGGCCAGCTGACTTGACCCTAGTAGGCCTTGATTCAAAGTCGTCTGGCTTCAGCTGGAGCCTTTCTGTTGTTTTCAGTAGATTTTGCATTACTTTGATGTTAAGTTGTGTTGCTCAGAGCAAACTGCTCTTGATGCTGTTAACAATTCCTCAGTTTCATACATAAAAGCAGAGAGGTAACACAATGGTTTTATAGCATCAAAGTAGCATTCCCTGCTCTGTTCCCCAGTGAGATTTCTTTGGGTAACTCAACAAGCAACTCTTCAGATTAACAAACTCTATTAACTATTCACGCCAGACAGTTACATCTCCTTCACCACTGTAGCAGTATTGCCCAAATGGGCCATAACTTGACAACTAATCTATTGGTCAAATTTGTTTGTAGAATTAATCAATTTCAATCAGTAATTGCCTTTGGGCAATAGTTCAATTATGCCCTTGTCTTCTGGCTCTCACTACTGTAAAAACAGCTAAGTAAGTTTTGAAGAGTAATATGCCTCACTCATGCTCAAAATCAGACAGTGTTGATGTTGGTGCATATTTTATTCATATATCCATGTTTTCTGCACATGGCTTCTCTCTGGGCATGGAGTAACAGTGCATTGACAATCCTGCAGCACACAGTGTACCCTGCTATATGTAAAATAATGTTAACAACCAAAGAAGGTCACTTCTGAGAACTATGCTCTATCTCTGACTCCAATGGTGGCATTATGAGAATTTGGCATCTCTCAAGGTTCAAACAAAATATACTACGTTTCTTTTTATTTCCTCTTTTCTCTGTGTATATTTTTCTAGATAGAAGAAAAAAAATTGCTGGAAGTGCAGAATTTTCTTCTTAAGAAAAAAACCCACACTCTTGAAATATTCATAATAAAAAAACAAACCAAAAACCCCTACACTCTATTACTTCACTCAGCCTCCCTTTCAGAAAGCAAAATAAATCATAATTTATGCATGGAGGCTTGAAAATCACAATAGTCACAAAGTAGCATAAGGGCAAGCTGACAAAATAAGGCAGAGCTCATAGGCTAGAAAATAACCCATCATGTAAACAAGGTAAGTGACACAGACAATTGGGCACTGAGAGCATAGTGATTTTTGAGTCAGGGGAAAATGTTTCACTGATATAACCTAAGGGAATTTTGAAATCACTCCAAAATGCACTACCTGAAGACAGGCAATTTTTGGAATGTGCTCCTATTATGTCATTATATCTAAATATGTTGAGCAAAAAGAGCAGGATAATATTTCCCCTTCCTCTATGTTGTTAAAATGAATTTGATTTGGTGCAAAATTACTCAGCTTTAATCAGTATTTTTTTTGCTATTAGTATCCAGTTGAATCCCAGGACAAGCCAAGTAGGCTGCAGACACCCATGCAGCTTGATATTGTTTTTCTTTTTATTCATTTCTGTTTACTGTGGCAAAGCTTAGAAGCCAAGGGAGAACTGAGCACCATTTTGCCAGGATCTACCCAAAGCAAGCCAGGAAGGTCTCTCTTCTTCAAAGAACCTACCCTTGTACTGGTACTGTTTGTGCTTCACCTTGTCTGTGTGATGAGGCACTGAAGTAAAATTTCCAACCTGACGTAGCAAAATGAAGCTTCATAAAAGTCCTCAGCTGCTGTTAATAGGACACAGGGTGAGAAATACCTCCCTTGCCTTGGCTGAAGGCCTCACCCACACGTAAAGCTTTCTGGCCAAGCTCATCTCTAGATATTGCTGAGGCAATTATACTCAGAGTGTTTCAAAAAGGACTGGATACTTACAGGATTGGAGCATCTATGTGGAGTAGACAGCTTTAACTGATGTGGGAGCTTTAGTAATTTTTGACAGAACATTCCATTAATTATCCAGAGCCAAAAGGAAACTCCTTGTTTAAAAGTATTCATTGTGAGAGTCACCCAACAGTAGTCACTGAGCCTGGCTGGAGCCAAGTGAGGAAAGGTTTTAAAGACCACTCATAATTTGGTAGTACAGAGACACTTCTTGAAGCGTGACTTGTGCATCTGCAAGCTCCAGCACAAGGTCAGATGACTGCAACAGCTTCACAAGTCACTTGCTGGTGAGTGTCTGAGAAGGCATCCTTGCTCAGACAGTGGTGAACATATGAGAAGACATTTATGGGACAGTCTGGGCAAGCTCATGTTTCTTGGTAGGTGCAGTAAGCTAGGAGAGCATGCATGGCCAGCTAAGGTAGATGAGCTGCAGCACAGTAACTAATTCAGCTTTGTCACCTGAGGACTTCTTTGAATCAACAGATCTGTAAGTGCCTTAGTGGCTTTTGAAAATGTCATGTAGGAATGAACATGTTATCCAAGTTGTTCAGTGAACCAAGAATCAGACTGCAGATGGCAAGTCTTCTACAGAGGAAAGAAGCAAAAGAATCCCACACCTTTCTTTCTTCAAGTCACAGACACCCCATGGAGAATGGATATGCTAAATTTGTATTACTGTTTCCTAACTTGGTATCTGGAAGTTCATGCTGTAAGATTATATTTTCACTAGAAATAAGGATTATTTCAAGATATGCCTATGTTTTTGTCTTCCAAAAAAATCTTTGCTAAGATATTAGTCTTCTGTACGTGACTGCCACTTAGAAAAAACAAGATATTTTTTTGTTGTTGTTCTTGTGCTGTACCCTTTTTATTTCCCGTTTAATACATTTATTATACATTAACATAATTACTTTAATTTATTACCTTAGTAAATGTCAGCCCCATAAGAAGATGTCAGCATATTACACTGCACTCATTCTGTTTAACAAAGAGCCTCAAACAAATGATCAAACTAAGCGTCAAGTTTCTACTTCATGAAGGCATTTTTGAGAGAGCATTGTGCAATGAAATATTCACTTGTAATTAAGTTCTGCCTTTGTTTATACCTACATATGTCTGTTGGGATCCACGCAGCCTGAGACCTGCAAAGCCATGTCCAGCTAGCTGAGTTGCTAGTTCTAACCATAATCCTTTTAATATATTAAATGACTCTCACACCCTGGACAGATTTTTTTCTTGTTTTGTGTTCCTTGTCTTTTCCCTACTTTTTGTTTGTTTGTTTGTTTTTCCCTAAAGTTAAAAAATGTTAGAACTCTCAAATTTGCTCTTTAAAACCCACTAGGTTCTGGGTAGCTCAATTATGGGATAGAATGAGAAACAATCCCAAGAAGTTTATCTAGCTTTGCTTTTTGTTCCAGATCAGGGTCACATATTTACACATGGAGAATGCTTCACTACTAAACAGGCAGATTTTGGTGCAAATGCATGTTAGAGGCATTGGCTACAACATTGTGCATCCTCAGTTGTCTGTCTTCTAGACTGAACTGTGACATCCCCTTCCAGCCCTTTTGCAGATTCCCCAGCAGCAGGCACTTCACAGGTAGCTGCTGACCATGCACTCTTCTTAAAGGAGGGCTGAAGTGTTCTTCCTCAAACTCTTTGACATCTCATATAATCTTTCTTTTTTTCCCCTAAGAAAAATTTGTATCTTCCTGCTGAGGAACTCATAGTTTTCAAAAGAAAGTATTGTGAACCTATTCCTTGGCAGAATTCACTGGAGTGACTCTATAGAAGTCACGTTTAGTTCACATACTGTCAATAACTATAAAAGTAAAATCCTAACCTGGCATATTGACATACTGCATCATTTCAAAGATTAACCTCTGATTATATTAGCACAATGCATAGCCAGACTTTAGAAAGAATCATAGAATCCTAGAACGGTTTGGGTTGGAAGGGACCTCTGGAGCTCATCTAGTCCAGTCCCCCTGCAGTGGGCAGGGACATCCCCAACTAGAGCAGCTTGCCCAGAGCCCTGGCAAGCCTCACCTGGAATGCCTCCAGGGATGGGGACTCAACCACCTCCCTGGGCAACCTGGTCCAGTGTTCCACCACCCTCGTGGTGAGGAACTTCTTTCTAATATCCAGTCTAAATCTACTCTTCTGCAATTTAAAACGATTGCCCCTTGTCCTTTCACTCCAGGCCTTTGCAAACAGGCCCTCNCAGCACCCCATAGCTTGGTGTCATCTGCACACTTGCTGATGGTGCACTCAGTGCTGCTGTCGATATCGTTTATAAAAATATTAAACAGTCCAGGCCCCAGTACAGAGCCCTGAGGGACACCACTTGTCACTGATCCCCAGCTGGACATCAGGCCATTAACCACTACCCTCTGAGTGCAACTATCCAGCCAGTTCCTTATCCACTGAACAGTCTACCCACCAAATCCATAGCTCTCTAACTTGGCCAATAGAATGTTGTAGGGGACCGTGTCAAAGGCCTTGCAGAAGTCCAGATAGATCACATCCACAGCTTGTCCCTTCTCCACTGAGGTAGTCACACTGTCATAGAAAGCCACTAGGTTTGTCAGACAGGATCTGCCCTTAGTGAAGGCAAAGCTCTTCTTGACAAAGCATCTATGCTGTGTGTTTGCATAAAATATCACAATGACTTTGGAGAGGGCCACCTAAAGCAAGCCATAGTTTCTAATAGCTTTGCTACAGTAGTTAAGATATGTTGTTATTCCTACTCTTGATTTTCTAGAGAGTATTGACAAAACAAAAAAAGTGTTATGGTTGAGATCAAGAGAGATGAAAGCAGAACTACCAGGGAGCCTGTTTCTCTTCAGACTGGAAAGAAAAAGCTGTGTTATGTTCATGCTGCTCACTGCACTGTGAGGATAGCATGCTGTGGGAAGGAGATCTACTGAACTTATTAACACCTTTCTGTACAAACTTTTTTAACTGGGGCTCTGTTAGACCAGATCTTCTCTATGAGCACAGCCCACGGAATGCCCCATGAGAGCTGATGAAACTTAATGTAGCTTATAAGAGATTGTAAATATTTCCTCTCTAATGAGCTTCATTTATTTTTGCATTTGACAAAGAGTTTCCAGAATAAACATATTATTTTTCTAAAATACAAACATCAACTCAAAAGACCTGTTTCTAAGCAGCAAAGCCATAGGCATTTTTAATCAAAATCTACACTATTTTTCTTCATACAGAAAACAAACAGTGTTTCTCCTAGAATGCTTAAAATTATTATGAGTGGATTTTTTTGTATATATAAATTACATTAATAAGTTCATCTCCAATCCTTCCTGTCACAATTTGTTATTGGAATGACTGAAATCTCCCAATCCATTGGATTTTAGACAATTTGAAGCTATCAAGTGCAAACTAGGGGCAAATTTCTTACCAGTGCTTGGTGTATTGCTAGCAGTGCTTCCAGCTCTGGTAATCACTGGGTTATCTTCCTTCACCACTGTTCCTGGTGCAACACAGGGCTGCAGGTAACAACCTTTGTAGTGAGTACCTTTGTGGATGATTTGTCATGTATTCATTGCTGAGTAATGCAGAGCATTTGAACTTCAGAACATTTAATAACATGATCAAAACAAGCATATCTGATTTTTCCTTTCAGAATGTAACAAGAGAATACTACTGAGAATGTGTTGGGGTAACCTCTTTTCATGTTTTTCATCTCCTTTTTGCTAGGATCCCTTGGTGCATCCAGGATCCAAGAAGGTGTACTGGAAGATGCCTTTGCTACTTGTGCAATATGTGAGCTTGGTGTTATGAAGTATTGTGCCCTGGGCTTTCTTCAGCAGATTTTTAAAGGGAAAGAGAATCTTACATGAATTACTAAAGCATCCCTTATGATGCATGCTCACCACACATTCAGAACCTGTGCTTAGCTAGGTCCTCTGTGTGAGTGCTTCAAGCATCCTCAAGTTTCGGGTGAATGCTAAGACTAATTAAAGATAGTTATCTTGGTGCTATACCTCTTGAGTGGAGTACAGTAGAATTTATCTTTGCATGAGCTTTCTAGTAGAGCTGGGTCATTAGATTTCAGTCACTAGTGGCTAGCAGCTACGAGGTTTTTCTCTGAACAGAAAGTGTCAGTTATATCGGATCTTATTGGTTTTGTGATGTGGATAAGCATCCAGAAACTAAGAGACCAATTGAGACCAATAAACTCGCTTCATTTTTAATCTATGGCAGATTTCAAACATGGCTTTTATACTGAAATACCAGGGCTCCAACCAGCTGGTTTCACCACATTCTTGGTGCTGCCCCCTCCTTTAACCCACAGTAGCAGAATCACATGTAACAATTTATGAGCTCGTGTTCGGCCAACAGTTGTGTTTCTTTGCTTACTGTTCCTTTCCATCTATAAATAAATTAAATAAATACGCTTAAATGAGTCAGTGATTATTGAACTGGGAAGCAGATCTGAGTTTGACAATTAAACATAACATGTCCATGTTGGGGTGGGAGAAGTAAAGGAAAAAATCTCTACAAAACTTTAACATTTTCACATGCCAGAAAAACTAGCTTTCATGTACTTTAAATGAAAGAAAGGTAAGACATGTTTGGGAATAAAGCTGTAGCCATCAAATTCACTCTTCAAGTATACTCTGTTACAGCAGCATGATTCCTTTTATGATTGTATCCATCATGCTGTCAAAAAAAGAAATCTTATCTTCACTCATTACTAAATATACAAAGAGCTGGGATTTCCACTTGGCAAATGCTCCTGTTTACCTGAAGGCTCGATTTTTACCTGCACTTTGATAAAGTTCATTTGCAGACATAGACTAAACTTTTTAATCCTTAAACTACTGGAGTTTGTAAACCCGGTTTTGCTCTGAAGTAAGCAGCATATGCATGAAGTTGCTATTTTCTTTAGGAAAATTAAAGATTTTGTTATGGAAGGAAGCCAAAGGGCCCATCTGGATCTATCCTGTCTGAGCTGTGAGTTATAGCTCCTGTTTACAACTGCTCTGCAAAAACAAGTCTAGGTGAGGATGCCTTCAGTAGTCATCTTCAGCCTTGTCTTCTCAAGTGTTTTTGTCTTCAGGAAAGGTCTATCAATAATGGAGCCAATCTCTTGGCATCTGCCATCCTTAGTATGCTTAGCCCTTTTTAACACTCTCTCTCATCACTGCAGCCTTACAATAAATATATCAGAAGAACTTTGCCAGTTTAAAAGACACAGGATCAGGCCCCTCATGTGCCATATGTGTACTTTCCTTTATAATGAATGTGAACAATCCTCTCTGAACATGTTGATGCAGATGGACTTCCTGAATCTATGTATTGCTCTGAGTGCCCTTGATTGCTTTTCTTTCTGTTGCATCCTTTTAAAACTAAATGAACATTTATTATTAGTATTTCTGTTACAACGACAACCATAAACTATCATCGAAAGCATGGTCCCATTTTTTTGAGCTATGTTTAAGGGTGAAATCAGAAACTCTATACCTTGTTATTTAAACAAATGTAACAGAGAAAGGGTGTTACTGCAACTCAAGGGCAGGATTGATTTGCAGAGTGGTAGAGGTGACAGTATTCCTTTTGAATGGAGATTTTACCATCCATGTTAGTGGTCACTACTGTGTCTGTGTCTCAGATTGGCAGAGCTCTGTGGCCTGTATACATATATATCTCTCTACAACCTCTACGGTACAATATCTGTTCTGTCTGAAATATGTCTCTTTTGATGTGCAGTCTTGGGACCTCTGGATTTTTTTTATTTCTTATTTTTCATTTTCATATTGTCCAGTTTCCCACAGAATTCAGTCCCCAAACTTCACTCTGGAGACACCAACCACCAGAGCAACCTGGTCTTTCTTTATCTGATATGGCATTGTACCGACAGCTGCTGGCACTAAGGACACTGCTAGAATTCACCTGGATGGAAAAGGAAGAGGCAGGTCAACACACAAAAATCCACTTCTTCTTCTATTTAATACTTCTTTCTTGTCCTTAGTATTAGCTTCTTTTATATAACATATATCCTCTATAGCATTTGGTCTCATTCATCGTATGCTCTTAATTCAAGAAGCTAACTGGAGCACTATTTAATGACCATCTTTCCAAGCAGGTACAGTTTGTCTAATTTAATCACTTGGTTCATTGATTCTTTAAGGTCACTGGCATACCTATATGAGCAACTCTCACCCACATACTCATAGAATCATGGAATGCTTTGAGTTGGAAGGGACCTTTAAAGATCACCTAGTTCAACCCCCTTGCAGTGAGCAGAGACATCTTTAACTAGATTAGGTTGGTTGTTCAGAGCCCTGTCTAAACTGACCTGGAATGTTTCCAGGGATGGGCATCCACCACCTCTCTGGGAAACCTGTACTAGTGTTTCACTACCCTCTAGTGTAAATTCTCCCCCTTTATATCTAGTATAATTCTAATCTTAAACCATTGCCCCTTGTCCTATCTCTATAGACTTTGCTAACGCTAACCCCTTTGAGTTTTTCCCTCCTATCCCAAACTGATTTCACATTAACCTAATCTATAGACCAGTTCTTTATCAACAGAGTTGCTTGCACTTTTGCATAATGTTGTGCTTTTGCACAGAGCTATATTCAAAAGTCAAGAATTCTGATTTGCTTACACATGATTTCTCTGTAGATATGTCAACTATCTTTAATTAAACAATAGCTTTCTAGGTGTTCCCTTATTGTGTTGCTGACTAATGTTTCTAGTAACTTCCCACTTCATGAATAAAAATCTGCAATCTGTTATCATTTTTATATTCACACACACACACACATATACAGAGAGTTAAAAACTGCATTCACTTCTAACATGTCCCTAGCTGCTTGGTGAACACAGATCATGCACCTTTATCTTCTTAATGACTTTCACAATACTGGGTGAATCCTGCAAAACCTAGGAAGACTCGAAATAGAACAGCTATGTATAGGGTATGCTGTATACTCCCTTTGTTTTCACCCCCAAATACTTAGGTGATTTTCAGTGACGGGGATTTCATCTAGAAATCCTTGTGGAAAGCTGTGTTTTCCTTACACCTGACTTCTTCCTCTGGGAGTGGTGTATTTCATAGAGGACAGAAGGCTGTTAGAATGATAACATTCAGCAGACTTCTTGTGAGAATCCTGACATGAATCCTGACTTAACCCAGGCAAGGATTAGAGGGTACCTTTGTAGCACTCACACAGAAAGTTGCATCACTCTCTGTGAGAGTCAGGGTGGTTTTTGGCAGGTGCAATGGTGCAATCAGACAGTGCTCATATTCAAAGGAGCCCCAGCATTTCCAGGTATTTCCTGGAATAGTGCACTTCTGTCCTTTCCCCACCCCATGACCCACAGTGGGTATTGCTCACTCCTGGGCCTTGCTCCTACCTGCCCTGGTGAAAGCCTAAATGAGGAAATTGCCACTATGGAGTTGAGAGCTGGTTTTTCCAAAAAGAAATGATATTAAAAGTGGCACTATTGCCTTCCAAAAAACAGTAACTTTGCTTTTCTGCTGGTTCCCCCAAGAGATGTCAACCCAAATGTCTGGATGATGTGAGTCCTCAGTGGCAGAATTTGGCCTGATTTTTTTTCCCCACCTTAAAGCATGATGAGAACTTCAATCTTTCTCCACATCAGGATGAAAGCAAGAGCCAGCAGACTTCTCACAAAACAAAAAAAAAGAAAAAGAAAATCAAAAGGACAGAAAAGCACAGTCACACTTGACAGCAGTCTTTATTTGCACCTGGGATGTAGAATACCACAGGAAAACCTTTGCTTGCAGGAGAGCAGAGACTGAGGACTGAGTTTCCCATATTTCCAGTGTGTGTCCTAACCACTGAGCTGTTTGGGGAGTGAATTTTCTCAGTCTTTCCTGTGAGAACTTGATCATTTGTATACATATTTCATCACCATAGGGACAGTATCCTACTTTCTTTTTTTTTTTTAATAATCCCTCATTATGTCCTAGTCATTAGGTTACTAAGACTTTTTACTCTAGCTTATACACACTCACACATTTTATTTTGGTCAGAACCTCTGCTCTGGGCTTGTGTCAGCACTAAATGAGTATAGAGTCTTTTACAAGCACTGTTTTCACCTAACTGGAGGTTTCCAATGGAAAAGTATTTTAATTAAGCCATTTCTGACTATGGGTATTTTTATGCCATCAGGAAAGAGGAATAATGCCATGTCATGTAATCTAACCAATGTAATTCATGTTTTCAAATTAGAAAGCAAACAAAAGGAGACATGGATAATGGAGACATAATGTGCATATATACAATACACAGAAATAACAACATTTATAGACATTGTGATTGCTTTTTACTCCACAAGTTTTGTATGCTTTTGTGTTATTTTCCTTGGGAAAGAAAAACAGGGAACCAAGGAGTCCTTGCTGACATTCTGACTGCATCATGCAGATAATGTGTCCTCCTCTCTCGGCCTACTCTTTGGGTGAAATATTTCTCTTTTAGATGAATTGTTTGGTTTTGTTTTGTTTGTCACTCTCTTCAATGGGACCAAGTATTTCACCCATATTCTTTGGTCTTGCAAGATCCTCAGGGTAAACCAAATCTTGGTACATCTATTCCCATTGAGTAACATACTCCTTGAGCAATTCCATTGGCTTCTGTGAGACTATTTGGGACTATCCAATAGGAGCAAAAGGATGTGAGTCTGGCCCCAAGGTACTTACACACCCCCTCGCTCAATGGCACCTCAGTTTCGGTCAGTGCCTTTGGGTGCTGCTGCATTGCAGCCTTTAATAATCAGTTTGTTTCAATTCTCAGAGTGAAATTTGTATGAATAGTCTAATAAGTACATGTAGAAACTCAATCTGTGAAAGTGAGAAGATATTCAGGAAAATGTTTTCCTACAGATACCTCACAGAAGAAGAAAGGATGAACTCATCCCAGCAACTATTTGCTTAGTTCTTGGATATTCAGGCTTCTATGTCAGTGGTTCAAAGGTTGTCTGAACTTGCAGTGGACTCAAATGTTCTGTATTTTAATGCAGGGGTTATTTTCTGTCAGAGAGAGATGTGGCTACTGTACTGCCTGCTTTGTGATGGCACTGGGCTCATCATCCTCAGAAGACTTCTCTGCTTCTGCTTTGTTCAATCAAACCGTTCATGATTCTGGGCTGACACTAGGAATGAACTTTGTTAGAGAAGAACATGTTTAGCAGAAGGGCCAGATTTTGACATACTCAGTCAAATATATACATTTTCAAAGGGTAGGCATGGTGAGGTCTTGAAGGAACTGTCAGGACTGAGAAGTCAGATCAGAAGTCATCTCACCTAAATTTATCCCCTTGACACTTAGTTATCTAATCTAAATGGTTGTCTAGAGTGCCCCTACGGACAGGAAAAAGAGAGAGAGTGCAATAAATGGCCTGGAGGTATTTATGTCTCTCTATGCTGACTATAGGTGGAGTCCAGACAACTCATTTAGAGTAAATGTCTAACTGCTCACGGGCTACAGTTAGAGATAGATGGATCCCATCCTCAGTTCCCTAAGGCCTCAACTACTTCCATCAGTGACTCAGGAAAAAAATACCCATGTCTGCATGCAAGGATTGTCTACACTAGAGGACAATATCCATTTGTTGTAAATCTTGACCTAGGCTAAGGGTATGTCAGTGGGATGAAGCAGGACCCAGTCTCTGGGTTCACTAGGGGGAGCTAGGAAGAAATCTGCAAGTCTCACCGAGATAATGGAGTTCCTGTAGCAGAATTATTCAAGAGAAGCTAATTGCCGTGGAGAGTCCTCCAAAGTCTCTTCCCTGTCAGCTCATGGATATAGTGCTGGATTTGTCATACCTATTTTTCCAGCTGGATTATAATTTCTTGTCCTTTTGATCTTCACTATTTCTGAACAACTTTCCTGGATAAGATTTGACTTATGTACAGAGGAAAATGTGTTACAAGATAAACATGTATTTATCTTCAGAGAAACAATAATGATAACAATAAATCTATCTGCTGTAAGACTATATTCATGTCTCAGAAGACTTTGAACACTTGGCCATTGAAGTACCTCTAGACTATAAGATGTGTGTGTACATATGTGTATAGAGATACACATGCCCTGTACCAAGATTTATATTTCTGAGGCACACCAATAAAAAGGGTTGACATGTCTCATTTCTTTCTAAATCATCCAGGCCAACTCACACTTTGAATCAGTGATTCTCCAGATCTACAATATTTTCCATTTTGGTGAGGTGAGAAAAGACAAAAATCTTACTCCTGAGATCACTACTTTAGCAGCCAGTGCTCTGGATTGCTGAACTCAGATGAGCATGAACTTTTTACAGGAGTAGTCCCAGCTCTGCTGGATCTAGCTGGTTTCCGTGAAAGTGCAAAATTGATATCCCAAAGCATTCTATTTTTGTGCTGTGAGTTGCTGTGTCGAGATCTAAAATGTTCAGAATTATTTTTATTGGACAAACACAAGTACTGAAATCATAAGGTTCTGGCAGGCTCCAAACTCTGCCAGCTTAACACTTATTTGTGCTTGGCAGACAAAACAGTTTTTAAGATTTTAGTTTTATTATGCTAGTCTCTGCTCAATGGGGATAATTCTTAGTGACTTTAATCAAGAGTTAGGGAGCATGGAAGTGCTGCTGTGAGACTTTGAACTGAACTGAATAAACTATTCTCTGATCGATTTTAACAGCAAAAATGCAAATTTAATTTTGGATGCAAACTTGTATTATTTGCTGCAGCTTGTTATGCAGCTGAATTACCTGGTGTGCAGTGTGTCTCACTGTGCAACTGAATGATTCTGATTTATTTCCACTGCTGGTTGGTGGATTGAAACTTGCTCTCTATAATTCAATATAAACCCCAAACAATCTTATTGTTTTGAAGGAAGTTGTGTTCTATTGACCTTGGACCTTCAGTCCCCTTCCTGCAAAATACAGGCTCAGCAAGGTAGGTTTAGTATTTGCTTCGTGCAATGAGAAGGAGGGGGGGGTAAGGAAGGAAAGGAAAACCTGGATCATCTCCAGCAGTAAAAGAGCTCCAGGTAGATCATTGCCAGGTTCTTTTCTGCAGATAAGCTTAAATAAGTGTTACACCCAATGAATGCTACCGTGACCTGCAAATGCCACAGTGTGAGGGAGCCCCATAAAAGAGGTACAAATGAGAGGGAAAACAGAGAGAAAGATTGTGACCTGCAAAGCAGCAGTTCCTCTTATTTCTTCATAATGCTGGTACCAGTTTGGATTAATTCTACCAACTTTACCGTGAGACTGCAGCAGGAATGCCGAGCCAGGACTGTGCTCTAAAGACGAAGTAACACATCCTTTTAGCAGCTGCTCTTGCAAAATATTTTCTTCCTGGTGACGTGTTTCTCTACCTCCTGATTATTATTTCTCGTGTGTGTCTGACATAGAAGGATAGTTGCATAAAATGCAAACTGAAACCACGGCCTCGGCAAGGATCAGCGCAGGTCGGTGAGCTCATCGTGGCTCAGCAGTCAGGCAGAGCTATGGATTGTGATTTACAGCAGAGTCCAAGCTCTGAGAAGCAGGTTCAATTTTATAAGTGCCTTTCTAGTTCAGCCTAGGTAAGAGTCTCTGGAAGAGACATCCTCTCTATGTTCTATAAATAGCGAATGGTTAAATGTGTCGTTCACCTCCCTCAGTACACATCATTGATTGAGATGCAAAGCACATACTGAGCAGCCAGCCTCACCCACCTCATCAGGTACCAGGGTATTTATTTATTCCTTATTGTCATTACAGGCACATAAGAGGTTTGACCTAATGCAACAGAGAGGTGGAAGGCTGATTATTTTATTTCCACAGCTGTTGCCTTGCTGTTTTATAATATGTTTATAAATCATAACCATTTTGGCACGCTATTATAGCTGGAGAGTTTTATCTTCAAGGAAGTATATTTTTGTTTACCAAAAAGGAATACAAATAGCTAACTATCTTATCAGAAAGCCTGTCTTAAGTCCAAGAACATGGCCCACCTAGATACTGATTAATATCAACAGTATTGATTTTATTACTCATACTTTAAAAATGACATTGATATTCTTGAAAACTGCAAACATTTGCTTTGTTGTGCTATTGTCTCAGCTGGAGTGTATATCTCTCACTTTTGATATACACACAGTGATTATTGTTCTGGTCATTGTTTCATGACTAGAGGCATTTTAATGATGATTTATGGGGTTATATATAGTTGGACTATAAACTTGTGATTGCAATTAAAAACTAGTTAAATGAGAACTTTCAACTTGAAGGCAGTATCTGTTTATCACAGAAATATATAAAGAACTAAAATGTGGTATTTTGAAAAAAGAAGTCAATACATAGTTGGGTGTTTTTTTTCCCTCTTTCCATACTACAAGACAAAGGAAACCTCTAGAAATTCACATTTTCTGAAGAATTTTCCAGGAGGGGAATTTTAGGAATATCCTACCTTGACTCTCTTGAACAGCTACAGATTTCCTTTTTCTTTATTTTTACCCCAGTGTGTGCTCAGCCCAGAGAAAGAGACCCTCTGCTCATGTTTGTCAGAAGAGCTAGAGACCAACAGAGCAACCTGGGGTGCTCCTGGTTGCACCTTGCTGAGGTGAATCCTGTAGGTCCTCATGAAAAGAACTTTATATGGTATAACAGTGGCAGAATCTCCTTTCATTTTGAGGTTCTCCAAGCTAGTTTCCTCAAAGACTGTATTTGAATTTCTGTTAGTAGTATTCCCCAGTTTGGCTTTAGCCTAAGAAATTACTTTCTATACATGAACAATATTACATCCAAAATGCTCCTATGTTGTTATGTGATTACATTGACCAAGATATAAACAATTTTGGGTTAAGTTTGCAATGTGTAAGCAGCACAAACAGGTGCAGACAGTCCAGGAATGTCAGTTAAACCTGTGTGTTTGTACACATGCATATAGGTATATGTATGTGTTAAATCGTCATACCCCTGTGGCTTATATGAGGGTTCAAGGATTGTTTCACTGTCAGAAAAAAAAAAGAAGTAGTTATATAGCTCATCATCTAATTGCATGTTGTTTGCTACTTCATAAAAGAATTATTTTATAGTTTTCTGAGTCTTTAGAAAGCCTATTATCTTATCCATCACTTCTCTCTTCTGTCTCATGGGTCCAACTGTGTTGGCCACTGAAGACTTACCCCTGATGGGGAGGGCTAGAGGGGTACTTAGGCAGGCTGAATGTCAGTTTTGCTTCAACTTTTGCTGATGTACCCTGTAAATCTTGACAGGAACACTGTCATGTTGCTGTCTCATATTGTTTGCCCAGCATTATTCTAGGCTTGCCATCTACAGGGCTAATGTTTTAGCCCTGGCAGTTACAGCAGTTTGTGAAATGCTATTTCTAGGGCACATGGACATTTCTGATCTGGAAATAAACCAAAGAGGCACAGCAAGGCTGAGCTTTTCCATGAGCTGTCTACTGCTTCAATCTCACAATTCTTCTACATTTTCTCTTGCATTAGGGATTTCACACAGGTTGGTGTAATTTGGTATATCCCTGCCAAATACTAATGTCCTGTCTAAACAGTGGATATGCTGGAGCTGTGTCTCTTTCCTCTCTTTCTGTTTTTAGAAGACCGCTAGAAGAAGTTGTATGTACACCCCTAAAACACATGCATACTTCTACCATGTTATTTACCATGTAAGCAAATGCAAGAAAATAAACTGTGCTTTTAAACGTGCATCTCTGACTCTAATATAGGTGTAGTATTAAGTATTCCCTGTAGCACATTTATATTTTCCATTCCCAAAGGCCTTTTTAACCTCTAGAAGAATAGGTCTGCATGGGAAGGATATATGAATCTAATGTTTGCTTAGCATTTCTATACCTTGTGATCTTTTTCTGGGGAGCTTCCACAGAACAAAAGTTGACAGTTGTTGGTGTCTCCTATTCACTTTTTCTGGAACAAATCTGGCACTGCCCATAGGCTTGAGAGGAAATGTCTAAAAAGGTATTTTTCACTACCTTGGGTTGATGATAATATACTTGTCTGTAATGAATCACACCCTACTGACTGAGAATAATTAGAAATGAGGAGGGTTTATTTTTTGAGAATACTGCTTTCTATAATTCTGGCATCTACTTCATCATAGAATCATAGAATCATAGAATGGTTAGGGTTGGAAGGGACCTCTGGAGGTCATCTAGTCCAATCCCCTGCAGTGGCCAGGGACATCCCCAACTAGATCAGGTTGCCCAGAGCCCTGTCAAGCCTCGCCTTGAATGCCTCCAGGGATGGGAACTCAACCACCTCCCTGGGCAACCTGGTCCAGTGTTCCACCACCCTCACGGTGAGGAACTTCTTCCTAATGTCCAATTTAAATCTACTCCTCTCCAGTTTAAAACCATTGCCCCTTGTCCTTTCATTCCAGGCCTTTGCAAACAGGCCCTCTGCAGCCTTCATGTACCTAAGGGACTCAGATCAGCTGGTGTGTACTTGAATATTGACCATTTGCATATACAGTTCAAGGTCTTCCACAGTCTTGTGCACATGCAGAAAGGTGAATTCCCTTGAGGACATCCTTGAGAATGAAGCCTACCTGAACAAGCATCAGATTGCAAAGAAAAATAGCTTTTTCTTAACCTTCTGAGGTTTGCAAGCCAGACTTTTTTTTTTTTTTCCTGTAGCCTGACTGGTGATTTTTAAACACAGAATCACAGAATAGTTTGGGGTTGGAAGGGACCCCTGGAGGTCATCTAGTCCAAACCCCCTGCAGTAGGCAGGGACATCCCCAACTAAACCCTATGGCAACCTGGTATTCCCAGGTGGTTTCCCATCCAAGTACTAACTGGGCCCAACCCTGCTTGACTTCTGAGATCAGATGAGATCAGGCCTGCTCAGGGTGGTCTCCCATCACTCACAGCTGCTGATACAGTAGGATAGCTCCACAGAGAATAATTATGAAAATGGACATCAGTGGGCAAGCTACCCCACCTTGGGATCTGTGAATGTCAGGCAACCACCTTGAGACTTTGCAGTGACCCCAAAGTGCAGGGCATAACATAATGGGGCAGTTACACCCTAGGACCCAGTGGCAATCAGGTACATGAACAATTCTTAGGGGCTGAGGTTTAGCAGTGTGTAAATTGTTAACTCAGGAGTAGAAGCATACATATTCTCTTCTTGATCCACCATGGGGTGAATTGCTGCTGTTATGGGTCTGCATCTGCGCTGGTGTTTCTGCTGGAGTACTGTACAGGCTTGGGCTGCTTTGTAACAGACATTTTTAGGAAAGCTTGAGAGATAGGCTTCAGTATTTATTTGAGATGTGGTTGTACAGCTCAGGGAATTTGCAAAATGCAATTTGTCTGGTGCTCTTCCTCTTTCATCCCAGCATAAATGCAATAGATCCTTCTGACTCCATAGCAGTGACTCTCTGCTTCTGCTGCTCTGTTTTGGAATGTCTTGATTTAATGAATTGTTACTATCTTCTAGAATTTTAGTAACAAATACTGTGAACTGACATACTAAATGAAGAGAGAGATGAAACCAGCTATACCTGCTATATATATGAAAAGCTGAAAATTCCTCTTTATCATGGCTATGAATTCACATTTTTCTTAAATAATCACGATACATTGCTATTTTGTGATCAGTCATAGGCTCCTGTATAAGCCAGCACAAATGAATCCACTGTGGCTAATGAATTAGACAATAAATACCTACAAAAGAATAATCTTAATAAAAATACTATAAGAGCAATATTGTAAAGAAAATCTCTGTCTACACAAATCAAATAGGAAATAATCTTGGAAAAATCTGAAAATGAGTACAGGGGCTACTGACTGTTACTCAGAGCAAAGAATTATTGATCCTTGCCTGCTTCTATTGATTTTATGTCACTTCTGTGATTTAATCATGTTTTCCTTGTTATCTCTTTGCAGTCTTTCTTCTATTGTCTGGTATGAAATCTCAGCCAAGGCCTTTCAGCCTGTGGTAATGGATCAAAATAACTTTGCCTTCCATTTGCATTGTTTTAAAGAAATGATTAAACAATCAAGCTTAGGTGATCTTTGGACAGAATTACACAGTATAAATGCTTCTCTGAAAAATGAAAATGCCTCCTTCTTTTCCTTAGTCAGGGACTAAGAAAGGTTGTGAAATGCTTCTGCAGACAGTCCAGTTTGCAAATCTGTGCAGAAGTGTCTAAGTGCTTCCCTTTTGCATTAATCCATCTATTTATTTCTTTTTAAAATACTCAAATTGGGTTAGAGCTTCTGGCCACTGAAGTCTGTGAGAACAAATTTGCATGTGGGAGAGACAAAACTTGCATTTTATTAAAGCAGTATGGCTACTGTCATGCAAACTTCTCTCCAAGATAGTGCTGTGCTTTTTCTACAAAGTGCTCAGATTTCACTTTCAGGATAATGACTGCAATAAGGAGCAAAATTTAGCCTTATTCTTGACTTAGGTTAAGAAATACACATTTCTGTTTTCACTATTGATTTTGAAGTAAAAAAACATTCTAGAAGAGTTTATTTCTTTGAAAAACCAATTATGATCTACATATGAATAGGCATATACACTGAGGTAGATAAAAACAAGGCAGCATTTAGATATCTACTACTCTACAACTTACTGTTTTCAGAATATATTTTGTACTTTGCTTTCTTTAATTGTGTTTTTCCAGCTTTTTGGTTAGAATATGTTTTGTGCACATAGTTGCACATGACTGGCAAAATCCTGTAATTCCCTCACATGCACTGGAAATTGTTACCATTAGATGATTCTTGCTTTCTGAATCTATTTCCATAATGAAATACCTTCTTCACTCTTTGTATTAAGATTCTACTTACGAAGGGTTCAGAGAGGTTTAATGTGGAGTCAGTGGATTTATGAGTGTGTTACATACATAATTATTATAGATGGTTATAAGCATATCAAAAGGAAATGTAGTAGATGTTTTGTGATCTCTGGTTATGTGAAACTGGTTGGACTCTAACAACTGAATCACCATTTATTAAACCTATCTTAATAATCAATCATAGCCTCATTATAGCTTTTAGCACAAGGCTCAATTATTTTTTTTTTCCATTTGAAACAGGAGTTTTACACCTAATAAGCACAGGCCACAGAAAAACCCACACTGGGAGAGGACTTCATTGCCAGTGAATGGGAATGACAGAATATTATGCAGGTTTACACCACCCAAAGGCCTAGTCCATGCAAATGCCTATATAAATATATGCATATATATTTCTATATACATGGTTCTCATGTTCTATTTTAAGCCTCTGAATGAGGTTGTGTTACACTGCATGTTGTATGAAGAACGGAAACATACCTTGCCAGATTCATTCTTTGTAGACCATAACGTTGCATGAATCCACAGGACCTTTTTGCATGCAATGGATCATGCAAACCTTTCAGCTTTCCTCTCTGCATCTTTAATCTGTAGTAGAAAAGAAATAGAAAAGTGTCTTGGACACTAATAAACTTCTGCCTATCAAAATGGGTAGAGGCCAGTCTTAAGTGGTATGGTGACCCAGTTGGCTTTCCAATGGACATCAGTGGCACACAAAAGGTCAAATTGGAGGCAGAAATCAGAGTGGGTGGGGAAAAAATCAACACATAAAAATGTCACTGTGTTACTTGTTGCCCTATGACAAAGATACTGTGGGAGGATGGATTGCAAATGCAAGTGAGGTCTTCCCTGGGCATCCACAAGTTGTTCTTTGCAGCAGCCCTGTCTAACTTCTGTGTTCTAGTTAACAGCATGTGCTCTAAAGCCTTCAAACACAAATAGTCACTGGTGACTCACTCAGTGTAATTCTTCAGCTATGTCAGTGGGGTGCAAGGGTGGCCTTATGGGTAAAGGCATGGCTTTCAGGCAGGAAGTGCACATTTTATTCTTGCCACTTGCCACAAGATAAGTCATAGGGAATTACTTTAGTCTTTCCATTTGTAACATGGTGAAAAAGAGAGAAAAAATGTTACTCCCTTCAGAGCAGTATTGTGAATTCATTTGGGGTCAGCAAAGCATCCATTTGTCTATCTCAGGGCTACCAGGGACTGCCAGGGCCCTGCTGCACACTTTGCTTATGCCAGGGCCCTGGAGAGCTAGCCTGGCTACAGTTGTTGATGGTGGGATGGGGGCTTGGGCCAGGGTAACTTTCCCTTTGGGAAAGGGGGAGATTGCTCTCAGGAAACAGCAGGCACAACTACCCCAACTCCTTCTACCACTGCAGATCAACAAGCCCAGATCTCCTCCCATCTCTAGTACATCCACTGCTTCTCTACTCTTAGTTCCCATGGAAAAGCATCCCTCTCTCCCTTGTGCTCCTGCCCCTCATCCTTGATCCAGCAATATTTGATTTTACAGGTAGTGCTGGAAAGCATTGGAAAAAATCAGGTCAAACTCTTTTGCATGTGTGACCTCCTGAGACCTTAGAGTTGCCTGGATACTTCAGGGACTGCTGCATTCTGGAAAAGCAGATACAGTATAAAGTTATCCAGTGCAGATATGAGCTATGGACTATATATCTTCTATCAAGCATATCTGAGAAAGTATAAATTAAATAATACTGTAGAACTGTTCAGCTTTGGGTGGGAAAAAATGCTTTGTTTTTCAGGACCTTACAGTTGCTCATTATATGTGCTTATGATTATGTAAAATCATATAGATCACAGAATAGTATTTGCTTTTAAACTCCAATCTCCTTTTCAGAAGGAGAACAGGGTCACTCAGATGTTGAAGTTAGTAGGGTTTGCACTCAGTCTTTGCTGCTTTTTGTATTTCAATGTCTGAATAACTTGGGCAAGCAGAGAGCATACTCTCTGCAAGATGATTACATGGTGAAACTGGAAACAAAAGTTTTGAAATCAAATGATTACCTGCATCCTTGTCTCAGGGGAAAGTGGGGTTTGACATCAAGAATGTGGAGCTAGCAAAACCCCCACAGGATTAAGGGCATTTTATGTATGTTCAGGTTTTTGCATGTCTCTTCTCCCTATGCCTCACTACTCCTGAAGGATGTAATTCTGAGCTGGGAGTCACACAAACAGAAAAGGATGAGCCAAGGAGCTATGCTGAAAGGAAAGCATTGCCCTGTTCCAAGGCAGAGCTTAACCTTCCTCTTGTTCCTCATGTTTGATACCAGAATTTTCAGATGGAGCATTTCAGTAGCAACACACAGCTTACTCCCATATATTCAGTAAATAAATTATTGTCAGTGTTAAACTAAGGTAACAGATAAAAAAGGGCAAATATTTTCACAGTACAATAGAGAGTGCAGCTCTATTATGAAGCTAAACTCCTCTCAGGCAAAGAAAAGACTTGATATACAGCAAGAAAGCCTCACAGTGCATGCATCTAGTGCCTTCCTTAAAAGGTTCCCAACTTAATCTAATGTCTGTATAGATGCTATTCTTTGCAAGTTCACTTCAACAGCTACATCCTGGTATTGAGTTTTGTTATATTATACTGCTGTGCTAACACTTACACGTTTGTTCTTGCTGATGAACATCTCCTACTATTGAGTTATGTATCAGATTGTTGCAGGAAATCTGAGTGAAGATGTAATATTTCACATGCTTACCTTAAGAGGATAGAACTACTAATATCATGAATAATTTCTCACAATAGAGATCCAAGCTGTCAGCTCCAACTATAATATCTGGGCCCCAAGGGAACTCAGGTTTTCATCTAGGGGTGTACAGATCCAAAGGAGAATTTGGCAGTGTTATCTTGACAGTGGTGGAGAGTTCTACTTCCTTACTCCAGAGTTCCGTTAAATACATCAATAGATACAGTGTATTATGAATTTTTAAGCACCTCTCCAGAGACAGTACTTAATACAGAATATTTGAGGACTTAGCTACTGCAGGGTTTGTTCAGTGCCTTAGAAATATTTCTGCTGGGTAAATTTCTGTGGGAGTAGATTTCAGCCCTTTATTTTACTCTATCTTCTTTCAAAATGAACGTGTTTGTTCTTAAGGTCCAGGTGACACTGGCAGATTCTTTAAGCAACTCCAGACACCATGGCTGGAAAATACTACAATTTTTTTTTAAAGTGGAAGGGTTTTCATCATTGGCCAAGACAAAATGAAATGTTCTACTATTTTCAATGTTCTTACAATTTTACTTAAAAAAATCAAAGTTATACAAAGACATTATTTTCCTTTTGAGAAGAAACGAGAAGACTGTGCGGTCTTACAGAGAACACAAGTGCAGAACAAGATCCTGAGACATCATCAGCATGGACTCTAAGCGTGTGAAATACTTCCTGCCATTGTTGCAGACTGGATTTCTCTGAAATGAGTCACAGATATGAAAAACCCTAAAAGCACTTTCTGCCCCACCATTGAACAACAGACAGTATCCACCTTCAGCATCACACGCAGGAAATGAACATGATTTTGCATAATGGGGTGCACGACTGAACTTAATATCTGCTTCAAATTCTACAGAAGACAAGAGGGTTCCACAGATTCTTTGTGCTTTGAGATTTGGGGACAGTCTCCGAAAGTTTCAGAGACAGGGTGGAAGAGTCCAACAGTGGTAATTTGGCAGCTCATGTCATCCTGCAATCATTCCTACCCTGTGTCCTGACAAATACATGAAACTGTCATTTAAAGAGACTGAAAAAATTAATAATATAGAACTTGCTTCACTTGCCCTGGCAAAGGTTTTGCTCTGCAACCTGAAATTCAACATATTCTGGCATCTCAGCAAGGGAAGTGAATTTTTTTAAATGCATGACTTCAGAGTATATAAAGTCAGCTCCACCATTAAGCTTAATATGTGTCATTAATTATGTCAGAATTCTTTAAAGCAACAAAATTCTTCCCAGTGCTATAGTTAAATTAGAAGAGTAGCTTTTAAGGCAGGCTAAAAAGACCATTTCACACCCCAATGTCTTATCTTGGTATTAGGCATTACTCTGCCTTCAGCCTCTGGGCCTTCTGCTCATCTGATGTAAATGTGCAGATTTTTCACTTGCTTGTGCCAGCTTATGCTGAAACTAGCTGCTGTATTTAAAAACAAAATAAAGCACTGATGACTGTATTTTTGGTGCATGTGAAAATAAGCAAAGAAAATGAACTTGCATCTAAATTTAAAGAAACTGAAATATACAGTGTAGTAAGCAGCAACACACACCACTTCTGCAAAGAGAAAGCTTTGCACTCTGATGTAAAGATCAGCCAAGGAGAAAATGGTCAAAGAAGCAGTGAACTCATTGGAGAGGCTGGTGATCTGACTGCAGGTGCTCAGAGGCATCTCACATCTCCACATGACATTTCTTGTGCTAGCAAACATGGCAAGAGCAAAACCATGTTTGCAGTTTGCAGGTAAATAATGGCTGTATTTAAGCTAAGCTATTACCTATGGTATTTCTGTGTGTCAGTGTAAGCTTTCAAGCTAGACTTAAACTGCAAAATCAGATACTGCTAGCAGAGCTAATATGTTAGAACAGAAATTGTGGTAAAAACCCTGCCCACTTCTACCAGGCTCCCTGCTTGAGCCACTGCAGTCTTCTTGTCAGCTATTTAAAAAACTGCTTATAGGTGCAGAGAGATCAATTTTGGGCATCTTAAGCATCTCTGCATGAGGGTGATGATTGGTGGCTATTTTCAGTCTGTGCATACCTGGTTTGAAGGGGTGGCATGAACCTCTGTCCAAGTTTCCATGTGATAACATCAAACATTTGCCCACTTCCTTGAGTATGCCAACACTGTGCTCAGGACCAAGAAGATGTGTTTAAACCATATATTCTAGCTCTTCCTGTCAATCCAGAAATGCACAGCTCTGAAAGATTCAGGGTTTCTTGGCTTGGTCTATCAAAATGTGTTTGATATGATAACGCTGTCTGTTTAGAGTTGCTCACATGTGATAACTGCATGGGTTTGCTTTCAAATTAAACCTTGTTTCAGAAGATTTTTAACAGTTGTGGTGTTTTTTCTTTCACAACATAAGGAGGCTGCTTATGTGTTGGAATATGGAAGATGTCCTCTGCAAATAGTAGCTCTCTTATGCAAGGAGGGGTAGTCACTTAGGAATGGCAAACACAAGTGTTTGAAAGAGGAAACATCTACCTCTCATTCATAAAACATTTAAGTTGTCCTAAAATGTAAGATCTGGAATCGCAGTGGGGGGGCTAGGCTCCTAAGCACTTTTGATTTAACAGGAAAGAATGGTTGGTACCTGGATGGATTCAGCATTATGGCTTAAATTAAACAAAACATGCCTAATTGAAAGCAAGTGCCTTATCCCATAGCAATCAGTGGGTTGTAAGTACATGCCTGTGTTAGCCACATAGGGAGAGACTGCTGAATTGGTGCCTGAGTGAGGGACAAAACTGGTTTATTTATAAGCACTCTATTTATAGCTTTTGCTGTGTTGGAATACACTAATTCATTTTAAGTGCTCTATCTCTGAGAATGAGCTCATAGCTCTCAAGAAGGTGAAGTTCTCTGTGCTCCCTTTTCTGATGCAGTCCTGTTCTCACTGAACAGGTCTGAGCTCCTCAATATGCAAAATACCAACTAGGAGGGAATAAAAAATATAAGCATGTCCGATAATAACCAGCCACCTGGGAATATACACCCCAAAGGCAATAGTGTGTTCTTTTTGCCACAGAAGAGCTGGGCCAGCAGCTTTGCTGAAGACAGCTTGATGCAAGGAGAGTAGTGCATGATGCAGAACCCATCCATGGAAATGGGGCTACAGGTCTGGGTGAGCCCAGGCACACAACACAGAGCACAGCTCTTAGAGTGTGTTTGTCACCAGAGGTTTGCTGGTGTTTGGGCAAAGGTAGCAGAAACCTTTCCCTCCCTGTGGCCAGACAGACACTGTGGAACAACATGGAGGAGGATGCTGTCCTACCAGCCCCGAGGTCACCCCAAAATCCTTCACACAAGCCTGTTTACTAAAGCCTTTCCATGTGTTTGAAGATTTGGCCCACAGATAGCAGGATGAGTAATCTACAACATGGTTCTGCTGACTACCACTTGCCTGTTGAGTTAGCTTAGAGCAGGCTTCATCCTGGGAGAGAAATAAAGCCTCAGTGTGAGACTAGCCTTATGGAAGAGGCCATAAGGCTAGTCTGGTTATGGGCAACACAGACAAGCCCTCCACCTCAAAGGAGCAGAAAACGTAGAATGAGCTGAGGCTGGAGGAGACACAAGCCACTTCTCCTCCTTCCCTTTGAACAGGAGCTGCATGTGAGGCCCTTGTCCACATCCCTGGTGATGTATGCATGAATTTCAGGACATCTACTTCAAAGGACGCGCCCCTGGAAGTAGGAGGAGGTGTGTTTTGTGTGGGGGCAGGCTCTTGACTTGCATCTCCTTCAGAGAGCTCTAAGTCATTATTTAATCCTGCTGAGCATGGCAAAGGTGGTTCTGGGCTGCCCCCATTTTTCGGGCTCAACTCTTTCCTCATTTGTGGTCCTCTCCTAACTGCATCTTGAATTTCCAGTTTGACCCTAATCTAAATTTGAAACTGGACCAACCAGTCAAATCCCATCCCCAAGGCAGACAACCCCTAAGAAAATCCCACAGTCCTACTTTATTAATGGATCTGTTGTTAGGGAAGTCCCTGTGGAGATGCCATCTGAAGCTCCAGGAGAGGACAAGCAAAGGGAAGCAGATGACAGAATTATATGCAAATTTCACAATATAACCACAGTCTGGTGTTTACAAACCACACAGCCTCACCTTTGATCGCTTTCTCTTAAGCCTTGAGTACATAAAAGCAAGTAAATTAGACACGGCAAAACATGCATTTCCCATGCTTGTTCTTTACTAGAAATAAGGAGAAAGCAAAAGTTAAAAAGGGCTAAAAAATGAAAAAAAAAACCAACCAAACCCCACCAAACCTCTGTAAAAGTTTGTTGTTTATTTTTAAAAAATATTAATATCATTTTGTCTAAAGTGGCCTTCTCTTGTGTTTCTCTCCTGAACACAAAGAAAATATTTTCAGGAGCACAGAGTTTATTTTCAGTACAGCCTGCTCTTGGCTTTATCTTTATTTTCTATCGAGTAACTGAAAACGAAACAAAGATCTCAGACACAGGTACATCTTTAAGAGAATTTGCTCACTCTTAACTTTGTTTGAATGGGTAAACCTCCTCTCTGTTTGCCCTTAAAGCTATTCTAACAGAGAGCTGTTTTATCAACACTGGCTGCTCAGTAAGGAGAGGCATTTTCTTCCACCTTCAGTGCCGTTTTCTATGCCACTGTTGGGGGGTGGGAAGTTGACCTTATGTGGACCCTCAAGACAAAACTAGAGGCTTTAAGCAAGTGAAGAATAGGCAAACACTAGCCAGCAGTTGCCATATACAGAGTACACTGCTCAAAAATCCCAGAAATCTCACTGATAGAGCATTACACTGTGACTGGGTAGTGCTTCTCCCCTTGTAATTGATACATGTGTCAATAGGAGATTACGCCTGTAAGTACAGAGTTGGCAAACTCACTTCTAGGGTTTACTATGGAATTTTTGGGGAGAAAAGTAAAATAAGTACTGCAAGTATTTTCCCCAGTCAGGGTGCCTTGGAATGATGAAACTACCTTTGGAGCAGCTTTGTAAAAACTCTTGAACGAGGAGTTTAAACATTTTATTTAAACAATAGACAGTTTTCTGGGCTTTGTGGAGGATGATTGTAGCTAAGAGCTTAATGATAAAATTCACACAGAAGCAGATCTGCAATATATGGTCTACTTGTAATTATTAATTGAACAAAAGTCCCTAAATCCCAGGATCTCCAAATTTTGCAAGGTGTGAGAAGCAGTTCTGTGTTCTTCTGACCCATGTCTCAGGGCTATGAGAAATCAACAGTTAAAACAGTGAGCTTAAAAACAGAACATATACCTGTATTACACAGATGTTTTGATTTATCTCAAGGCTGTTGGGAACAGGTTCAAGACAAAGTGAACTAAGCTACTATTTAAACTGTAGCAAGAATAACCATAGATGTTTCGTAGTGATTTAATGGAATAAATTGAGGGAAAAGAAGTATGGTAAACTTCCTGGTCTTTTCCCAGGAATGGGTTTGTGGTTGAGGCACTGAAATGGGTTTTAGGAAATCTTGATGCTATTTCTGACTCTGCCACGTCATTTATCCTCTCTGTGCCTCTATTCTTTACCTTTCAAAATAGCCATAATTAATATCTCTCTGCCAGGCATGTAGCAAAGCTGAAACCATATTTGCTTGAAGACTAAGTGACTGTACTAAAGGAAAAACAGAAACATGTAACAGGTGAAGTTTTTCAATATACTGGCTGTTACCATTCAACAAATTCCAAATCCTGGAAATTTTAGACATTATGTTGAAGTTTCTAACTACACTGATACATTTAATTCTGCTACAAGAATGTGCAGGGAGTTCTGTTGTACTGCAAAAGCTGTCCTACAGCTCTCCAGGATGGGCCATGGCAGTTTAGTGTTCAGATGCCATAAATCAGGGATATTTGCACACTTTCCCATAAAGAGTATGCAGATATATGAAGCTTTCTCATGGACATGACAATCCTCCAATGGATTCCAGTCAATTTTCACTATATTTCAGGGGCTCAAATATTAGGCCTAATCTAAGACTGCATACAAAAAATAACTGCCTCAGCATTCCAAAAATGAAATTATTTTTTAGGTGATTTAAACGCAAAAAATGTTAAAAATCTCCTGACACTTCATTCCACACATTTAGTTTTGAAAATCCCAAAGCCAACATAGCTTTTCCCATTATTTTGGTTTTTCATTATCAAATTTCAATATATGTCATGCAAACATCACAGTGCTGGGATCTAGAGAGTGCAACTCTTTCTTCAGATGAGATGACTTAAGATGCTGCTTAGCCTTGTAGTTGCATTACATAAAGGTTATAAATGATGAAATGTGGGCTGTGTGTTAAACCCTTTTGTTACAGTAATCCAAGGCAGTAGCAGTGACAAGGTGTTTTAGACATTATCTAAGGTATGGCAGATGAGTCCCTCATCAGGAAAAATGTTTCTCAGGAAACAGGGTTATGTATTGGCAATTCTTATATTATTTGATATGCTGGTGAAAAGTACAGAGAGACATGTCTTGGTATGTGGAAACCAGCCATGCTTATTTGTGGCTGGGGGTGTGGTTTACTGCAAGCTATCTCAATATAGCAATGAATAAAATACTTTTTTTTTTCCCCCAGAGTTTGGGTAATATTAGGGACACCCATGCAAACACAAGCTCTACTGTCATCAAAACTCTTAATCAAGGGCCTAATAAAAACTCTGCACAAAGTCAATGGAGTTTAGGAAGCAATTCATCTCAGCCTGAGCTAGACATTTACAATAAGTTAGATGAACCAGTCCCTTTGCTTCTGGAAGCAGACAGACAACAGGTAAGCTATGCATTGTGTCTGAACTGGTTTGGTGGGAATTTTTAGCTTTCAGGTCTTCTATGTGAACTCTTGCTCCTACAGAAATTGCTTTATGGTCTTTGTTGATTATATGGAGGAAATGGGATCTTAGATCTAAAGGGCTCATTTGAAAGGCATGTATATGCACAAACTTCCATGCTCAAATAGTCACACATCACACACAGGCAATCAAATCTATAGTTTGAAAAGACACTTTCAGAGCCACAGTATCACTAAAAAGATGCTGGCAGCTTAAGTACTGTAAAACTCAGTATTTCATCTCTCTAGATTTTCAAAATGGAAATAATGCCAAGAAGGCATACATTTTTTTCTTCTGGCTTTCATTATTTTGTTTAGTTGGAACAAAGATAAGCAGCAGAATTCTCTGCCTTTTTGTTCACAATCTTTTTCATAGCCACCGTAGATTTGATTTGAGACTGCACTGGGTGGTGCTCATTCAAATTGACTGCTTCCAATGGGATTTTGTTTTAATGTCAAATCACATCTATTGATTTAAGAATTTTCCACAGTGGATTGCTGCTGTTTTTATTAATATAAATTAAATTGATAATGTCCCTTTAGTGCTGGGTAGCCAAAAAAAAAAATTCTTTGTTTTGAAACCAAGCTCCATCAAAACACAAATCCCACTACGAATAGAGGATGGAATGATTACAGCAGCCATATGTTTATAAATGAGTAATAACCTTTACATCAGCAGAGTCCTTCACCAGGAACATCACAGATGGCGATATTTACAGCAGTTGTCTCTGAAGGGCTGACACCTAGGGTGGGTGAGCCTCCCTTAGCACAAGCAATCTTCAAATGGCAATTTTTGACCTTCCAGGCTGGACAATGGAGGAGTTTCATTTTCCAGAGATTTTTTGCTTCCCTTCTGTCATCAGTTTTGCCACGTTGCTTAGTGACCTTCCGGCACTTGACCAGTTGGCAATTTTCAAAATGCAAGAAAATGTTCATCGAGAACAATGCAAATCCAAGTGCCAGCTTTCCTCAATACCCTGCTTTTGTATCTGTACAATCCAAAACCTGTAGGAGTTGGAGAGATATAATAAATACTGCAGCAAGTAGGCCTCTAAACCAGCTATTGAAAATTCATATGTTTTGATGAGCTAGCACATAAAACAGTGACTGGCATCAGGCCACAGTCTGATTGCAAATGTTCATACTTGTTGGCGAAAACGAGTCTTCTGTGACCTCCCAAGGTCACCTCTCCAGATTTCTCTCTCTGATTCATCAGTAGCAGTTTTGTCAGTGTGTGCGAGCACACAACTATGAGCTCTTCTCTTTCTCCTCTGTTGGCTGAGTGCCACTTCTGAGCAATAAAGTTTCCGGAATTGCTTCTGAATATTGCCTGTGACACTTGCCCCTCTCTGGCTCCCATTGCTTGCAGAGAGATGGCAAGAGAGTGAGCAAAAGCTCACCCACGTGCAACATCAGAAAGTCAGCTGGCTGCCAGAATGCCACACAGTCTACAAAAATGCTGTGAATTTGGGGCATTCTAAAGCTGAGAAATTCTGTCACAAGAGGATGAGAGTCTTCTGAATGGGGAAGGGGATTTGGATGCCTGAGGCACATTGAGATGCCTGGGTTTCTGGAAAATGCATGAATTTTCTCCTTGTTTGACCTGTTAGGATCTTCCAAGATCCAGTTTCAGTATCCACCAGGGCTGTGTTATCAGTGGGCAAGGGACAGGAGGATTACTAAAGGTGACTCAACTTCCCAACCTGCACTTTTGTTGGCTTCATGGGCAGGTGCATCTTTCCATTCAGTCCTTGGTCTGTCCCTCTGCAGTGCTGGTTACCTTTTGATGAGGTGGTTGTTTCAGGATCACTGAATGCAAATGACAGGGTGGTTCCCCAATCTTGGATCTCCACATCCACCACACTGGTGATGAAGACTCTGCCTGGACACTAACCACTTCCTCTGTTGGTTTCTCTTGCTGCCCTGTTGAAGTCACCAGTCTGAACTGCTCACTTCCCTATTGGAGCTGACCTCTCATGAATCAAAATCCCAGCACTGCACTTTTCCTCAAACACTGGAACATTTTAGCCTAGAGTCTCCTCTGTTTTCATTCTGGTTTGAAGTTCATTGGGTCCTATTTACACCTTCCCTTGTCAGCAAGGCACCATTCACTTCCCCTTCACTGTGGTGAAAGGCTCAGGAAACAGATCTTATGACTCAAGCTGTACCTTTTCATAGTAATTTTGTCCACAGTTAATCCAGCTCTGAATACCTTTCTCCCCTCTATGCCTCAAGGTAAAATGTGGGCCCTTCCAGTGAAATCAGCTAAGTAGAAACACCAGAACTGCCACGGGTCCCCTGATGGTACCTTTGACTCCTCCTGCAGGGTTTCGGATTTAATGACTTGGAATGGGTAGCAGATACTAATGGTTTGCACATCTGTTACACTGCAGCTGGAGAGTGTGTTCCTGTGTTAGAGGCTTATTTTCATGTACTGAAAGTAGATGGACAAAAATAAAGGCTCATTAAATATTGAAAAGAAAGGTATCTTTTTTAGTCAGAATATTTAAGTCTCTTCTAGAAATCAAAGTTTATAAAAAAAATCCATCTCCTCCTTCTGGCAAGAAATGATTCTGTTTAGCAGAGGAATATATGTCTGTGTTTCTTGGAGTCATCTCTATTTTCGCTTCAGCCACTCATCAAACTACTCCTCACTGTTGCTGTGGTGCTGTAAGACAATCTGGAGGACTCAGTCCCTTTACTGTCAGGGAATTCAAACATGCACTACCCTTTCCAGCTATCCCCATTGCTTCAATAAAAAAATGTTACTTATCCATTAAAACCTTGCAGATCTTGAATGTACCAAACAACAAAACATTTCAAAAACCTTCGAAATCATTGTCCTGGAGAAGAGTGCCTTACTTCCTGTGCTTTGCTGATCAAAAGTGAAATCATCATTTTGGTGGTTTTCCTTTGTATTTTGAGACCTTGCAGTCTTATCTTCCTTGAACCTTTGGAACTCTTTGCGTTTCATCACTAAAGTGACACTGCAAGGATGGCTGTCCTCACTAAAATTCTCTTTTCCCTAATATTACATAATTCTGTGCATAAAGAGCACCTGAAAGTATGCAAGCAAGTGGCCTTTCTTATACAAGGAAGTACAAAGAGGAAAGAATTAAAATGAAGTCAGATCCTTGAGAATCTGCGCTGGAGTAAACAAACGCAACAAGAACATTACCGTTACAATCAGGGAATGCTGACTGAACTCAGTGGGAGCTATCCACAGCCATCTGAGCACTCCCTTTGACTTGCCTTAGCAGTAAAGTTTAGATGTGAACTTGACCTTGAAAGTTCAAGGGTGTTCTGATTTAAAGTCCTAGTTTGAGCTCATCTGCATTCACAACAGCAGGACAACAACTTCTGTTCTCCCTTCTTTGTTAAAGAGGTCAGTAACTTGCTTTGGTTTTCAAAAGTTTGTTCTTTTCTTGGAAGAAAATGTAAGAAGAAAAAGAGGGGCTTGGATTTGGTTTTTTACAAGTAGATAATAGGAGAAAAGAGAACTGAAAATGATAGAATAGTTTTATCTGAGAAAAAATAATGCTTTAGAATACATAGATCTTGGTTTTTTCCTTTTCTTTGTACAGTGGACAGAAGATGGAATGGGGCTGACTGTGAACATGAATCTAAAGGTATGCATGGATGTAGGACTTTATGAACCGCATGGGGTAGGAGTCTTGATTAGTGTTGCTGAGTAACAGATTAATTCCTTTAGTACTTTCCTGTAAACATGCCTGACTGTTTATACATTCAGGGGCTTTAAACTGAGTGCATAACTTGAATTCTGCCCCTCTTGTCTGTGTGAGCTGACGTCATCTCTTTCTTCAGCCTGTTTCTGATTTTTCTGCCTTGCCTGCCCTTTCCCTCAGCGGGGATTTGCTCTCCAGAGAGCTTTGTGGGACGAGTTTGCAAAGGCTGTGTGATCATGGCAGAGTTTTGCCTGCATTTGCTTCCTCCCAGCTACTCAGGGGCAGAATGGGGATGGGTGCTGTGTAGTTGGGTGCTGAGCAGTCTTTCAGTACTGAAAGGGTTACGATTGTCTCCACGTCTGCCAATAGGAATCCTCCCATTGATTTTCCACTAGGAGCAAGTTCAGGCCCTTCTTCAGTAAGTTACTAACACAAGTATCACTGTTGATAATAGTGGCCCTGCAGCAGATGGAGCACTTCAATTATCTTGGGCCTGTGATGAATGAGTGCTATTGACAGCTGCTGCAAAACCCATAGCAGACTGAGTACTGCATAGACAATTATGATATCCCTGGTAAACATATGGCAGGATTGGATCTCTTCAAAAACTAACAACTCAGGCTCTGCTGGCCTTGCGTTTGGTCCAGAGCCAAGTTCTAGGCTGAACTTTGGTTACCCACCATTGGAAAATCCATAGGGGTGATAAACCAGGATCTTAGGACTTTGATATTTGGAGTTCATTCTGCCTTTGTTGAATATTGTCTTTGAGTGTCATTGGTGTTTATTTGGTGTGAGAAAAAAAGAAAGTCTGTTTTCCTGTAATACTGCTAAAAATGTATGTGTGAATCCCTTTCAGCCTATTATAATTCATCTTAATACGTACAGTACTACCTACAGAAAACTCTATGTTTGATCAGGTTGTTCAGAAGGGGAATGTATTCCTCTATTGACCAAGCCAAATGGCCAATAATATCCATTTATTTTAGCCTGTGGCCTGGTGTTGGTGTAGCAGCCAGTAAAGCAGGAGAGCAGAATTGGCTTTACCAGCTGTTCTCTTGCTGGATCCCATCTCTCTTTTCTTTACAAAAATCTGGTGGATTTGGGAGTACCCAATCAGGCTTGTAGCCCCAGGAAAGGAGCAGCAGATAAACTTGGTGGCTCCTCCATAAGATGATCCCTGCCGTAACCTAGAGCTGAAGGGTAAAAAGGCAGGAGCTGCTTTTGGCTGAGCCACAATCACATCTGTATCGCGGCCATTGAGACAGAGGTACAACTGAGGGACCCTGACCACTGGCATTTCTGCACCACTCTGACTTATAGGCAGATTATGATCTAAATTCTCCCCTGAATTACACAGAGGCACTGCAAGAAGATGTGGAAATGTGCTTTCTGTGCAACCACACTGGAGCTTTCTCTCTCCACAGCTGGGACCATCCCTGTTTCACTGGCTGCTGTGAAGGGCTCCCAATATACAAACTCCCCGGTTGTTCTCTGTGGTCTCCTACAAACCATGTCCTATTTGCTTCATCTGTGTCTTCTTAGTATTTCAGAAAAAGATGCTGAGATGGCTACATATCTACCTTCAACCACCATGATAATTTTGAGCACAACTGTGACTGTCTTATCGAGGTCTGGGGGACTTAGGACCCCCAGGCCTTCTCCAGGCTCAGTGACTCAAGAGTTCTGCTTCATGGTCCTTCCCAAATTCCAATGATATCTTACAAATCTGATGAGCTTTTGTTTCACTCTATCCAGAAAATACGTGTAAGAGTCTGTTTTCCATCTTATTCTTCTGGCTGAGTATTATTTTTCAGTTGTTTTGTTATACAGTTGTTCTCTTCCTTTGGCAGTGTTAATTGTATTATGTGATAAACAAACAGATGCAGCAAGAGCTATGCATAACAAATGTCCCATCAGCTCAGGGAATTAAAAAAAGTTGAATAACTGTTTTTTACTTTATTTGCTGAATTAACATTTTGATCTGATCCTCCTGTGAAGGGCCATATTCAGAATTCTGCATGTACCTTAAACAGTTGAGAGCAAAATTTGCCCTTCATATGCACTTTGCTTCTCTGATCACATCACATCTCACTGCCCCCCCAGAAAATGCTCTGATTTTTATTCTTGCTGTACTGTACTTAACACTTATTATCTTGTTTTCAGCTGGCAAAATTATGAGATCAAAGGCTTGAGCATAGCAGATAATCACTACTCTAAAATATTAGAAACACAGCCAGAGTGATCTTATCCAATTCTCTTCTGTTTGGTTTTTTTGGGGAGGGACTTTTGGATTCTATTGTCTGTATTGTCGTTTGATTCTTTTTAGTGCCAGCTTGCTTCTTAAACATTATAAATTATGATACCAGGTGCAAGGATTTCTCAGCACAGACCACTCTCTGAAATACATCTTTAATTGTGTCAGATTATGCCTTTATTTTGTTTTTAATAAATAAAAATATGTGAACACACCTACACAGGCAAGGGATGTATGAGCTTGTTTGCTTACTTTGAAACCTACTTACATGCAGAGAGTTCAAAAGCTTGACTCAGACATCATTCTCTGCTTGGGGAAGGCTGAATAAAGAGGTGATGAGGGGTCAAAGACAGAAAAAAAATCCAACCAAAATGGGTTCTGTAGATGACCACAGTAGATGTGAGGGCCTGTGTTTGCACTGGACTCATCAGAGATATCTGTCTTTGTCTGAACTGAGCATTTGGTGTTGTTTAAATACTGGCACCTTATCTCGGCTACTAATATGTGGCATCTCTTTCCCCTTTGTTCATGGCACAAGTTTTTCCTTTGGTTGAAAACAGGAAAGGGATTACTGACAGGTGAGAACTAGGTTTAAAGACCAGAGCAAAAGGTTTGTGAATTCAACCAGTATTTGAAAGAAGTGCCTTGACAGTTCAGACCATTAGTTCTGTCACCATAAAGCCCAAGCCACAAGGTATTTCCCTTTGCCCACAAAAGCAGAGGAGCTTTTTTTGCCATGCAACTGCATGGTTAGGTTTGTTCTTTCTGTGCATGGCTTGTCCTCTCCAGCCTCAGGCTCTCCTTCACCAACTCTTCCAAACAACAGATATGTCAGGCCAGCCTGTTAGAAAGTATTCTACAGATTTATTTATATATTTGTTTTTTTAAAGAGTGTGGCAGAAGGAGAAGGAAATAGCCAACCTTTTGGGTCCACATCTCGTCACAGTGAAATTCAAGGAAGGGCACAGACTATACAGTGTTTTTGAAATTCAATAGATATATCTGCAAATAAAAGAAAACATTTAAAAACCAATTTATACCCCCTGTCAACACACACAAGAAACAAATAAAACATTTGCTAAAACTAGTCCAGAAAGAAATAGAGGAATTGGAGACAAAAGTGGGAATAGATGTGCACTGTTTCCCTGCAAGGCAACGCAAGCCTCTAGTTGACATTGTGCATGGTTTCCAGAGTGGTACATGGCTCATCTTCCTCTTAGAGAGCACGTAGGGGCTCAGCATAAATGATTGTGGGGTTTGAGATGCTTACCAAAGTCATATTTAGTGAAAACAGTCTGATGCAGAAATATGTTCTGCTCCATCTGGGGTCAGATTGCATTTGTTATCATTTAAATTTAAAATGAGGCTATAGAAGATATAAAACCCAGATATTCTAGGAACTGACACAGCCCCAGGTCTGACTTTGAACAATTTATCGCAGAGACTAGAGTTGTCAAGGGATCAGTCATAGCCTGTAGCTGAAAGTCATAGACTGTGCACAGGAGAAATCCAAATATGCAAGAGGAAAAAGGAAGAAAATAAAATGTTATATTCTGTTTCTCTGTAAATATAAAATTCTTTTCCTTGTAGAAGTTTTGAAGTTTTGACATTTCATGAAAACTAACTAGGAAAAATCCATACATTCTCCCCTGATAGTAATCAGTGCATTTTCCCTGATTTTTGTGAATTTTTGTGCAAGAGTTCTGATAGTTAAGATTAACACTGTACCTACTTGACACTTAAAATACATTTTCATGATGAGAGCTGGTTTTACCACTGGTTTTAAGTTTTAACACTTAAATGGTCGCAAAGAGTTCAAGCCTCTGCTGGATTTGTTTTTTGCTCAACCTGTCTGGCTATAGATTTGACCATATTCAAATGCATTGATCTGCAGAGCAGACAATCTGGATAACTACACTAAATCATAGGAACTTCAGGGCATGTTTTTCTCTTCCAAACTATTAACTTTAGAAAGAGTTTCTGCATGGGTTAATTAAGGGGAATAATAGGATTGTGAACTTGAAAAGAGCTACTTTGTTGCTGAAACAGTCAATGAGATGCTATAAACCCCAGGAATTAAGCAAACCCTTTCAGTTTGGATTGATTGTAACCGGGAGAAGACATCCCATGCCATGTCAAGCCATGGCCCACAGAGAGATGAAGTGTACCTTACTCAGCTCCTATACCTAGGGTGATGGCCACACAGAGGCTAGCACATCTGCTCAACCCACCACTGTGGTCCCCAGCTAAGGAGGCACTTGAGTTTTCAGGAGGAGCTGGGCTCCCCTGAAATACATGGGGTCTGCTGCAGTGTCTTGCTGGATGTAAGTTGCTGGAATAAATTTGCTTTTTAATGCTAGGAGATGTAATGGAGCAGACTGTATCCACTAGACAGTGTCATCATAGTTTGCTTTGGGACATAGAATCATAGAATCATTGGGGTTAGAAAAGACCTCTGAGATCATCAAGTCCAGCTGTCCATCCAACACAACCGTGCCCACCACTAAACCATGTCCCTCTGCACCATATCTCCACAACTTTTCAGCTCCTCCTGGGATGGTGATTCCACCACTGCTCTGGGCAGCCTGGGCCTGGCCTTGACAACTCTTTCCATGAAGAAATTGTTCCCCTGGGGCAAATTGAGGCTGTTTCCGCTTGTCCTAGCATTTGTTCCTTGGGAGAAGAGACGAATCCTCACCTCACTCCAACCTCTTTTCAGGGAGTTGGAGAGAGCAAGAAGGTCTTCCTTGAGCCTCCTTTGCTCCAGACTGAAGCACCCTAATTCCCCCAGCTGCTCCTCAAAAGTTCTCCAGACCCTTTTCTTTCTTCTCCAGACCCTTCACTACCTTTGACATGGTCTTAACCCCCCCTAGAACCATGCTCAGAGGGATATAGGTGGTTTCTTACCAGCCTCTGCCAACCCCCCCCCCCCTCCACGGATGCCATCACCAGTGCAAAGGCAATTCGTCATGCAGTTGATGTGCTTGGCTCCAGAGAACCCAGCTGGGTGCTGCTGGCTGGACTTCTCCCCATCCACATGTCTGGACATGGGTGGAGATTCATTAACTCTGTGTTTCTGTTGGAATTTCTCTGCTGTGCCAATCTCCTGCTATCTGATCATTTCCAGCAAATTATGTGGCCAGTCACGTAAAATTACGGAAAACTCTGACAAACTAGGGCAAACCATTTATTAAACTCTCCAATGAAACAACTCACCATTTCTGCAGTCATTTAAATACAAATGGCTTTTCAAGGATTCTAGTGAAAAACAAGGTAAGCTTCAGGAAATGTATCAGTGACATTTACAACTCTACAGACTGGTTTGATGTCTTTTACTAAACGATGCCTTAGAAAGCATTTCTGTGTGGACTTCATTTGTTAACATGCTTTATGGTTCCATAAGCCTTACAAGCCACTTAGTGTGTTGCCTCCTCTCTACCCAGGACTGATACCTATTGACTTCACTTGATCAGCCGAGATGCTAAAAAGATATTCTCCTTCTGTTGCAATCTCTTTTTGCTTTACAACTGCCAACTACTCTCTGACTCACATTTTTCAGCAATCACAAGTGCTGCAGCCCCTACATGGATCCAGTGTCTACTTTTGTTGCCTTGACTTCATGCAAAACCACCTATTCCCGTAACAGTGGCTGCAGATCCTTCCTCAGCTCAGTGTTGTGACTCTGACAATGGCCTATAGCAGGTATTTAGGGGAAGAGAATAAAAGCAGAGCAACCATAGAGTGATACTTTATCCTGGCACACCCTCCCAGCAGTCTGTGCCTCAGGGGCATCGTGAGCCAGAGATTGTATCTGCATCTTTGCGTTTTGTAACGCTCAATGAATTTTTCAGCCAGGAATTTGTCTAATTGCTTTTTGAGCCCATTTATACTTTTGGCCTCTACACCATCCTATGGCAATGAGTTATGCAGTTTAATTATGCGTCATGTGAAAAATAAATTCCTTTTTTTTTTTGGATTATCAATCTGCTGCTTGTTAATTTTATGTCATACCTTTCCATGATACCCCATTTCTTGATTGGTAGTAGCTAATGTAGAACAGTTTCATTCTCTACTTATATTAGAATGTTTTATTTTCATACTATCCAACATTTATCTACACTAAATTTCATTTGACAGGTTTTATCAGCTGGTCACTAATTAACATGAAATCCTTCAACAGCACATCACAATTACTTTTGTTTTAATTTTACTTTTGGTGTTTTGCTTTTTTTGGCGTTTGCTGTTTTTGTCATTGGCTTTATCTGTTTATTTTGTATCACAAAGAAATTGTCATCTTGCTACTTAGCTCCTTTTCCAGTTGGTGAATATTTTGAATAGCATAGGTCCCAGGACAAATCTCTATGAAACTCCACTGATAATCCAGACCATGGTAAAACATGATCATTCATTTCTCTTTTTGTTTCCCCATCTTTTATCTAGTAACTTATCTACACAAGAATTTCTTTACCTACAAGTGCTCGATTTCCCTAAACAGTGAGGGACCTTGCAGAAAACATCAGGGATCTAAGTGCAATATGGGAATAGCCATATACTCATAGAAGCATGAGTCTGTGTAGCCCTCTGCCATAATATACACAATATTTGATGGTTGTGGCGTGTCTACACAAAATGATTCTGATCTTGGACTGAACAGGAGGGAATCAGCCAACACTACCTGACCTGGAAGATACAGAGGCCCTTGTGGGCATGGTTGTAAAAGCTAGTGAAGACCTAGTCTCCATCTCCTGGGTCAATATGCTCCGGCTGTGCACCTAATAGCAAAAAGCTAGTTGCCTCATCCCCAAACATGAAGAACAAAATCCTTCTAAATTCCTTGCTTTCTTCTGTGTTCTACAATGTATTTGTGCTTGTCTTGCTTGCCTTCACTTCTAGGCCCCATAGGGACAGGCACAGCATCTCACAGCAGTACAAATCTTCTGGCAGGCTCAGGATCTACCAATCCTTCAAGCCTGACCTGTTTCTGGACACAGTTCTTGGAAACAGTTGTCTTCATTTTTGATTCCTGAGGCCTTCTTAGAGATGTTGACTAAGTGGAAAGACCAGGGACAGAATTTTAGAAGAAGCTAGAGAACCACAAATGTCCTCCTTTTTTCTCCCAAGATTTCCTCTTATATCTCTGGGTTATGAAGTTTGCTGGGACCCCGTGGTTTATTCAGCTGAGAAAAATACCAGTTTTTCAAGATGCCCCTTTTCCCAGGCTAGGAACATGATTCTCCTTTGACACTACTAGCTGATCATGAAACTGATTCTGCTGTATTTCTCCATCTCATCTTCAGTTTTCTTCCCCACCCAAATAGAACTCTCTTTCTTCTTCAGGCATGACCATTTCTGTCTTCCCTTTGACCACACAGTAAGAAACTGTTTCATTACTCAAATTGACTAATCATTCTTCTTTCAAGAGAAATCTGAAACCCATTGCCAATTATCTTTATGTCTCTCAAGTTTCAATAAGCTAAATATGTCTTTAAAATTAACTTCAATTATTTTAATTGAATTGGAATAAATGCCACAAGAAAAAGAAAGTAACAACAACAAGAAAGAACCCTATTAGTATGGTGAGTTCTTATCTCCAAAGCACATCCAGCACTATTTCATACCCAGTCCTTCGTTTAAATTCCAGGTGCAAAGCATGGGTAATCAAAAAGTTTTTATTAACTCAACAGCACATCACATTCCAGACCTTAACTGTATGGTGACTGTGGTGTCACAACAGCTCTTCAATGTCCACAGAATCACAGAATCACAAAGGTTGGAAAAGACCTCTACGATCATCAAGTCCAACCATACCTATCACTACCACACCACTAAACCATGGCCCTAAGTAGAGCATCTATACATTTCTTAAATGCCTCCAGGGATGGTGACTCTACCACCTCTCTGGGCAGCCTATTCCAAGACTTAACAACCCTTTCTGTAAAGAAATTTCTCCTTATATCTAGTCTAAACCTCCCCTGCTTCAACTTGAAGTCTCTCACCCCTTATATCGGAGAAGAGACCTATCCTCATCTTGCTACAACCTCCTTTTAGGTAGTTGTAGAGAGCAATAAGGTCTCCCCTGAGTCTCCTCTTCTCCAGACTATTGTTTAATCCCCAGTTCTCTCAGCCACTCCTCATAAGACCTGTGCTCCAGACTGCTCCCTAGTCTCATTGCCCTTCTCTGGACATGCTCTAATGCCTCTGTGTCCTTCTTGTACTGAAGGGCCCAATACTGAGCACAGTGTTCTATGTGTGGCCTCACCAGTGCTGAGTACAGGCAGATGATCACTTCTCTGCTCCTACTGCTCACACTAGTTTTAATACAGGCCAAGCACAAGTGCATAAGGTGACAATATAAGTAAGCCAGAAGTTATAACCTTCTTTCTCATTGGATCACATGTCTGTCCAAAAGCATTATTATTCTTGTCTTTCTTATAATTTTCCAACTTCATGTTGCTCACCTGTAGAGTGAATTAATGCTGCTGAATTTTCAGAGGCTAATACCTTGGAATTGCACCTAAGGCAGGCATGCTTGGGTATTCATTACATGGGAATTTCTCATGATTCAGCATTTAACACTGTACCTTTGACACTGTGATGTTATTTCACCTTTGTTTTTCTCCTGTGCTTTGATAAAGCATCAAAGAAATGTAACCAGTTTGAACAGCTTCTCAATAACAAAGATGCTGCATCCTGTTCATGTCGATCAGTCAGGGGAATGGATTTGGGAGGCTCCTGCTTCAAGATCTAACATCAGTAGTCTGAGAAGGATATTGGCTACATCATCTGTGAGGAGGAAGGAGCATTTAAAGGAGCAGGTTTAGGTCACAATGAGAACCAGATATTCTGCAGTGGTAAGAAAGATTAGTGTTTCTTCCTGTGAGGAGGTGTAGTTTCAGGAATGAGATGTGTGCTCTGTGGTCAGAGAGAGAGGACTCTACACAAACATTTCTGATGAAAGGTAGCACAAATGGCTCTTATTTTCCTCCATGGGCCCCTTTATAAAACAACACTTGTAGATCAAGATAAATAATATATGAGTGCATGAGTGCAGGCATAGATCACACCTTCTCAGAGATCAGATGTTTCTCTTATTTTAGAGGCTTCAGAGCAGAAATAAAAGCTAGCACTGGTGATCTTATTGGTCATCACATAAGATTGAGTTATGCCTTGAGGATTAAATACATAATGCCTTGGGGCGAGGGCAATGAGTTAACCTTGCATTAGATATTTGGATACAGTGAGCAGAAAATAGCTTATTTGTGGTCTTTAATCATAAACCACCTTGATTTCAAACTTTGTTAACACTCAGAACATTAAATAAACCTCTGTAGATCTCTCTCTCTCTCCCTCTTAGGCCAGCCAATACTGTTAAGCACTTCTTCTACTTTTATGTTAGTGACCACGCTATGCATTTGAAAGATCTCTTTAACTTCCTGGTGCAACACTGAAGATGAGCCTGTCAATTTTGGGGACACTTAGAGTAGCAAATGAAAATTTTATAGGGATCATTTGAGTTTATCCCAATTAATCAGTTCTCTGCTAATGCAGGAATCTCAGGCTATATTTGATGTTCTTTGAGTGTTATACAGGAAGTCAAATGAGATAATTTGGTGGTTTCTTTTGTCCTTGAACCCTACAAAACTATGAAATAAGAATTTAGAACATTTGGCTTGTACTCGGTGGAAGACAGAGTAGTCACTTCCATAATTTAAAGAGAGTTATGATAGAAATTGATATAACACACCCTTGAAAACACTAAAATTTTATACCAAAGCAGACAATAGAGTTAGGACAATGAGAAGAGACAGGCCACAGTACAGAAATTCTGGGGATGTCTGGAGGTAGGGTATCTGTTCTTGCTCATCCCTAGACCCGCTGCAGCCTGTAAATTGGGGCAGCTCTTCTGTAGTCAGCAAAACCATACCAATTCCCAGCCAGCAGACAATTTGGCCCTTAATCCTCACATCCGTAAATGACAGTCATAAATGTGGGAAATAACAAGATATTCCAAAAGGTCACGTTGAGGGTGACGACAGCTCTGACTTGCACAGGTCTCCCGGAAATATTGATAGGAAAGGAGTGGTAAGGAGAACACACAGGGTTTCAAGTGGCAATAAGGAAATATTTTTCCTGGAAACCCAACTAAAATTAAACAGAACACAACCATCTCTTTCCCTAGATGACAGTGTTCATCTGGCAGCTCTAAGTGTTGGTTCTTTATGAGACTGTTTAGCAGCACTTCTCTTATGAGAAATAGCCAGTAAAATATTCACCTTCTCTGTGGGACTTAAGGCATCGGGGCCAAGATTCCTCATTAAGCATGGTACTTGGTTTAAAGTGTTTTCCACCACTCTCTAGTGAGGATAAATCTAAGCTAATGGTGGATTTGAGAAGGCAGCAGTTTTATGATCCAAATACATTGCGTTGTCTATGAATATAACCTATTTTTGTCAGTTACATTGGAAAGAAATAAATTACTCATCAGTCAATCCATTATTATTATAATAAGAGGACGGCACTACTTAATTGCATCAGTTAAGTGGATATGACTTTGCCAATGCTCATAAATGCCATTACATCAATCCACAGAAATGGACCTGTTGATTTATTAGATGATGATGGACAAAGAAGATGTTGCAATCTCTTTTATAATTTAACCTGTGCTTAAAACACGTAGGTGCTTAAGGCCAATGCATGTATAGTTATAATCACAGAGAGGAAAAGTGAAAAGGGAATTGTAAACCATAACAACCTCTATCAAGTACATGTCTATTTTGGTATGTGTAATAGTCCTGAATGTGCATTTATGTAACACACTGTATGGTACTTAAGCTGCTGTGGGCTATCATGTACTGTAAATCCATATTTAATCAAAGGACCCATGGCATATGATTGAGTACTGTAAATTTTCTTTAATGTGGTGAAATGCAACTGCAGAATGGCAGATCCACAGATGAACTGCAGCCATGCTGGCTGTCTAGCAATAATAAACTTCTCAGAGGAACTTCAGGTCCATCACTGGTGATTCATTTACCTAGGATCTGTTTTCATTTACTTATATATTTTTAATAATAAATCACTGGCCAGCAGTGAGCCAAATGAATGCAGTCCTGGTAGTGCTATCATTACATGGGACAAGGACAAGTGGACTGTTGTGATTTGATAACACACCTGCAATATCTCTCTTGTTATTTTTGCAAGATTTCATTCGTCTATAAGAAAGAGCCTGCATATGCTGGATAAAGGTCAGAAATGACACAAAAATGGAAGTCACCCCATCTCTTGTGAAATAGATTTCTATTTGCCTTTCACTCTTCACTGCCTCACTGAAACAATTTGGGTTTTCTACCTTCTTCTGTCTTCCGCCTGTGTTTATGGACAAAGATGCTCTTTGAGAATAGCCTAGTTGGGGAGCTTTAAAACGTAGAGTTCCAGCAGTCTTCTTCACCAAGAAGAAAGGCCAGGTTTTCTCAAGTGTCTGAGTCCCATTTAGGCACCTGATTAGAGCAGTCCTATTCAATGGACTGCTTCCACACAGAGCCCTGGAAACTCTTGGTTGATAAGGTCTTTGAAAAAGCTGAAAAGTGTGGCTGCAGATACAGATCTTAGTTGTTTGAAATTCCTACTCGGAACATCTGTGGGGAAATCTGCATAAATTCTAAAGTTCATATGCAACTTTAAGTAGCTGACAGAAATGAGAAATAGGCTGAAATTTAATTTGTTTCAATTAATTAAATATTGAGATTTGATATTTTTACTATTTGCACTTTTGACTCCCCAGCGGGTATAATATTATATTAGGCTTCTCAATAAGTCTTCTAATTATAATGCATCATGTGAAGTCTAGAAGGTCAGCATCTTATTAGAAATAAAAATTGAAACTTTGGAATAATACCGAATGCTGCAACACTTGGAAGCTGCTGTGCCTGTGCTGTCAAAAGCCAGACTCTTGTGCTCATTATTCAAGCTGAATAAATAGATTCCTTCATGAGAAGCTTCCTTGAAGTTAGTGGACTGTGTAGTAAGTTTCCCTTTGCTGTGATTGAAGGTACCAGGCTCTGACCTCAAATAAGGAAAGAGATTTTGATTTTTCTGAACATTTGGGCCATATTGCACAAGCTGGTGGAGTTCCTGGTGTGCCAACAAAGGGGAAATGTGCACGACAGCGAAGATATCTGAGTTATCTCAGAAAGGAGCAGAGTGGTCAGTCCCTTTCAAGAGCTGCTCTCTAGGCTGTGCAGCCCTTTCAACCTCCTCCAGCTGGTGGTTAAACAAGGCAAGCCACAAGCACACCTTCATGAGTTGACTCCTTTGATCACCATACTTACCAAGGAAGGCACCCTTATGTCTGTCCTCCAAAGGAAAGTTACTGCAGCCCTACAAGCTCTGTTGCAGGCAACAAGGAACTCTTCTCCCCCTCCAGAGTTCTGAGTCTTGTGGCAGAACCATGAAACCTTGAATAAACTTTCCAAGGATCCTGCTTGAACCAAGGGCTGTCCCTGATCACACTGCCCAGCTGAGATTTCATCAGGTTGCTGCAACGAATGTATTTCTGCTTCAAGAGGTCTGATGAAGCATGTCACAAAACACAAACCCAAGAGCCCATCCTCTGCATGCCAGAAAGTGATCTAGATCTAGCACAGATTAAAAAGCATCTCTAGTACACTGACTTTGGTAGCATAACTGACAGCAGGATTTGGCCCATTGTTTCCTGGGAAAATTAATGAGCTGTAAGAAAAATATCTGACCATCATTTGACTTATCAAAGCCATTGTGACTCCTTCCCTAAATAACACTAAGATGAATCACCTATTATTTGAGAATCGAGAGTCACGGTAGTGACTGGAGCCAAGTTAGGAAAATAGCACTGCCATTACTAGCTTTGCAGGATTGAACTTGACTTGGAATCTGGGGTTTTGCCCTGACAATACCACAACGTTTGAAATCTTATTTACTTTGTGGGGTTTCTTTTGTACTAACCTACTCACTCTAACATCACATGAAACCTTTAATAGGTGTCCTACATACACGGAATTTATCGTCAGCAGCTTAAAACCTGATCTCATGTGCAATGGTGCAAATGAGAGTGCTGCAGCCAGTGCAGAAAATGCCTATTTTCCTTCTGCAAAATGCAGTCACTGAATTTTCCAGTAGTGACATTGGACCTGCAGGTAGATTATTTGCATTACTTTGGGGATGCATTTTGTTTGATCTTTATTGCTTTCATATATTTCTAAAAGTGTCTTTTCTACCCTTTTTACTCTCTCACTGCTTCAGTTGCGCAAATGGAAAAATATGGGAACCCTCTGGTGGCCAAAATAATATCTGTAAATCCTACTCAGCCTTAACCACCTCTGTATGATCTAGCGATAAGGTCAAGTTCTGTTGGAGTTGCATTATTGATGGGTTTGATCACCTTCTTCCTCCTCTTCTGCCCATGTACATTTGTACATACCCTGTATGTCATTACCTCTGTTACACAAAATGCCCTGAATTTATCTATACAACTTAAACAACATGTTTTTATTGTGGTTGAAGGTCTGTTGATCTTTAATTGCTTGATCACATGCTCAGTGATTGGGGTGTTTCAGCACAATCAAATGGTGAAGATATGGATTAAACAGTAATCAGGACTGCCTGTCACAGAGTCCTCTATGCAGGTCAGTCTAGATGTAAGCATGCTTTAAAATAATACTTTCTGCCTTCATTCTCAAAAGTTTTCATCAGCCCTCTCTCTCTCCAACATTACTTTTGAGATTGAAACATAAAAACTGTGAGTCTTCTGGTGGCTGGGTTAATACCTGGTGAATCCAGGGATACTGCTCAAGGATTAGGACTTGGGGTAACTGAACATAGATGAATTGGCATAACCTGCCTTGCCTGCTGTGGAGCAGCTTGGTTTATACACTGCTGTCATAAACAAAGACATCAGGCTTCCAGCAGTGTAGACTTAGATGTCCCCAACTTCTACTGCAGTGCTATTTGGACATTTTTGATCTGTCAGCTTCATTATATCTCCTAAGGAAAGTGTAGGCTTTTCTTGATTTGCTGTCAAAGTGCAAAGTAAGCCTGCAGGATTGTCTCATTTTTATTAGCAACTTTCCCTGGACACTGCAGAGGTATTTAAATTCTGCCAGAGATCTATGGACCACAGTTTGTTAGTGCCCTCTGGTTTGTCAAATGAATGAATGTCTGGTATGAATCACCACATTTCCATTTTGTGCCATTGTACAATCAATATATACTCATATAAATGAGAATGCAATGGCCAAAGCTCCAGAGGAAGTTGAGTCCCACTGCATCAGAAAGTGCTTGCATCAGATTCCTGCTCTTCTTTGCTGATACTAGAGAAAATTTTATTGCCACATTGACAAATTTGGCCCACTGAAAGGCTGGTGACAGCTGTGGCAATCAGCATTTCCTGACCAAGGTGTTGCTTACATTTTTATTCCTTCCTTATAGGGAAGTGAAAGATGTTGATTCTTACATATTAATTTAATTATTTTGTTGAAAAAGAGTTCATTTAGGCAACTGTATGCTAATTTATGGTCATAAAATGCATGAAGGATTGTGCATATAAGCTGTTTGCTTAGATCCTAGATCTTCAGGTTAAGGATCATACATCTTTGCCTTGTAATCCTGTGCAACACCAACTGTTAGACAGATCATTTGTAATGCCAGATTCCATGTGCATTAAGGTTGCTTAATTGGCATCAACTACGTGGTAACAATGAAGCAGAAAAGGACATTCTTCATCTGCTCTCCTCTGCCATCTGAAATTTAAAGAGTCTAAATCTAAGGAAGTAACTTTTCAAATTCAATATAGTCAATGGAGAAAAGCAGGCATCAGCAAAGAACAATTAATTACACATCACAATGGACATCTAAGATAGGTCAGGCATCCCCAAGGACTGAGCCTAGGCAGTGGACTGCTGATCACCCACATGTTTAAATTGTTGGCCTGTTCCCTGAAAGGGTTTGTGTTTATGCCAAACAGCACTCCCCTAAACATGGTTTGGGCTTGTTTCTGGGGAGACATGACCTATAAGGTAGTCCTGGGAGAGAGCTGCACCAGGAATGGTTCACCACTGCATAGTTCTCTACCACTGCCATGCAGTATACCTACAACCTCTGCTTCTGACAGGCTGCAGCATAGCCCTCACAGGTTTTCAGACACTTGTGACTGAAGGGTATCATGTCCCAGGGCCACGGAGACAACAAATGAAGCCCAAAAGAGACCCAGAGCCAACTGCGTGGGTGAAGCTAGGACATACTGCTTGGTTTCAAGGTCAATCTGCCTTTGATTGAATAATTCTTGTCTTCTTTTAATAAAACAGAATAAAGATATCCAGAGTTTCATGTGAGGTTTAAGTAGTACTTCAATCATGTAAACTATATGGTGATTATTTATGGTTGCATTTTATTTAGGCAATTCCTAAGAAATAAGTAAACCCAGGAGCAGTAAGAAGGCATAATGGCACTACACCACAAGCACCAATGCTTACTGTCATGTGGATATGAGTACAACTGTATCACAGACACAGACCTCTCCAAAGTGAACCTGAAGATACTGGTTTCCAAAGGAGCTAGGGAGATCCAGTTCACTCAGCCAGTTCAGGCTTTGGTAGGAGATAACGGACAGGGAAAAAAGCAGCCAAGTATTGACTGTTTCATTAATATGCTGCTCCTACAGTACAGAAAGAAATGCTTTGTGAACCTGACAGTACATATCTTACTGCTGCCTATCTGTTTATCTGCAGTGTTGCTTTGTTCTGAAAAATCATTGCAAACACTAGCACCTCCTTGCACTCCTGGGTACACACAAATGTAGCTATAAAAGGGCAATAGTGTATAATTTGCCTTTCAAGCCTGAGGCACCAAGGACTGGATGTATTGCTATTTTTTTCTCCTTTCAAGGCGTCAGTTAGTTCAAGGAATCTGGAGTTCACAGGATCCCTGAATTCCTTAAGACTTAGGGTTTAGGAGACAGTTTTGTCTGCAGAATCCCTTCTGCAATGGCAAGGGACATTAAGAGAATTCACCTTCATATGTAGTCCTCAGGCTGGATGGACAGGATGCACAGTTAGAAAAAAATAGCCATTTACACACAAAGTGAGCCCATGCAACCTGAGGTCTTTGTGATGGAGTCCACGTGTAACCCTGCAGTGTCATCTTTGCAGGTACTTCTAAGTGAGGAGTTGCATTTAAATTCCATGTTGAGGCAAGTAGAGGGGAAATAGCTTCTCATTTCTCAGCAGCCTGTAGCAAACTGATGCTGTTTTGGTTTCATGGCTTGGGGAGGAGCAGATGAAGGCAGAGAACAGCACTCTGGCAATGTGGGTTGTGTTCAGACCACCTACAATAGGTGCTTCACACAGTTGTCATGACTGTTATGGCAATTTAGTTCAATAAAGCAGTGAGCACACCAGACGCCTACAATCCAGGTCTGCTAGATTTTGGCTCCCTGTACAGACAGTGGATAGAAGCAGTCACCATGCCTAAGTTAGGAATGTTCAATGAAGTCCCTTGTTCTTCTGCCTCATCTTCTAGAACTATATTGCTTTTTTGCTCAAGGATGCTATGTGAGGAATTGATTAACACCTGAATCACATTGTCCTCTCTCGGTTTGGCAGATATAAACAGGTTGCAGTAGGGGATGGCAGGGTCCACAACCACTTATCTCCCTGGGGAAAGGTCTTATCTATGTGCACAAAAGTAGGGAAGCCTAAGACTACTCAGATAAATCTTCCAAGACGTTCCCCTTGTAATGAGGAGTTATCTTGCTGATCCTGTGCTGTGGAATTGCCAGTCTGACTGCTTGTTTCAGAGGTTTTACTGCTGGCAGACTGTGACATGGCTTTCCACCCCTTCGACCCACACATGGCTGAACAGCTGAAGAACTAGCGAAACTGCACCAGCTGAAATTCACTTTCAGTTTGTTATCTGTGTAGTGTCACTATAAAGGTCTGAGCTAATCTTAGCTGCATAATAGGCTGGTAGAAAGTATTCCATTTGTTATACAAATAAATATTTGCTTCAAATGTGGTTTCCCAAAGTAGGGTCACCTTGCACGCATCTGCTTCCAAAAATGCATCTGCTTTAAAACAAGGTAGTAATTATCCTTTCCTCAAGGGGGTTCAATTTGAACCTACTATGTGTACTAGACTGCTGGTGAAGTTTTTAATTTTGGTTTATGGTGTTTGTAGTTTTTGGAGGCACAGGATCAAACACTTGAAATGCAGTGTTCATCTGATACTACGTACCAACCCTAAATAGAGGTAGGGTTTGCTTGGTGGGCTTTTTTCTTCTTCAAGAACAGTTCTTTTCTCCTGTATATTTTTTTTTCCCTGAAAACATCAGTCAGTTGAGTGGATATACGCATAAAGCAAGTAACTTCATTTTACTGGTGAAATACCTTAGTGGAGTAACACTATAGCATTATCATCCTTCTTTTTTACTGATTCTTCTTTTAATCTGTATGTCATAATAATGTCATTAGAGGGTGACTTCATCTTTTTAGCAGGCTATTTCTGCAGTACTTAATGTCTGTTTGATCTTTCATTCAGATATCTATTACCATACATATCTATTGTAAGTTGAAAAGGTTTTTAGTCTGACACAACATTGGAGAGGAAGAAATGTCAGCTTCATTAGATCTCACAGTTCTGAGGCTGGAGGTAAATTACTTGATCAGCACATTTTTGGAGAAACACACTGAAAAAAAATCTTAGGAAAATATGTAGTTTTTCTTTATTTATCTTCCCTCCTCTCTTTAATCCACCTCATAAAGCACTTTGCTCTGCTTTCCCTGGGAAGGTGGCAGTGAGAGAAACAGTGCCTTGAATTAGGATATAAGTCAATGCCTGAGCCCAGTTTCTAGTGGACTGGGCAGCTCAGGCCTGGCAACAAGAGAGAGAAGGAGGTTGGGGAATGACATCTTTAGCTTGTCATATGCCATAGTCCCATATTGCAGTAGGGGATTGAGAAGATGCACCCACAGCTGTCCACTCCAAGACCACACCATTCTGCCATGGGGGTGGTCACTTATGGGGAGTGGAGGTGTTAAGGCAGCACAATCCTCTATGGATTTCAGGAGCCACAGGAGTCAAACAGGACACTTCAGGTTTTTTCACTCGATCAGTAATGTTGGGCTGACTGTAATTCAGGTGAATTAGGGGCTGATTCAGCAATGGGCATAAGCACTTTCACAACTTTCAGTGCACAAACCATCCCAGGGAAGCAGATAGGGTGCCCGTACAGATGATGCCTGTATTTATGTGGCTTGCTGAACTAGGAGTGTGAGAACAGAGAGACAGTGATGACTTTTCTCCCACGGTTTGTGGTTCTCCCCATCTGTCTGACAATTCTCAGCAGTGGCACCAAGGCTGACAGTCTGGCCATCAAACAGCGCAAAACTGAAGTCCTTTTGAAGCAAGGAAATATAGAATGCATATGGAAAGGCAAGAGGAGAGAGGGGGGGTTGGGAGGCTGAATGCTCACAGATATTAGCACATGCTGGCTACTAGGTGTTTTGAAAAGTAATAGTTGATGCCTTCATTTTAGATTTTGCTCCCCTGAGGGATCTGACAGGCAAGTTTAGGGGTGCAGAGGCTATGCTTTAGATGTAAAACACCACACAGACACTATGTAGATTAGAATAAAGGTATGTTTGCAGATGCCTTGCTCTAACTCCCTGTATAACACTAGCGCTGCTTTGTCATTTAGCTTTCAGAGGCATGTGCAGTTGTGTCTTGGTTGTATTGACTGAAAGAATGATCCTGTGTGTTTTAGCTGGATCTTCTTTGCTACAATCCATAACAGATGCCATTGGTGTTTTTGTTACTATCGCTACTTGATGGCTTTCTGCAACTGCACTTCACATTCCTGAAGCTCAAAGTTTTGTTCTCCTGGCCACCGAGAAACACTACACTCTTATTTTGGAGTCTCCCTGCATTCCAAGATAGCACTGGTAACAGAGGACATGCAAGGGTCAACAGCTCCTTGGCCAGCAGCACAACTTCATTCATTGCAGCAAAGAGGTTTTCAGAGTCTGGAAATGCCCTTAAAGAGCTTTTCCTTCTGTGGCCAGAAATGGCTGTCATTTGCTCTTTGCTCTTGGGCAACCCAGGGAGATGTAGACAGCTATGGTCAAATACTCTGCACCCAAACTTGTCCCTTCTTGGCACTGAAAACTCTCACTGGGCTCACTTTGGGTCTTGAACTCACATTGGGCACCTTTGATTTTGTGATTGGTAATGGCATGCTTGTGCCACAATACTGATGCAGGAAGCAGAAGGTATTTTTCTACTGTTGTAGATAGACAGCCTCTTTGGGGTACATAATCTACACTGATAAAATCTCTCTGTCACTGTCCACATGGAAGATTTTTTTCAGCCTTATTTTGTTGGCTGGTGATGTGAATTTTTCATATGAAGACAATATGGCTGTTCTGGAAGAACATTGTCAGTCAGGTCCAGCCTCCATAAATCAGAGCATGCTGGGCCCATGTTAACTGAGCATCTAACTGGGGAGGCAGGAGAAGCCTTTGGGTGATGTGCTGCCAAGATCTGCAAGGCAGCCAGGAGACTGGAAGTGAAACTCGTCTGTGGGAGCCAGACTCTCACCACATTTTCATTCCCAGTGGCACAGCATGGGGCTGGCAGGGTGTCCAGACCAGAGACATGATAGGAAGAGCAGTGACAGACAGAGGTAGTCAGTCCTCAGGAAGGAGAATGTGTGAGAACACAAGGCAGAAACGTCAAACCCATGCACACACCTGTAAATAACTGGCATTTTAGTTGGGTTTTCCTAAAATAATGAACAACCACACGGGTTGTCCTGTTGGCATCAGCCTAGGAACAAGAGGGAGTCCTGATTTCAAAGTGAATGGCCCAGTGTAGCCCTTTGGTCTAGGGTCAATCCCTCACCTTTGTCTCTCATTAAAATATCGTTCAAGTGCTAAAAACGTTCTTCCCACTGGTTATATCATTATGAATGTTTACCTTGCCAGTACCTGGAAAAAATTGCTCTCTGAGGTAGAGCCAAATACCATTACTAGATCTGCAGAAGATTTGACAGTGAAATTAATTAGTTAATCTTTGTAAAGTGCTTTGAAGATGAAGAGCTCACTATGAGTTTTAGGTAATGTTATTATAGGTTAGTGAGTCATTTTGTAAATTTAATGCAGAGGGGTCTGTTTTACAGTGTCTTATAGCATGGCCTTCACCATGTTTGTGCTGCTGGCTGGTCTTATCCTGTTGACTTCTGCACCATTCCCTCTGCCTGCATGCGTATGCTGCCTCTAGTCCTCAGGTGCAGGCTCTGTGGGTCAGGAACAGGCAGTTCTGGGGGGTGGATCTGCTTTGAGCATTGAGAATCTGCTTCTAAAAGTGGCTTTCAGCAAGTTTCACTCCTTGCCATTGCTGCCCCTTTCCTGGGAAACTTGCCATCCAAGCCTGTTTTGGCAGTTGGCTACTTGTCCTCTGCCTGAAAGACTCGGACTCCAATGTCCCAAACATCCTGCAAAAGGGCAGCCCAATCCTGTCTGGCTCACTGCCCTAGGCCCCACCTGGATCTTCTCTGATCTGCTTTGGAGCTCATGGTTGGTATTAGGTCAGGGACTTTCCTTCTGCTCCGCGTTTGTGCAGAATGCAGCACACTGGTTCCCCACCAGACTCTGAGATACTGCTGTGATGCAGGTAGTAAATAATAACAACATTTAAACCTCTAGTGCAAATTACAGCCTCATGCAACACCTACGTAATTTTGTATAATATTAGCACAATTGCTACCTTGGGAGAACTATATTCAGATAAGAGAATACACAATAATAATCCCTCCATCTGAAATCAAGTGAAGTTGTCTAAATGCCTTAATCTTCTTTTCTGCGACTATGATTTTCAAGGAAGGAGCACAGAAGAGAAGTGAGGATGTGAGAGAAATAACCAAAGACTAAAAGAACAATAATAGTCATAAAATACTAAAGCATAATAATGATGTAATTTATGTCCTATAACACACAAAAATTCTTCTTACTTCTGAGTCCCCCTTCCATCTAACACTCCATGATTATTACACTGGAGGAGATGAGCCCTCTCCCAGTGTTTATAATCTGAGGTTCCAATCTTGCAAACATTTACATGCATGGTTAACTTTATGCACACAATTAGTGCAATTGAAGTCATGCCACTTGCAAGACAAGATGCAACAAGTGAGTGTATCAAACGCTAGGTGGGAAGAGGGCGGCAGACAGATGAAGGGTAGCAATGATAAGATCATGTGGTTACCTGGGCTAACTCTGCATGCTCAGTGACTCCAAATGCCTTTCTTATTTTTGAATCATCACTTAAAAAGATTTCCCTGTCACTCTAGAACAGCTTGTTGTGACTTAGAAAATGCTGGGCTTACTCATGTTGGTATAGTATATAATTAGTGGACTTTTTCATTTTCCCTTCATAGAAATGATCTCTCTCCACCACTAACTAACCTTACTTCAAAAATAAGAAGAAAAAAAAATATCCCAAGCCTTTCTCATTTACTCTGCTGCTTTCCTTCTCTCTGTTTGTGTGCTAACCTCCCCCTCTAGATACATTCTCCAAATGAGCATCTTCTAGTTTCCTGAGGCTTTTCTTATCTTTGTTGCAGCTGTCCAAGAGTCAAGATCTGAGGAACAAGAAGGCAGAAACCTCACTGCACAAATATAGCAGATAGCCTTACTATACGCAGGGGTCTGGGGTTGTGAACCATATGAGGACTGCTCTTGACAACATCCTGGTCTTTTTCTGTCCCTCCTGGCTCTTACCAATCAATACAACACAGGGAAGCAGACCATGAAGCCTGGAAGTGCTGAAATTACTGGGGCATCTGGAACAGCCAGGAAGGGCAAAATAGTATTTTTCAAGGACCACCTTGCTCTCACATTTCCTAATTCTTTGGGGAGATAGGACAGCCCTTTTGATAGCTAAATCTGTCCTTCTTGGCAGATCTTCTAAAAAGGCTGTTTCCCTATAGACTGCTGTGGGAAGCTTTGCAAAGTCAGATTTAGAAAAGCCACCCTATGCCACTCCACACGCACTGCTGGATACTCAAGGCACGTCTGAGGAGCAGGGATGTTAGAAGTTGGATGGACTTGGGAAGACAACTTAGTTTACATGTAACATTGTTATCACATAAATTAGAATAATTATCACGTTTGTGTTGTATTTTCATGATATTTGCTTCACTTAAATTGTTGTTATAAAATAATTTTATGAGTTATGTTGCTATACTCTGCGGCGATGTAGGGGAGTTTTCTGAACTCAATGGTGAGGCCATGTGATTTAATTGCCACACTATTTGTTAATTAGTCTGGGTGAAAATGCCAGCACCTGAGTGTGTTTGGAGAGTGGGCGGTGAGAATGTAGCTTTGTGTGAAGTAGTTCCAAACACCAGAGAGCTTGAAATTGTGGTTCTGATTTCTTGATGTTCTGACTTCTTTAGCTCTACCAGCCAAATAGCTAGCATTTAAAGTTTTCACAGGCAGAAAGTTTCATGTGTATCATCTCATGCATCTGAGTGGAGGAATGTTGATCTGATTCATAACTGGATCACATCTTGCTTAGTGCAAGTGGGTTTGGATCACTCTTGGACCAAGAAGGCAGCATTTTATGCCATGTGGCAAGGGCTTAAATGACTCAAAACAGAGGGGACATCACTGGCCCCCTCAGTGTCTAGCTGAGGTAGCTGTAGAGCAATTTTCATGAACAGGCCTGAGTCCATGTAGACTTGGGGTAATTTTTAGTGATCAGGTGTATACCTTGCAAAATCCTCATATAGTCTTAGTCCTGTAGGAGAATCTGGTCAAGAGAGATACACCAGAGGGCACAGAGAGCATTGCTTAAGCACAGTTTGTATTAGATATGGGAAATTATGTATAATGATATTGGCTTTTCCGGAGACATGTAGTGCTGTTAATGAAGTTTCTGATGGGATCCAAGGAGCTACAGGTAATTTCCCAGCTGTTGATCTGGTTGTAAGAAGCAGCAGCCACAAGTTTGTCAGTCTGCAAGTTATGTTTTATGTTATGTGTGTTTTTTCTCGGCTAACAAGTTTAAAGTTCAAACATTAGATGAGTTTTTTACTTCAGTGAGCAGTGAGGGGATGCCACAGGCTCATGTTTTTCTGATATTACAAAGCAGACTATGGCTATCTGTGAGCTGACAGGGTCATCCACAGCTTTTAAAAAGCATGGGTGAGAAAGTAGCCATGCTTTTGTCATGTTTTGGAAATACAGGATAAAACACTCCCTACATAATACTTGTTTTGATGACTTAAAGGCTTAAGGAAGACAAACGGATCTAGAAAAGATTCATTTGCTGCATCATAACAGACAAAGCAATAATCTGGCAGGAGAAAAACTTGAGAGAAAGGAAGCAACTAACCCAGTGATGTACTGATGGCTTCTTCAGTGCAGTATGAGGTTGCAGGAAAAATCAATGGCTCAGTTCAAGATGATGAAAAAGTCCTACTTGCCAGCAAACCCTGCCTACCCAAGACCCAAACTGGTTACACATAGATAATAATTACACTGGGAATGCATCTATATATGCTTAGGGTTAGCTGGCTCTGGTTTAGTTTTCCTGAGTTACTATTTTCATCCCAACGACCCACCATAAGGTGTGTCTGAAAGGCATAGCCAAAATAAAAATATCTCTAAAATACACTCATTACAGCCATTTTTCTTATACCCACAGGAATAGTCTTTCTTTTAGCAGTTTGGTGAAACCTGTGTCTACATCATTATTGTCTTCTACTATGTTGAGCATAGATGACATTAAAAGGAGTTATTTGCTTGCACTAGCAGGTGGGAAAAATACTGAGTTCTGCATTAGCCTATAGGTAATTGTTTCACTGGCATTTCAGAGCAGTCTGCTTATATGAAAGGGAAACTGCAAGTCACCTGTGCTTAATATTTAAGTTCACATTAAATTTATACACAGTGGGCTAAACCATGCCCTCATTTACATGCATGCTGCCCTGAAGTGATTATGCAAGAGGAACTGAGTGGAGAATTTGATCTAATGTGATTGCAAAAATAGCACCATGATGTAAATGTGGTATAATTGTGGAGGAAGCTAATCCACAGAAGAACATAACCTAGGGTGTAAACCAGCAAGTTTTGGGTGATGATGCTATCCATTAAAACTCAGTACCTGGATGGGGTCCTTGGCCGAACAGCAAATTCTCCCCAAAATGCTCCAGTCCATCATGTGTATGCAAAGCCACCAGCAGCAGGAAAAGGCAGGATGCTCACAGGCATTGAGAACCCTTGTGGGCTAGAATAGCTCTGTCTGAGGAGTGGAAAAGGAGGGAATTAAAAGGCTGTTTAATCACCCTGCAGATAAGATAACTGTGGCTCAGTTTCAGAAGTGTAAGGTAAAAACTCACTACATGCATGAAAGTAAAACTGTATTATTTCAGGAAAGGTGGCAGAGTGTTTCAACAACTTCCTGTGGCTTAGCTGCTATGACACAATAGGAATAACCTTTCTTCTGTCTGGATGTTAGGAAGTATTATGTTTCATCCTTTCTGAGTGACTTGCATTTCACAGGTCAGATGTAAAAATTACCCAAGACTCAATTCTCAACACGTTGAGGGTGCATTAGAAAGAGTGGTTGGAGCAGGGTGTACCTGACACTCAGTGTTCCTTCACCCTTGCTTGTTCCTAGAGCTGTGCACGTCCCCATATGTCTGATCACTGGCCAAGATGAAAGTCAGATCCAATACCTTCAGAAAGAGAATCTCTTCCCTTCCCTTTGGGTCAGCCTAAGTGGTTCTCCCTTGACCTGACCAGCACAGGGCAGTGCAGGGAGTAAGCCAGCAGGACCTTCTGCTGCATCTGTGACACAGATGCAGTCAGTAGCATGGGGCAGAAAATGCCTCAGTTACTAATAGTGACTCTTGCTCCTCGTGTCTATTGACTAACAGCGAGGGCAGTGATTGTCAGGGTCAGGCATAGTCNTCATGACGACGACAATTGTCAGGGTTGGCAGTGCCTAGGAAAGCTCAGAGCCTTCTATTAACAAGCAGCTGTGAAAAAAACACATTAAAACCTTCTGGGTTTCTGTTATATTTAAGGTCTCCTGTAAAACAAAGTCACCGAACTGCCATTCTAGGCTGATCAGCAGAGTTTGAGTCATGTATCCAACACTGTGACTCCATCACAATGACAAGTGATAGCACTTCATAGAATATTCCTTAAGGATACTGTGCTCAGATAATACTTCTGTTCTGGAGTGCTACATGGTTTCCAAATTGGGAATACTCTGATGGTGGAACAATACTTCTTTTCTGATCTTTCCTTATTCCCAAGTACATAATTAGATTTTATAGGGACATAATAACATGCTAGCTTATACATAATTATAATATGTAACTTTGTAAAATTAAAAAAATAACCTTTAAAATAAGTTGAGAAATAACAGCAGAGCATTTAGACCATTTTGCACATTACCCAAGGTACTTTCTTGAAATCCAGCAGCAGCCACAAGAACACAGGTTAGAAGTTGGACATTTCCTATTCTGGTATCAGTGTCAAACCACAGAGAGGGAGTTTACTTGCTTTCAGGTTCAGGACTTGTCCTTACAATTGTGCATCCTGAACCACACAGTTGCACATACACTGCTTAGCTATGCAACAGCTTTCACACAGAGATTACACTGTGGTTTTACTCAATATAACTCACAAATGGCCTAAGAAATGCTAGCTATAATTCTACAAACACTGAAACAAGTAGGGAATACGGAATTATTTAACTGAAGATTCAGAAGAAAAGTTCTTTAGACTTGAGAGTACCCTTTGGATTTGGGTAAAACAACTTTTTGGGTTTTTTTTCCCTATTTTTAAGATTACTTATAGTTTGCTTTTATTTTTTTGTTGGTAACACCTAAAACTCAGAGAGTTTAAAAATAAATATTTTCATTTCATTGCAATGTTTCAAGTGATCCAATCACATTTTTCTCACTGAGGAAGAGAATATCTTTCACAACCCCAAAATCCATTTCAAACTGTGTTGTCATCCTCAACCAGCACAAATATTTATTCCCCCAGTGCCTCTGGGATGCATCTGTGTTTTTCAATTGATTGCCATTTCCTGTTTTCTCATGGAGATTTAGGGTCAGACACTTATTTAACACTTAACCATGCAGACAGGTGTTTTGAGGACTTTAAAACCTCCTGAGGTGCCATGTTCCTGATGAGCTTTGTAGGAGCTGGACACCTAGAAACCTCTGAAAATCCCTCTGCCTGTTTACACTGGAAGGATCTTGAGACCTTTAAACACCTAACTCTGTGGATGGGATTCACCACATCTAACACCAGCCACCAAAAAGACATGTGTCTTACTTACCTCAGTGAACCATCTCATTCATGTCCCAGAGGGGAGCTCAGCCCTGTCAGAGGACACAGCAGCCTCCTGTTTTGTGGAGGTTTCTGTCTCTTTCTACTGACTCCAGGGGCAGCTGAAATCCATGGCTTAGATGAGATGCTTAACTTTTAGAAACGTAATTTATGGGAGACTAATCCAACACTAGGGTGAGGTATGGTACTAGAGTTATCTGTGCAATACTGTTACAAGCACATGACTAGTAGCTAGCACTACCTGCATCTATATTTTAGGCACTTTCAAAGTAAAAACTTAAACAGTTAGGAGCTAAATTAATTGATTTTTATTCTTCTCCTTGACCATCAAAATTCAGCTGAAACCTATAGAAGAGACAGACAGTGTTAAAAACAAACCTCCCAGTCACAGCAAACTCCTAGATGCTGAAGGTTTTGCATAAGATCACTATGGGAGCTTCAGGCAGGTAAACAAGTCACAAGGTAGATTAGGTGTGTATAATTATTGTGGATCTCTTGAATTAAATCCAACTCATCTCCTTTTTATATCAACATCGGGCCCCATAGGCCCAGGGCTGTGCTTATGCTTTCCCAGTACAGGCATTTTTCTGTACACAAAAGCTCCATCTGACCAGAAAGCTCTGAATATAATTTCTAAAGCTTTGTGAGATCCCTGGTTTAAAGGTGCTGCAAAAATGCAAATAGTATTAGTTAAGCTGCTGCACTACTAAAAGTGGAACTTTGATGGTACCTAAATATAGGTTTGACAATTATTGGATGTGATGGATAGGTTAACAATTGTCTTGCAGGTGGTCAACAGCCTCAATTTCCTACTCCCCAGTCTGTACTGTCAGGGCTAGCTCTCCTCCTTACCTTTCCTGGAATGCCAGCTATGATGAGCAAGCTATTTTCTATTTCTTATTAGGAAGTTGCCTTTGGACCAGTTCCTACACTACTTAGCATTTTGCCTGAGTAGCAGATTCAGGATCTGGCCCTAGGAAACCTGTTTTCTTGGCACTTTGAGCCAATTCTTTATTAGTGTAACTATCTCTAATATCTGCTCTGTGCTGTCTGCAGTGGCCTGTGTAGGCACCTCTATGAATACGGAGTTGTTGTGACACTGGCAAGAAAGAACCTCTCCAGTTCTTCACTTTGAAGGTCCAGTGAAAGGTGTATCTATGATGACACATCTGTTCTGGCATTTTTTTTTCTTCTTTCTCATATAAAAAAGTGAAAAAAAGTACTGTGATAACTTCTTGTCGCTGTGCCAGGACGTCACTCGATACATGTAGAGGAGAAACAGTTAAAAGCTACTTGACTAACAGCTTCCTCTGTCAAATATGACATTAGAGTTATGATTGTCTCTTTTTTATCTCTTCACTTTGATGACAGGCTTATCTGAGGTAGTGAGACAAAGAGCAGAGTTGATTCAGCCTACCATGCTGTGCAGGTGAGAGTTTTGAGATCAAGTACAGCTGTTCGAAGGGCAAGTCCTAGTGCTGAATGACAGCTGCTTTCATCAGGAGCATGGCTTGTTTTTTCTTTCTTTCTTTCTTTCTTTCTTTTTTTTTTTTTGACAATGCCAAGAAATTCAACTGAGGCTTAAGGAATGTACAAGCTTAAATATCAAAATGCGACTGCTTGTGCAATAATGTCAGTCTGAGCTACTGGCTCCTTTTGATATTCTTAGATCAGATTAGATGCTCCTCTTAGAAAATCAAATGTGTTTTTTGCTGATTCTGGTCAGAAGGAGGGAATCTCTTTACTGAACCCATGTGTGTGGATATGACAGTACAATGTATCACAGCCACTGTAATACTGCATGGAATATTAACATTTCTGATTTATTGCTAGAAAAGAGCTGCAGATTGTTCAGTGTTATCCTTTTCAATCGGTGTTTTCCAAGCTCAAACTTCACACCATATTCCTTTCTTCTTCCCTTCCCCCATCACTCACTGACTCTACCCCACCTTTCAAAAGCAATTGTTAGTGATTTGATGAGTTCATTAGCCCACTCCCCAAAGCCCTCAGATACTGCATGTTCTTGGGATTTTTGATGTATGGCTATTTTGAATTTCCCAGAATATTCCCATATGCAGATGTAGCATGAGGTTTGCAGAAAAAGTGCTCAGCCTTTATTGCATGAACAAAATCTCCCATGTAAGCAAGCAAAGAGGTATGTGCTTATCCAAGTATTTATCTATGCCTGCAGGTATTTGAAGTGTGTGAAGGAGTGCAGGGTTTGTACATGCACTGGTTGGACTATACATATATGTTATTAAAAGCTAAATATACCTAGGGCTCTCTCACTCACTTTGCCTACCCAGGAGAGGAGATAATTCTTTTTAAACCTCAGGTCTTCTTGCATTCCCTGAAGAGAACAACTTGATTTCTTCCTTAGGCTTTTCTTTCCAGTTTTCTGCTGTGTCGCAGATACAGTCTCTTCCAGAATAGTCAGGTGCATGACTGCTTTCATGTTTGTTACTCTTTCCTCTTACCTTTCCTCAAAGACCATTCAGATGTCCTGACTTTCTGGAACTGAGGGATCCTGGACATGTAATGTTGGAAAGTCTTGAGGGTAGAGACACTACTTTTCTTTAATAAACATATAATCCAGGTCTCTGTAGTTATGCTGTTCCAGTATGGTTTTCCCAACAGCAGGAGACACTGCTCTTTCTGCCATGAAATATATAAGAACACAGGAGTTTATCATAGGTGAAAACAATCATTTATATTTTCCAGTAAAGCCACTGGAAATAAGAAAATTATTTGTAGCCACTACAGTATTCCAGTATATGGTACTGTTCATAGCTATTGATTTATATCCACTGAAACCCAGAGACAGTAGGCTCTATTAATACCAAGTCTACATATTAATATCTATTAATATTAAAAACAGGATTGAAAAAATCATGTGAAGAAGCATAGGAAGGTCAGAGGGCTTGGACATATTACAGCAATGTCTAATATTTCTAAAAATATCCTGAATAAGAAGGAAAGAAAAAATGCTGACAATTTCATATATACATTATGGCATTGTTAAAGAACATTTTTATTACTACAAACTTATGGACTGATACACTTGAGGAGGAGAGCTCTAGCTGTGAAACTATTTGTGTGTGTTAGGAACATGCTTTTATCCAGATACCACCATTCAAGTAATGCAAGATGGAGCCCTATGCTTCCATGCTATCCCATGAGTCTGTCCTCAATTTGAGGGTCACTAGTGCCATGTGCTGAAATTTCCATCTCATGCAAGGCCTCCAAATGTAAAAGATTGTTAGAAAAAGAGAAGCATATGTCTTATTTTAAAACTCCTTGGAGCAAGAGCATCTGGTTAATTTAATTTTAAAACAGAACCCAAGAGAGCATCAACCATGGAGTACTGTGGTGACGTAGAGTTGAAAGGTGGTTAGGTATCTAGAGCTGCAGATAACCAGCTGAACACAATTTTAGTTCCATTGAACTTTGAAGTATTGGGTACTTGGATGCTTTTGAAAAATCTCAATATGCTTCTATTTGCCCTTCTTGACATCTAAACATCTTAAAAAAGCAGTCCCTTTCTCTCCTCTTCCACAGAGACTTACAAAATGAGATCCTTTCATTATTAGAGCCAGAGTGGTAACTAATTGCTACTGAGGAGCTTTGCACTGTGGCCAAAACCAACAACAACAAGCAATAAAAATCTAATAATCCAAGTGATCGACTGTGTATTGAATAATTCTTCTGAAAGCATCGTGCAAATAGCACAATTCTGGGCATACTGAAGAGAGTGAAAGATTAAAAACCTAAATGAACACAGAAAATGTCTGTCACGTCAGATACATCAACTCTGTCAGTCCAATACATACACTTAATTAAAATGGTTCAACCATCTGTCCAAGAGGATGCATGGGAAAACTTTAATTGATCGTCTCAGTTTTTCTGAGTGATCAGGAAATGGGGCTAAAGCTAGCTCTCCTGGAATGGATTTAAGACTTATAAAACTGACAGTTGGGGTATTTTCTTCTTTAGCTATTTTAAGCCTCTCTCATTTTTGCCTACAACTTTGATAGAATTGGAGGATTCAAAAATCTAGATACATCTGAAATAGCAGGAAGGCAGGTGAACCACGTCCCTTGGTGACAGCCAGGCCTCGTGCCCGAGGGGAGATGTGCTGTGAAGAAGGGTAGGTGTTTTCCTGCCCTCCCCAGAGGATACTGCAGAGGAGCAAAGGCAGCTTTCATTTTCTACTGGAGCTCTCCCAGAGCTTAGTGAACGGGAACAGCTGAGGAGAGGACATGCAGGATCCCTCACTGCTTTATTCTCATCATCCATTTCTTGATCAAATCTTTACTCTGTACAAAGACACAAAGTCAGAGTTATATTCACCAGCATGTAGACAACTCACCTTGAGTTGTGCCTGCTGTTGTGACTCCTGGGATGATACTCAGCTCATCTAACTTCAGCTGCCTAAAAGGTGCCTATCTAATCTAAGCTGGTCAATTTATGAAATGAAGGAGATGAGGGCCCCTTTAGAAGGTGGTTGGAACTGCTTTCTGCAGCTGTCTGTTGCCATAAAGTCAGCGGGAAGAAGCTGATGATGCCGAAGGCCTCCATAAAGACATCAAGTCCTTACACTGAGCTCCATAGTCACTGCTTTTCCCAGCCCAGACCCCTCCTGCTTGTTTTTTCCCCAAATTGTCTTGACATTACAATGTAAGGTGGCTTGTTTATCTCCTCCTTTGTAACCTCCATTGCCCTCTGCCCTTTACCTCCAAAAGATCAGGTTCTTATAGAAGCCATCCTCCCAGAAATGTCCTAAAGGATAGTTTGACCAGTTCCAGGGGAAAAGTGTTATAAATTCTTTATATGGGAATATCTGTATGAGGAGAAAAAAAAGTTATTCTATATTGCTTCTAGAGGAATATTTGCCAGGTGGCCCAGGTCTCTCCAGAAGATACTGTGTTGTCATTCACCAGCCTATTAAATAACAGCTTTCAGTGACAAGGGCAAAGAAAAGTCTTCGTAGAGCCATCATGGAAACCAGGATAGCAGACAGTAGGAGCAATCTCTTCTGTAATCACCCCCCCTAGGCCCTTCATAACCAGGATGGTGAGAGCTCAAACCCTTATCCACAGCCCTCTCATCAGCTTCTGTGCTGTTACCATGTCAGACTACTCTCACCAAGACACACTGGCTCCAGTGGTATTCTATATTTGTTGTTATGGGAAGAGGTTTAGGCCTACCCATTGCTTCACTAACAACTAGTGGAGATGACTGAGCCAGTTGAGCAGTGATAGGAGCAAAACAAGTGCTCCCTCAGCCTGCTCAGCAGCCTTCTCCCACCATCCACCTGTTTCTCCTCACTCACAAGATGAGATCAATGCCCCAAGTACAGAATTCTACTCTGTCCCTAATCTTGCTATCAAATGAGGCCAAAGCCATGAGTGTGTCCTTCAGCAGTGTCCACGGCCTAATACCTTGCCATCCACCCTATACTTTTCCCATCTAGGACTCCACAAACAAACTCCACTATTGTCCTGTCCAGACTCCCTTCTTCTACTGCACCAAAGGCCAAGATGTGCCCTCACCCAGAGGGCAGATTTTTAGTGCAGATCAGAGATTTTGTCTGCTTGACAAAGGACAACTTCCACTCCTGAGCATAAGCCCCTGTGCCTGTTGCACTGTCTCATCAGTGACAGTCCAGCTCCTCAGGAAATGTTTTTTAACTTGATGGCCTGTCCCCAGGAGAGTCATACGACCTGTTTGTGTTCACTGAGGCAAAACTTTATCTTCTAGTCATGTCAAGCCTGAAGTTTTATTATCCCAAACTAATTTTCTCATTTAATTTCAGGAATATGATTGTGTAATTTGTTTGGAAGCTCCTGTTTTTATTGTTTTTATTTCAAGCTACTGCTTGCTGTACATTACATTGTATTATGATGTCTCATTTTTTGACAGAAAAATAGATTGTCACCATCCCAGTCTTCTGGTATACTGATTTAGTAGTTAAGCTCTCAGGGTAAACTGGGGAGAGTTTACAAGAAGACATATCATCCTTAATATTTAAAATACACTTTAAGAGGAATGACTAATTGTGTGGGAATAATGTCATCTGTATGTTTGCATTATAGCTCTATGATCAAAGTCAGACTTCTAAGATATAATCTAAGCTCACTTAAATCCTAATGAGAAATTACATGGGAATGTTGGTATTTCAACAATCCACAAGAGTAGCTGAGCTCAATTATCCCCATGTCATAAGGGATTTGTTTGGATAATTGAGACTTCTGACCACTGAGACAATGTTCATTGTAACTAATAGACATGCAGGGATAAATCTCTATTTTGAGGAAGAGGGAATTGTGGACAGCTACAGCTTTGAATAATCAAGTTGCACTGTAAACCAGTTTGGATTCCCATGGATCCTTGTGGTTAATAAATAAGTAACAAGGCAGGCCTGGAACTCCTCTGAGGGATTCATCAATTGGTTCATAAACACGATCAAGTTAGTACAGAGATAAATGGCTCCACCTGTTACCCAGCCCTGCAAAATTTATCAACTTGAGATCAAAATCTCTTTGCCTATCCTTATGATGAAGTCCATAATTATGAAAAAATGTATCATCTATTACTCGCAAGTCAAAACAAATACTATTGGACCAGTACAATTACACAAGTCTGCCTAATTCCTCTTTGAATTAATTAACAAGCTGAGAAAATGTACTAAGTTCTTTGTAAGGGTGAAGTCTTTTTACGCTTGCTAAAGACATTGTTGTCTTTTTGGGTCTCTCTGAGCCAAAGTAGGTGCTGTGACCCGCTGGATAAAATTCACTCCATGCTCCCATGGTTTCAGAATCATCCCAAGATAATAGAAAGCATGGAGATGGGAGCAGAGACAGGGACACAGAGGTGAAGACTATGAAAATAGGTCAAGTAGGTTTGTTTGTCTGTAAATTAAATCTCTAAGAGTTTTCCCATTTCTTCTTTAGGAGAAGTCTCTGGCTGTAACACTTATTAGCAGCTGGCTGGCTGGGGGAGTAAAGCAAGGGCTGAAATCTTTAAGAAGATGGCTGATTATGCATAATAATGCAGTTTTAAAGAGCATCTTAGGATCACAGATCTCACTGGATGCTAGTAAAGGCTGTGTTCACAATTCACCACAACATTTCTGATAACTCCACGTTAATTAATGAAGATTTTAACACCATCTATTAGTGTTGACAAGACAACAGTGTAGAGAACAGAACAAACCACAGAAAAATGAAGAACATCGTTCTGCCACTCTATAAATCCGCAGTACTTGCTTGTCTTGTATACTGCATGAACTTCTGCTAACTCCCTGTCTAAGGTAATAAGAAAAGGAATAAGAATTACTGGAGGAATGAAACAGCTTGCATACAAACAGAGACTGAATAAGCAAGGTTCCTTTAATTTGGACAGGAGAAGATAAAGAAAGGCTATGATAACAGATCTAAACATCCATGAATACTGTGAAGAACATAAAAAGGAAATGATGATTCACTATTTTCGCAATGGCAGGTGGTTCAAAATTGAAAAGGAATAGTGTTTTTTGCACAATAAAACAGTACTAGCCTGTTGCTACAGGATGTGGTGGAACACGGAAATACAGTGCATTCAAGAAGGTTAGAAAAAATCCAAATGAGACAAAATGGAAAGTGATGCCTATTAAAAATGATGGCCTATGTGCAACCCTGGATAATGGAGACCTTTATCTACTAATTGGCAGAACTGGAGATCAGATGACATGGTAGCATTAGATTGTCCCTTGTTTCTTAAGCCCTTTTCTGAAGATCCACTCGTAAGTGCTGCTGGAGGCAGCAGAAGAGCTTTCTGACTCTCTGGCTGTGATGCCTACACCACTAAACTAGACAGGCCAGGATGCAGGCAAGAGGGCTGTCACAGTTCATTTATTAGTTTAGTCCCTGGTATGGGTTTGACCTGTGCCAACTGTGAGAACATTTTCTTACCAAGAGAACAGACAAGGATAATTTGGGTTGCACAGACCAGCAGGTACTCACAATGGGCAGTTTCAATGTGGCCACCTGCTTTAGGGGTAAGAGTCTGCCATCATGGAAAGCAGTCTGGGTAGTGTTAATTTGCATTAGGGCCCAGAGCTGGTCCCGATCCAGCTTAATTTGCTAGTGTAAATGTAGACAGTCTGGCTGTCCTTAAGTGAACATAACAGAAGGTCCTATAAATCTGTGAAGGAAACCTCTGAATGTGACCTTCTGAAGGCTTCTTTCCTAAACATGAATTTCAATGAGAAGTAGAAGATGTTACCAAAAAGCTAGTCTATGGATTTTAATCTATAGATATGTGACCTCAGAATCCCTAAGAAATGAACAGATTTCAGGAGATAAAGTCAATGAAATGTGAATGTCTCATGAAGTAGGCAACAGCAAAGCACTATTTAGAACTTGCACCGTGTTCTCCATGAAGAGTAGGAAAATAGATAAAACCCAAATACATCTTCTAAGGTCTTACTCGAATCAATTTGAAATCATAATTAAAATCACTTCTGATTAACCATGGATTCATCAGGCTCCCTGCTAAAAGATTCAGCAATTCCCAGAGGCAGTATAGGGTCTAGCATCTGTGTTACCCTTGGTATTAACTAGGGAAATCTTATTTTGCATTATGTGGCACTATACTGTTAAGAATATGGGCAGATATGTTAGACAGAACTTGTCCCCATTTGATTGATCTTGGCTTTATACTATTTTGGAAGCAAAGTACTTTAACCTTTATCCCATTGCTGCTGGGTGTGATGTAATAGTAGAACTCTTAAGTGCATTTCTTGTCAGAGGTGTCTTAAATCATGCACAACTTAATAGAGCTATTAAAAAATAAAGTTTCTTCTCTTGCTTAGTCTATTTTCCATCCTCAGTGACTGAGGTCCACTAGTAGGAGTCAATCATATTAAAGAGGGGTTGGCTTCTTGCCTTGGTTTGCCTCATGGAACCACAGCCCACATTCTCTGGGTGTGCTTCTTAGGGATCTGGCCAGCCAAGCTGGATTGTAGCAACAGCCTAGAGGCATCACTTGAATTCCTAGGGCCATGTCTGGGAATATTCCCACTGCAGTGTAGCTACAGACTCACAAAGGCTGAAATTGGCAACAAAGAGGGCAATGGCTGGGAAATCACAATGACACAGTCACAGAGAAGTCTGTGAAGCAAGCAGTGTCCCATTAGTGGGTTCTGCTGTTTGACTCTCGTTTTAGTCCTTCAATTTTCATATTGCTTTTCTTCTAAGGTAATCATACCATAGATCATGTTCTGCAACTTCTCATTCACTCTTTATGAAGGGTCATGGAGGAGTATATTCAGATCACATGCAATGGCACTTTGCATTGAAATTAGTACCTTTAAGAGTCATCTACATTCAAGAGATTGATGAGGCAGGCTGCCTTGCCAATCTGTCAGAGTCTGGATTCTTGTCCAGTCAACTCATAAAGATAGACACAAATTTTGAGTTATGTATTTATCCTAGGTGGTCTGGTCACAACCTCTACTTCTCTTTGGGACCTGAATAGGACACGATACCTCCTTTTCAGTTTATGATTAGAGGTGTACCTTAACTTTCTGGCTTGCATTCAAAATAATGCTCTCTATGCCAGATTTGTCCCTTTTCTGTTCTAGTGCATTAGGTCATAGTGGAGGATATGCATCACCCTGGAGATGGCATCATTAGTTTCCACTCTGGGGTCCATAAGAGGCTCATCAGCAGAAGGCACCAGATACTATTAAGCCTTCAGTTGTCATGGCTACCTTCCTTCCGCCTCACTCCTAGAATTGCCTTGGGAGCTTTAATGGAGAAGATACTGGAAATCTTGCATCCCTGCAACTTCTTTTTAACATTGTGGGATCCCTGGGTTTCTGCACCTTCCCTGGGAAAGAATTTCATCTTCAGGTTCCCATCAGTCACTTCACAACAGGAATCAAAGGACAAGGCTTGACTGAAAAGACAGCTCTGGAAAGTGAAGGGAAAAGGAGAAAAAGGCAGAAGAAAATGGACAAAGAAATATGTCAGTAGAGAACAGAGATATAATGGTAAGGATCAGGAAATAATGCAGGTTGTAGGAGAGAAATGGGGAGCAATTTGAGAGAAGAGCAAAACAGATCAGAAAAGAGAAGTGAGGAGTAGCTCTGCTTTTCCCTTTCTGGCAGTCTGTAGCACATAGCCTAGGGAGAATTGGAATTTCAGTGCTGTACAGCAAAAGAAGATCTCTTCTCCAAAGCTGCAGAAATTGGTTCAAGTCTGGCCCTAGATCCCTCTCATCCACTGACAATCACATCTGAAAGGCAACATGTGATCACTGCACTTTTTGCTTGCTTTCCCTAAGTCCATGCAAGAAGATGGGAGGGGACCTGGTGCCCTGAATGGTTTCGGACAATCGGTGCCCATGAGCTAATTACCAGGATGAGGTGGAAAGGACAGGAGAGTATTGCTTCCAAGTGTGCTATCCTCAAAGACAGGCACATATAAATGGTTTTATGCCTGTTGAGGAGCTGACTCCCTGGTATTTCTGTACCTGAGCCATGGAAGAAAAGCAAGAATATGGACATTTGACACAAAGAACCTATTGTGCTGTACATTTACTGCTTAGCCTAATCCAAGAGAATACATTCCTACACCTTTATCATGGCAGTACAAAATGCTTGTGATGCATTTTAGGATTTAGTAATGGAAAAATACTATAGGTATTTTTACTTATAAATGTATTTTTAGAGGTTATGTGGGTTACATAGGTGTTATTTGACAGTAATGTGTAACAGATTCATCTCTTTGTAACACAGTTTGGAATTCTTCATTTGGGGCTCATTTTGTTCTGCAAAAAATGTCTGTGGTTCTCATTTTCAGGCACTAGAGCAGATGCTATTGCTGTCTTTATTGTAGGTGCTGGCCCAAGCTTACACTTCTGCTTCCCTGAAATAAGCTTTGGGCTATTAGGGGTCTCTCTCCAGCACAAGTACTTAAGGTACAAGAATTCTTAAGCTTTGAAACTTTAAGCACTGAGGTCACTGGGACAACCTGTGTGTCTGTGCACACATTGCTTGACAAGGGTCATAGGCAGCAAGCAAGCCTAGTCAGTATAGATTATCTCTCCATCTTTCTCACTGACTAACTCCTAACCTGATTGCCCACTGGCTTTGCAAATGATGCAGCTACCTTGGATTATGTATGTATAAGGAAGGCTTAGACAGGTTTTCCACTCTTACAAGAAGTATTACCACTTTAAATGATGTTGATGTACTGAAATGCTTGAGACAATTTTTTATTTTCCTGTGGGTAAGATCCTCCATTGTGCATTTAACTTACAGAACAAAAAGGGCCTGTCAGTGTGCAGGACAAACAAAAAGCATTCAGACCTGGTTTATTCTCAATTTGGTAGCCTGTTTTCTAGGCTTGTTCTGTGATTGAATGATTTCTTTATTTATTATTTATTAGAATACTAATTAACAGCCATATATTTTCTTGAGATTCGTTTCCTCTTCAGATGAAAACACTGTCTGCCCCCCTTTTTCTCTTAATGTATAAACCATTTGCTACATGTTTACAAAATGATATCAAGTGTAAATCTACTCCTGATAAGCAGCCTTGACAAGGAAATAACTTAGCATTCAGTGTTCATATGAAGGGAGGGTGGGAGAGAAAGGAGAAGGAAAGAGAGAGAAAGGATAAGATCTCAAATGAAATCAGCACAATGTGCTCCTTTCGGATTGGTTCTAGAGCAGATAAGCTTTCTATTCCTCCATAAACAGGTCAAAGAGTCTCGGCATCAAAACTATATTTACCAAAGTTTTCTGTCATTTGGTCAATTGATCACACATACAGTAAACAAACCTTTGTAAATATGAAACCAGATTAGCATTTTCAGGTTTTTCAAATGCAGCATTCTTTTAAAAATGGTTGGGCATTTTTCTTAGACATTTAAATCCTATGCAAATAGTTACAGCAAATATGTGAATCAGAAAAATGCACTTTCAACTGCAGTGACCACTCCTTTCTGTATCTCCTTTTATTTGAAAATAGGCAAACACAGGACTGAGTTATTTCTATTTGCTTTTTCTGTTGAATATTTTTAATGGTTTGTACTGACGGAGGGAAAACCTGATGTTTAGTTAAAGCTGATACAACCCACAAGTGGACATGTCAAAACAAGCTATAGAAAGTTACTTTTGATGTATTTCATTGAGATATCTATGGTACTTTCCAATTACTTTATGCCAAAAAAAAAAGTAGCTCTACTCAAAGATTATTTCTTTTGAAAACCACAAACACAACTTGTCAGCTTTCTGACTATGCTTCAGTATATTTAAAAGGATCCTTTTTAAAGTAGCAATTGCCTGCTGCTAGAGAAAAAAAAAGGCAAGTGATACAATAAAATCAGTTCAAAAATCTGTACATGAAGTACATAATTTCATTAAGGTGATGATATCAGGTCACTGTTATTTTGTGTGTGTACATACCTGTGCTTTTGTCTTCAATAGCTGCATGTGCAGGAGTTAAAAAGTAACAGTGTAGAGGGCCAAGCTATTAGCTCTGCAATTGCTAGTGCTCTGAGCCAAAACTATGGAATATTTGATGACACTTGGGTTCCTTTTCTATTTTAGTCTTCTTCCTCTCGCTGCAGAGAAGCGATCCAACCTGAAATTTTTCAGGATTTTCTGTTTCCTCCTATTTTAATCAGACCTTAAAACTGCTACTGAAGAGAGGAGAGGAACAAAAAAGAAAAAGAAAACTCATTCTTTTTCCGTACACAGAGATATGGTTTTCCCCACCTTAAACATACATGGTTTGAGTTCAAAGGCTCAGCTTCCTGAGTGATAGTGAAGGTCTGTTGTTTAGCCAAAGGATCAAGAGGATACTGGGCTCTGAGAAGGCAGAGAGCGTGTCTAGGCAGGGGTGGGAGGTTTCTCACTGGAGGTGGGAGGGATGGAAACCTTGATACTTAAAGTCCTGTCTTACCATGACTGCTATAACCACAGGGTGAGAAAATGGGAAGGAAAAGCCTAATAAAATGGCTTGTGACTTTTAAAACTAGAAAGTGTGAGAGGGTGGGTTCCTGTACAGTCCCCTCCTGCCCTGGCGGAAAGTTGTGGGCATCACTTGCCAGGACCCTGGCCTGTGAGGGAGCATGGCTGGGTATGCCAGGAGCCTTGGGAGAGCTGCCCTTGCCCTGGGATGCTGAAGGGCAGAGAGAACACACGCAGTCCTGCTCAGTACCACGGGGAACATCTCTGGCAGGTGCCATCAGGGCAGAAAGAGAAGCTGGAGAGCTCAAGTAAGAGCCAGACATCACCAGCCCTCCAGGAATATCAGCTACAGCAGTGAGGGTGCATACTCTGACTGGAAAAAAGAAACTGTTGCAAGGATGAGCTTCCATGGAAGTCTGTACTAATTAGACACCCTGTCTCCATTGGACTGGTGCCTCCTAGAAAACCCTTTGTGTCCTCCTCCTACCCACGAAACTACCCCTGTGAGTGCCCTCTGGAAACAAGCAGACTTTTAACATCCTGTGTCTATATGTGTGTCTGTCCTTGAGTGATGAGCCTTGCTTTAGGAAGAACTGGAAATAGCTGAGACATAAAATCCATCAAAATAGAGCGGGATGGAGAAAAAGAAGAAGAGTAAAAATTGCAGATGACATTAATTTGTACAAAAAGTTTACATCTGTTTTGATAAAACTGTTGCCATAATACAATGCAGTCTCTGGTAAATTACAAAGTTTTTAGTGCACTAATGTGTTGTCATTTTTACTGTTTTCATTGCTGGTTTTTATTAGCTTCTTTATGTTTTATCTTTTGATAGATGTTGGTAGTTTTCCCCCTTTTGTGCATCTGAGCATCTTGAAATACAAATCTGCTGGTTTAGAAGACACAGTTAGAGATATTAAGATAGGATTAAGAGCACTCTTTTCCATGTAATACAGTGACTCATTTAAATACTTTTCTGTTCAGTTACAAAGTGTATTTTGCTGACTTTTATGATTTGTACCTTTTGGTACCTGCAACTGAAGTCTTTTTTGACTACTATTAGAATGTTTTCACAAAGATGTTTATGGCGGGTTGCACTACAGAAGTGGCATTAGAATACAAATATCTCAGGAAGAAAGAACTTAAACTGACAAGTGAGTCTGTGTATGGCATTACACCTAAAGGAGAATGAAACAGCCTCAAACACATTCTTAAACAAGAACACCTGAGAATTTTATCAGTATCTGAGGAAAAAGGTTTAGCAAAACACTAATAGATGTGGTATTCCTGCAATGAATTATGCCTCTTGACTTCTGTGAGTAAGGACTTTGGCTAGAATTAAGTTTTAGCAGGATTGGGCCTAACCTGGCTCCTCACAGTAGAAAAGCACGCGAGCTGCAAGGCACTAGCTGTCAAAAAGGAGCAACCTGCCAGCATACGGGTGAGGTTTGGCTCTCCTGTACAACCAGGAATTTGGAGGACATTGCTATTTTCTGGCAGAAGAAGGAACCAGATCAGGTTTTAACTTGACTGCAAATTAAGAGCTCACTGGGCATAAGAAGAATAGTCCTGCAAAGAGCAAATAGGCTGAGCAAGAAGAAGTGTGTGCCTGATCTTGCAGGGAGCCTATTAATGGAGTCATTAAAAAAAGTCATGTTCTGCTATTGGTGAAAATGTTGCCCATGACTCATGGGCTGTATCAGTACAGCATGTGGTTCTCTGCCCACAGCCAGCTTAGCTTATGAGCTTGACTTCTGCGTGAGTGTTTAGATTCCAGTTGAAAATCAGCCTGTCTGCCTAGTTACCCTGGCTGTCTGCGATTGCCTGCTGGTGAACACACGTAGATTTGGGCTAGCCAGGAGGTAATTTGCTCCCATCCCTGCTACTGTGCAGTCTCACAGTCAGCAAAGTAGGTAGATCCAGCTGTTAAAGCCAGCTGTTGAAAACCACCTCTGATGCCTCCAGATCCCTGCGATATTGACCTCTTTTCTGGGAGTCATGCCACAGGGCTTGGCTCAGGCAGTGTTTCCTCCTCCAAGCCTGTTTTCTCCAACTCAGAGCTGGAAATCCCCACTCAGTTCCCCTCTCCCCCAGCCTATACCCCCAGGGCCAGCATGTGCCCATATGCCCTGGGTGATACCTTCCACCCAACGTCGCTCTTAGCATGTTCCACCCTTTCCATGCAGATGAAACTGTACACTTAGGTATGCTTGCTCTGTATGTGTCTGTCTGTGGAGAGTTGATCTGACCTTCAGAATGGAGCGTGGGTGAACCAGGAGCTGGTTCCAGTGACATGGATTTCATCAGATGTGAAGTCCTGACGTCTTTTTATTCTCTGTTGCCCTTCTCAATCTGTTTTCTTCACTGTCTGGTCTTCTGGACAACGAGAAGGTCAGAGGTCCTCCCTGAACTCCACGTCTTTATGCATATCCATCTGTTCTTGTTCTAGCCATACAACACACTTTCAGTAAAGCTCGCTTTTGGTATTTCAGTATGGCTAATACAACAAGTTGAGAATCTGTCCAGCTGCCAATACATAGTAAAATTTAAATATAGAAAGCATTCATTCAGGTGATTTTTGCTGCATAGTTTCAAAGTGTTTGAGATACATTCTGATCGTGTTTGCCTTCTTAATCTCAAAGTCTTATGGGCTAAAATTTTTATAGAAAAAAAAAAATGGATATTTTGGAACAAATTCCTGATTCCAATAGAGTAAGATTTTAGAAAGTCAACAGTGATCATGAGACATGAAACAAAACACAAAATATGTGGGATTCTGATATGTGGTAGCAAAACTTCAAAGGAGGTTCAACCAGAACGAGAGTTCTTTATCTGATGAATCTCTTAAAGCTTAGGATGAGAACTGATAATAATTCTTTTTCTCTGAAATATTAAAAATATTTCATATTTTTATAAAGCAGAACTGCTTTCTTTTGATAATTAGATCTTAAAACCCTAAATAAAAAGGAAAAATAAATCCCCAAACCTAAAGTAAACAAAACATAGAAAAGTTGAGCTAAACTTTTAAAATGCAGAGAAAAAGTTTGTTTGATGGAAAGTGCCTTTGATCAAAAATGTTTAGGGAAGCTTTATTCCACCTGGTAGCCAAGTAAAGCAGCCATGTATTTGTTATTCCTGTTCTGCTTCACAAGTCAGACTGGGCCCTATTGTTGTCTATACATGGTGTAAGCACACCTGTATGTGTAAAATGCTAGACAGTCTACCAAAGCATTTGTGAAGCCTTGCTGGTTAGTGGGCATGTGCAGAATGGATTGGATGGATGCAGAATCCTGTTCATTACACTAATCTCGATATACTCATGCCCGTGTTCCTTTTACAAAGCTTTCAAGTTTCACTATTAATTTACAAAGACACAAAGATAAGAACTGAGGAAATATAAGCTGTCTGCCTACACTGAAGCCGTGTGGTGTTTGCTTTTCCTGGTGGAGTGAAGGACTAAATGTGAAAGAAACTTTGGCACCAACTGTACTTTTGTAAGTTTTACACCCTTCGAGATTACTTTTACCAAGTAGTCTTCCCCAAGTCATGTCTGAAGCAAAGCAGAGACAGATGGAAGAGGACAAAAAGCCTGTACATCTTCACCTTTGCTAAGGATTATTGCACCTGTCTGCAAGGAAGTGCAGGAGCATAGGCAAGAACTTCAATGCTCCCAAATTCGATTGCTTAATAGAGCTGGTGGTTATGGGAGGCCGCAGACATCCTCTGTTGCAAGACTCACTTTCCTTCCAAGGCTTCCCTGATGGTAATCACAGAATCATTGAATGCTTTGGGTTAGAAGGGACCTTTAAGGTCATCTAGGTCAATCTACTGCAGCTGATGGAAGAGATTTTAAAATTGTCTGCTTAAGAAAATATGAGGGAAAAATGGTCAGCTTTTACTTACCTTTGCTTTAAAAGGAAAATTGAACGAGAGGGATGCAACTGGCGATGGGGAAGGGCAGAGAAGTGATTTTCCCCATCACTTTACATTCAGTTGAGTGAGGGATTGAAGAGGACCAGGGTCATACATGGTCCTCTGCTACACACTTCCCAATGGGGCTGCAAAAATGGAAGGACTAGCTATAGGATCAGTCAACAGACTGCTGGCCACCTCTAGTGGTCGCTGGGAGCTGCAGGTAGTTCATACTTTCTAGAAACCTGTTCTTGGTATGTCTGAAGGCATTTGGCACTGACTGTTTTACTCTGAAATCTGGGGAAGATCCAACCTGCTTTGCTCAGGGAGGCTTTAGCTGTGCTTCTTCTGAGCTGGAGCAGCCTTTTGCTTTGGTTTCTCCTCAGGCAAGAGCGAAAATGTTCATTAAAGTTACAGCACTCATGAGTTTTATGGGAATAAGAATTAATTCTCCGGTAAGCAGGAGAAGTGTGCCATTTCCACCCTTTGCATTGCTCTCAGTGGGAACCTGCAGACAGCCTGCAGTATAGAAATGGCAAGGTGGACAGACATTTGGAGACATGTACAATAAAAGGGAACATTAATTTAAGAGATTCTGCTGGAGTGACTGCACTTAAAAGAAAAAAATAAAGTGAAGAGAAAGAGTCCATTCCAAGTCGATGGGAAAGTAGGATGGTCTGAAAGGAATTGCCAACTTTGGTGAGAAAAAGAGCTGCACACAAGAAAAATGTAACTTTAAAATACACAACCACACGATGTTGGGTATGCTTAATGGAGGGAAGGACTATATTAATCTGTTTGAATTGCTAATTGGGGATTTAGTTGGCTAGATTGGGGGTTATAAGATTAAGGCTTTTATTCCGTGTTTTTGTTCTTTTCCAAAGGTAGGAATCCTCTATAGATCCTCGCTCTTGGGAATCTAATGCCCTCAAATGCACAACTCGGCAGCCGACAAGCAAGCTGATAAAGCATTCCTAGCAGATACTTAATGGGTACACTCTGTATCTCTGTCTGCATCTTTCTGTCTGCCTATCTTCTCCCCCCTCCTTAGCACGCTTGGAAAAAGGTAAAAAAACAAAACAAACTAAAAGATCTACCTCTTCCCTTCATGTTTATAGTTGTTTTTCCAGAAGCTGTCTCTATTTATGGAAATAACTTTCTAAATTTCTCCTGTGTCAAGGATTAAGAAGCCTATTTTATTCCGAGTTGCTCCAGCTGAATCGGGCAAAGTAGAGAGAGGCCTCAGGACTCTACATATTTTGCGTTATAACTGTAGATCAAAACCTGCTGGAATCCTTGGAGGGGGAGGCAGCTTCATGCAAGGCAGGTCTGACATGGCAGAACACTTCCCATGGTGCCAGATGAGCTCCATCCCTCTCTACATTCCTTTCTTGGGCACAGATACCAGAGTTCACTGAGGAAGTAGAGTTCGCATTTACCTGCAACTGCTTACCACAACTGTTGCAGTACAATAACTGAAATAATAATCAGGATGGGGAGCAAAGGAGAGACTTTAATTTTTAAGATAGCTGGGGGCAGTTGTTTATTGTGAGGTTGTTTATTTTTGTGCCAAAGGAAGCTGGTGAGGTTGTGTTGTTTGCACAGCTTCCAGTGGAGAGCTAAGACACTGTCAAATCATTGACTCATTCTTCAAAAGGGCAACTACAGTAAAAATGTACTATGAAGTAAAATGACTACAAAAGTTCTCAGTTCTAAATTTTATGGAGAAAACCTCTTCAGAAATCATGTTGCAATAATTGCCTGTATTTCCCCCATATCAAGGCAATATATCTTCCCAATTGTTTTTGTAGCAGAAACATCAGAATAGACATCATTAAAGGAAAACTACTCTAAATTCTGTATTTGCTGAAAATGTGGTAACTGTCCTCAGTCAGAATGTGAAAAATTCTTCAGATAGTTTCTTATTTACTCTAGCAGGGAGCTTTTCCATTGGGTGCAAATAACTGCCAAAATCATTTGTATCTTGCTGCTTGCGTACTCAAATTCCCCAGTGGTTTGCAATTGTTTAAAAAATTGTGACCATTCTTATAAGGGTGGAGTAGTGCTAACTCCCAAATTGCCTCTTTACACCCATTTTACACCTGTAAGAATGGCTATTTATGGTGCAACTCTAAGGAAGAACTGGATTTAAGACGTTAACAAAACTGAGTCTCACATTTTTCCTATGGGGTCCAAAATCTTTATTCTGTCTTGTGTGAGCATATTCCTACCCCAATCAGAGCCTTAATGAAGCCAGAAAAGGACAAGAAATGTTCAGGGATGCACCAGCTTCGATAGTAGATTAGGGACTCAGCAGGTCATGGCAAGCTGCCCACTTTTAATGGGATGAATCTCATAGGAAATTTTGCGTAAAATTCATTGTCAAAACAGTGCCAAGTCAGATCCTTCAGTTATAACGGAAGAACCAAAATATGGCTCTGCAGGGAGCTAAAAGCACAGTAGATGCTGCTGTGTGGCTAGAGGTACTACATGATGAGGTGAAAAGCTGAGAGGAGTATTTTTGAGAAATCATTGCTAAAAATGTGCATAATACAACAGTGGAGAGAGTTCTAGAAAGTTTGGGAGTAAAACGTGGATGAAGCTTATAGTTCCAGAGCTGGGAACAGCAAGAGGAATATTCCTGGATGAGAAATGGTTTCAAATCCATTTTGTGATCAGGTTTTTTGGATATAGAGATTCTAATGAGTTACAACACAGGTGACCTCCTTTTATGGTACTCTGTATCTCCACAACATATCCACCTAGTTTAGATGGAGTCTGTACTACTTGAAGACTGTAAGAGGAATTACCACATTTTTACTCAGCCAAATGAACTGTGCTGGGGGGAATCAAATTGCTCCTCCTGGAAGACACTTGTCTTCACTGATCCAAATTTTAAGCGTCCTATAGAATTCACTCATCACCCTGCATCTGTCCCCTTGTCAGTTGGGCTTGATCAGTATTTCTCGGTTCCTTTGTAGAGATTTAAAAGCTTCCCATTCTTCCTTTGAAATGTGGGAATAAATCGCATATTGGGTTTTGCAAAGTGAGTGAACGGCCCCTTTCAACTAGTCAGCAAAAAGTTTCAATAGAGGAATTAAGGCCGATGGAGAAGGAAATGTGATTCTGGGCTTAAAAGTTGTTTTTGGTGCAGACTTCTAGAAACCTAGTGCATACATTCATTGTGTGAGTAATAATGGAAAAGAAATGTCTTAAACAAATACCTTTTGTAGGATAAGTTTAATGCCACAATCATATTACTTGGGTTGACTGCAGAAATGAGAATGCAAATGATAAACCTTTCTCAACAACACTAATCTGAGAGGAGCTCTTGGGGAAGAATAGCATCTGAAATATTGTACACAATGAAATATTGTGTCCCTCCCTACCCCCAAGGTTGAGGTCTTCTTCCCCTCTTCAGGCAAGTGCCACTAGTCGGATTACAGTGCAGCCATAACAGCTAAAGATGGAGAAAGCTATTGGTCCATTTAATCTCTTCCCCTGCCAGTAGAGGATTACTCCTGAAGCATGTTCTTCAATGCCTCATCCAGTTCTGAGTGACTGGAGCAATAGGCTTCCATCATTTTTTTAGGGAGATTATCTTTTAGATAAGACCTTAACGACCTATGTCCTAACTACTCTGCACAAATCCTCAGAGCTGGATTCCTCAAAGTTCAGTTTAAATACAGCTGTGTGCATGCATTTGCCTGTACTTATTTGTAAAATCACACTTTGGGCTGTCACAGTGATTTTGATTAAAGTTGTTAACAGTTCTTTGCCCAAAACTCCTTCACTCTCACATCTGTATTACATGCAAAGAAACTATTTGGCCATTTGCTTTCAATCCTTGTGTAAGTACACACTGGAGGTTCTTCTGCCAGTTTTTAATTTGTAAAGAACTTCAGGATCTTTATAAAACTAATGATCTGTGAATGGAGTAGTTTGACTAAAAATTTCTCTCTAGTTTATCTGGCATAATTTGCTCTTTTAAAGAGCTTTAGATAAATTCAGGCTTATTTATTGATTCATTCATCACCTTTTTATTATTCTGTCTATGTGTGCAAACTTTTTTGTGTGAAGAATTGTTCTGTTATTTTGTTAGGGACTCACATTTTTCTTATAAAATTGTTATTGTGAGTTTATGGCCATTTTTAAATATAAAGCTTAGTAAAGAATTTTGTTTTCTTACTCCTTTACTGCACTTCCTTCATGTTATTATTACTAATAATTAGCAATAATTACTGAAATTAGACATTGTTACTAGTGTACATATGCACTTGTATGTCTAGGGGTACATATAGGGCCAACAATGTCCTAAATTCACTATTGTGTTTTAAAGCAAGTACCCAGAGAACTCCAATTCTGCAAACATTAGAAGCTTTCTTTACTTGGAGAAGAAAAAGAGTAACATTGTCTGCAATGTAGTGTACAGTGATATAGTTGTTCCTTTCTCCCCTAGTGAAGAGGGTCAGGTCTTCCTACCTCAGGCAATGGAGCAACCAGATTATTAGTGAGTGCTAATAATGAAAACATGGGAGAAAAGTTAATTTAAGTATGAGCTGTCATGTGTTTAAGCTTGTAGACATGTAGCATCAGGATGTAAATTGATACTGTACTGCTGAAGATAGGATGAAAGGAAAAACTCTTAACTACTAAGATTTAACAGGGATCTTTTTTATGATGTTCATGTTTTATTTCTTCTGGATCTGTTGATATTTAATGGAAAAGAGGACTGGCCCTTTTGGTCTTATAATAGAAATTACATTTAAAGGAGGATTCAAAGGGAGAAATGAAACAGGAATGTGGTTTAGATTGTTTAAACCATTTCAGACATCCTGCCGGAGAAGAAGGTCAAATGGGATCATGGTAGAAGGATCTCAACAAAATGTGATGGTCTTGCATGTTGAGTGGCCAGAGCTTTGTAAGATGGAGCAAAAAGGATGAAAAATGCAAGGTCAGTAGCAAGTGGATTGGACAACTTATTTCCTTTTTTTTTCTGAAAGTGAAGATGAAAGTGTATATGAGGATGAAAAAGATCATGAGTCTTCTTTAGTCATTAGTTAAGGTGAAGATAGGTTGTCCATGCTGATTCTGGCTCATTAGTTCATTTCTTTGGCATCGTAGAATGTTCATGAGCTTTATCAAGTCATTTGATTAGTTACAAATTTTCACATAGATCTTCAATATTTTTTTTTTTGTTAAACATATGAAGAAAGTCTAAACTACTTTCCACAGTTTTCCATTTTTAAACCTCTGTTTATCCAATATGGAATCAACTGTTAAAAAAAAGTCTGAGGTGTATCTGTGCAATGCCACAGAAATATCAGATGGCTGAAACCTCCTTTGTAATGTTGAATGTAGCAATATTGTAAGGCTGAAAATCAAGAATAACAGGAAAATTCGTGCCAGTGATAGGCAGGGCTGATTGATTCCATTACAAAGTCTAAACACTTGTGTGTGGAACCTAGGTATACAGTAGTAAACAAATAGGAATGCTCTTTGGCCCAGAGGCCAGCTGGCATGGCCTGGCATGGCTCAAACCCATGCAGCGTTATTTTCTCTATCCCCTAGAAGAGTAGCTGCATCCCCTGCTGCTTATTGGCAGTGGTTTCTGCTCTACACCACCCTCTGAACTGTGCCCAGACCTTGTCAGGGAAAAACGAGACACTTGGCACAGGTCAGAACTGTGCCACACTCCGAGCCAGCAGCTTCCCAGGATGGGTGATTGCTGGCGGGAGCACAGGCATCAGACCCAGGCTTGCCTCACTCTCCAGAGCAGGCTGCAGCCCTCTGTGCCCAGCTTCATCTCAAGCTACAATACACCATTTTATTGATTGTAAAACTATAAAAGAATAAATAATTTGTCCTCTTTGTTTTGTTTTTTTTTTTTTGAAGCTATGGCAACTTTAGAGGCATTCCTGACATAAGGTAATAGACACTAGAGGCGTTCCTGACATAAGGTAATAGACACTAGGTGGAAAGACTAGGATACTGGAGCAAAGTTTATAAATGATGCAAGAGATGCTTTGCTTAGGATATATAAATAGAAGGAGAAATGCAATGAAAAAGACATTAAACTAAAAACACTGGACCTAGTTTCTCTATTCCTAAATTATATCTTCCAGGAGAAAACGTTCCCAGGAACATCAATACTTTTTCTCAAATCTACTTGAAAATACTTAGCAGGTCTGATTAAGTCAAGGATAAATTTAGTTATCCCATAGCTGATTTCATCTCAATTTCATTTTTTGACTGGTTAATTGTAATTGCCATTTTTATTTTATTGTATCTCTAATTGGTGCAAAGTTTCTACTAAATTAAGTGGCATCTAACTTACCTTGCAGTGTGTTTTGGTTCTAAGCAATTTCAGTCTTAAGCATACTTAATTCCCTTCTGAGATCCTCCATCACTAACAACACAAGATCAAATAACCAACTAATTAAAATTTATGTCCATCTTCTATTGAAGTCATCATTCATATCCCCTTGAGTAGGTAATTTCTGACTGTGTTATCCCACAGGAATATTTTTGTGTCTACAGTAATATGTGAGTGTAGAAATGTGGAGTTTATTCTGTTTCATTCCAGTGTAAATGGAAAAGGTTTCAATTAAAGGGTTAGGGTTTGAGATTGGCTTTTTTTTTGTTTTCTTTTCAGATTTACTGTGCAAAGATTTAACTAAATTTTCCTTGATGTAAGGAAACAGTGTAAAGTTCTATCATTTTCTTATTAAAAATGTACATCGGATAACATAATCATCTTTCAAGAGCTACCTTTTTTCTGTTATTTCCTTGTAGGAACAAGAGTTTCACTGAAAACAGGGGAACAAACCCTTTCTGAGCAGTCAGTATCCATCTGAACAAGTCATTTGGGGAGTGGGGTGAATGCTTCTGTGGGTGGAAAATGGCCTGAGCTTGTACTTTACAACAACCTTACCTCCCTAGATAGGTCTATGTTTACAAACAAAATTGGGCTGGGGCTCAGGCTCAGAGTAGGCTAGTAGTTCCTCACCATCCACTTTGTCTCATTGGCACTCCACTAACCATGTCCCAGTTTCCATCAGGGGTTGGCATGTGTCCATGGCTGTTCCCAAGAGGTAGTACAAGTGAGACTGCAAATTTTCTGGCTCCCTCCACCTTACACAGCACTCCAATGCTATCCCAGAAGGATTTGTACTCCTAAATGCACTTATATACCATTACCTGATGCAAACAATTTGATCAAAGACTTTGTGCCCATCCTGGTGGGAAACAACACACCCCTCACATCATTTCAGAACCATGGAAGCACAAGCAAAGGACAATCACGATGTCTTAAAGCCCCCACACTAGCAGCACAATATGGTCCAGAAGAAATCCAGGACCATGTGCTGTGCAATATAGATTTAACCAGCTCATGTCATTTGGCCCCAAGCCTGTTTTATTTAATATAAGTTGCAACATTTCTTTAGAAATACAGATACAGCTTAAGACAACCTTTATGAACTCTGCTTTCCACATGAGGGCAAGCAGGGGGAAGGGTCCTTCCTTTCTGCAGTGCACCCACTGAGTCCTTGCTTCTCCTTTCACTCTGGTGGAGGTAGCCATCTGAGAACATCTCTACAAATGCACTGACCTCTTAATGGAAAACCACAGTGCTGCAGAAGGGCCTCCTGTCAGCAAGAAATGCTGTGGAAAGAAATTAGAACAGGACTTGGACCAGTGTACGTGCTTAAAAAAACGGTGACACTAGCAAAAGTGGTTAAGATAAAGCAAAGGGAATCGTGGCTTCCTGATGAACTGGGTCCTCAACAGGGGTTTTTGAGCTAAAATTAAAAGTCTGGTGATGTTTTCAGCACTGTTATCTATGCCACTCTGTGGTTTATTTATTTTTATTTAGATGCTTTCAATATTTTTATGCTGCATTTCTACTGAGTCAGCTCCGTTTCTGAGCACATCCAGTTGGTGTGAAGTCTTTCTAACCAGGACAATTCTCAAGTACACAGCATCCTCAGCCCCAACAAAACAATTAAAGGTTACTGTGGGACTGTGTATCTCCTGGAGAAAGATTGAACTGCTGGTTAGTGGTGCTTGTGATAGCTAGAGACTATCAAGTTATGATTTGTAGTCCTCATAGATATGCCTCTTACTGATCATTCACTAAATGCTGCTGAGGTCAGAACCCTGGGAGGGGGATGTGTTCTCAGGCTATGCAGTAAGTGTGGAAGAGTCGAGCACAACACCTGTCTCAGTCTACAAAGGGCAAGCACCATCACAGGGAGAATGAAGGCAGCCTAAAATAAAGGTCCAAATTAGCACAAAAGCACAACTTACACTCACCCATAGTGATCCAGGTACACACTGCACTAAGCCATGTTTACCTGGATCACTGTGGGTAAGTGAAAGTTGTGCTGTTCGTGTTCTGCACTGGTTTTGTCCTGGTGATGTGTCTGCTTTAGCACAGCTTGCTATGCCAGGCAGATTCACCAAGTCACTCTGGGGAGCACTTCAGAGACAAGACAGCACCACAGCACAGCATCCACAGAGTTCCTGAATCTCTGGGCTGTGGAGGTCACACACCTCCGCATTTGCCTGCGGACATGCAATGCATCCTCGGGTGTGGGGTAGGAGAAAAAGGTGGTGGGTTTGGCTGCTCAGGGTATACTGCTGCACCCCCTGTCCAGATGAAGGGTGCTAAACAACACTGAAGTCCTCCCCTAATAGATGAATCCACACTTGCATGATAAAACTAGCAAACCCCTCAAAGCTGAAATAGAGCAAGGAGTGCCTTTGCCAGAGGTCTTGCATCAGAGCAGTGGAGAAATAAAATACTGTGCTCTGAGGTCCCACTGCCAAGTGCTGCTTTCCTCCATTGCCTTTGAACTGAGAGGAGAATTGTGCTTTAGCTCCCACTATAGCAGTGGGCTTGTCTCCATCACAAGCAGAGTTAGTCAGTTATGAAGGAGTTGCACAGGGCTTGAAGCTCCTCTCACCCCACAGGCATTTGATGCAGGCATTACCAGCGCCAATGGCAGAGAAAAAAAGTGTGAGGCTCCTCGTCTGTGAGCAGTTTAGAAAAAAATAATTTATGCTGCTGATTGCTAGTCATCTCATTCCCAAGCATGCCAGTTTTGCTCAGAAATTAGTGTGGGATTGATAAAATTTAGGCAAAAGGTTATGACAATGCTTCTAACACAGGAGAGAGGACAAGAAATACCTGATAGTGGTCCTGGGGCCCTTATTTCTCATCTGGCCTCCTGTGCAGGGTCGTAATTAGAGATCTGATTTACCATTATTTTGTGATTTATTTCCTTTAGTTCTTACTTCCACCTAGTCTAATAGATTTCTCATGTTATTTGATAACCCTCTCCATGAGGTGTTGTATAGATAATGGTTTCATGCCCTGGATCTAGAGCTTTAATTTTCACGAGTGCACTTAAAAAAATAATCAGGCAGTGAGTTATTAGTCAAGTTATTAGTCTCAATTGTGTCACCATTAAATAGTTTGGTCGCATTCTTAGCTACAAGAGCAATCAGCTGAGTGTCCTCCTGGTCTCCCAGCTGTGGAACGAGCCTGATGACACCTTCATTATGCCATCAAAAGGGCTCACAGCACTTGGGTGCCAGCACTTATTTGGCCTGACATGTCCGAGGCTCAAGTTTAGCACTTAAATCAGTACTTACATCCCGTAGAGTTCAATGGAATTAAAGCAGATGCTATGTTAAGTGGAAATATATTTAAGTGCTTGCTTCAATTTAAGGCAAAACGGGAGTGCTTTGTGGCATTTCAGCCAGTGAGCATGTGGTTCCAGTTCTTCAACCACAGCAGGTCCCCAGAAATGCCACTCCCAGCTATTGGTGTGGACTTTTCCATTCTGAAATTGTGTATCAAGTTACTTGGGCTCTGGGAGGCTGATGGTATCAGAGCCAGAGTCCACTGTGAAGTGAAGGGCATTTGATGTGTAATGGATGTCGTTCGGTAGCAGGGCGAATCAGGCTCTTAAGCTTTTACTGCATTCCACAACCTGAAAGTGGAGAAGTCCGAGTTTTATTTAGCTCCATAAAATATTTAATCTCAACAGTGATGGAGTTGATAAAAATCTGTATTTTGTAAAAAGCTTTTGTTTCAAGGCTATCCTTTTTATGATTAGCCTGTACAATCTCAGGAAAAAAAGCAATATCTATTATTACCAGCGAATAAGTGTCTTGGGTATTTCTGCAAAACTTCTGTGCAGGTTCCTAATGAGGGAGATATTAAGTTAAAATCAATGTGGGAGTAGTTCTTGTAGACCAGGAGAAAGTGTGTCATTATTTTTGCTGGCCAGATATAGTATCATCATCCATTAACTCCCTAGCTGAAAAATATCCTGTATCTCACCGGGATGCTGATCAAGCCATGTTCTTGTATAGGATTTCTCTTAAGACATACCTAGCACGTATTTTAGCAGGAAGATTTATGGCAGGAGAATCTCAAAGCACTGAGAAATTTTGTGTTGCAAAATTTTACTTGTGTCCTAGAAATCTCCAAATACAAAAAGGAAAAAGTCATGACATCAAAAACTGTTTGCCGTAGGCTATAGGCAGGGATTTTATCCAAACAGACCATTCTAAAAATTTGAATCTTAAACTAACAAAGTTCTCTGGAAAGGTAGATCTGAAGCCTCAAGAAACATAACAAGTTTGAAAGTAAAAGAAACAATCGTTGTAAGGAAATCCAAGATTTGGTATTCAAGTCAAAGTAAGTTAAAACTCTGAAAAGACAATATAATCCGTGTCATGTATGCTTTTGAGGAGCTGGTGTTCTAACCAGAGAAGGGCAATTTTTGCTTGAATATTTGGGATCTATAAAATGCAGTTTGGTGTTATCTGAAACTAGCAATGGTTGTGGGTTAAACAAAGTGAATAATTCTGACTGAAAAAAATTCTTTCAAATGCATGGTTCAGTTCTGCATTGAATACAAATTCATTATGGGTATTGCTTATGCTCTGCAGTAAGAATTTAAAACATTGCTCAAGAAAAAAGTCCTTCCTCTCTTCTACATAAATGTCACAGTCTTTTTTTTATGTTTCTAGTTTGGTCACACAAATGAAAGACAGTTGTTCACCTGGCTCTGTACTTGCTCACATCAATGCAGAAACACTACTGAGAAAGAAAATCTAAAGCTTCTGCTCACTTCAGGTATAGTAGGAAACACTGAGAGAGGCAAAAGGTTTCTAATCTTAAGTGAGAGAGAGCACTTAAAATCTACCTTATTTGGTATTTTCTTGTACTGTGATCACCCACACTATGCTACGGCCTTCTCTAGGGAAACAGTAGAATGTACCTCAGGAACTTTTCATTTAAAATAAGCAAAATGCAGCTCTTTGGGAAGCCCATGACAAGTTATAAATGAAGTACATGTGAAAGATGTGCTGCTTGAGGGTGCGTGGGAGCAGCCCTGCTGCAGAGAGTGCAGCTGTGGTCCATAGATGCGTGGGGACATAGGGCACCAGGCTCTGTCAGTGGGAGATGCCAACCCCCAGACCCTCCTCTCTGTCTTCACACAAGCTGCTCAGGGACATGTCTCTGGCAGTTACCAGAGGGTTTGTCCTGGAGGGACATTCCCACATGCTGGCAGTGGCTATGCCGTCAGGTTTGCTGCAGCTTCTGAGGGCTGCTGCCAGTGACAGCATCCTGATCCACCAGGGGAGGGAAACAGGGCAGCCCTTTACAGTCGATGCAATCCCTGCTCTCGTTAACACTCTCATTTGATAATGATCCACTAATGGAGAGAATTAAAGTTGGCAGCCTTTGCCTTGCAGCTGTTCTCCGCTCCCTCCCACTGAAGACAGGCTTTGGGGAGCCAGTCTGCCATCAGGAGATGCTCCTTCCCTTAGGCTCTGCCTCCTCGTTGCATCACACAGTCCTAGCCCCGTGGCTGTCTGCATGGCTGAGGCACCCAAATGGATACATTTATCTATTTCTGTGTTGTTAGAAGTCAGGCAGGCTAATTTTGAAGCTCGGCTGCTGAATAGTTTCTGCCAGAAAATTAAGTCTGCTATGAACTTCACATTGCATGCTACCAGAATTGCTTCAATTTCTGTTAAAGCTTTGTCCTATTTTTTTTTTTTCTTTACTGGTTACATGACTTTTGGAAAAGTCCTTTCAGTCACATTATAAATCACCTGCTGAACGATTGGGATTCAAGGTGGTTGATTCCTTACAATTTCTGCAAGATCAAAGGTATGGCTGTCTTCCAAAACCTGTGATGCTTCACATCAAAGTTCACAATGAAAATTATCTCAATTTTCCTTTTCAGCATTTGGATTTGACTTCATGACAATAACATTTCAACTGGCATGTCCAGCCTACATTTGTGAGAGGACATGGCTGTGCAGGTTAGCATGGCAAATGCAAACCCAAATGGAGCAACTCTGATTTCAAATCTTCTGTTCCTAGAATTTGTGAGTCTGTTTTAAAAAGCAAACATCTTTAGCACTGCTATAAATATCCCTCTGGTAAATGCCCTGAGTATCTTTCAATCCATGCTGATCCTTGTAATCACAGCTGCATTGTTCTGGTCATGTCATTGAAAATGCTTTTGACAGAACAAATGATGATCACCTGTGCTGGAGTTTGTAAAAAGCCTAAGATCCAATCTGCTATTTCATCAAGAAAAAACAACATTCAGTTCATTTCTTTCTCTCTTTCATGTGCAGTGCTTTTCACTGGAGCACACTGGTTTTTCACTAGCTTTTTTTATTCTTGTTCTCCATGAGCCTCACAAAACAAATAACTGGTGGGAAGTTCATGAAAGAATTGCTTTTGCTTGCTTCAGGTGCTGACGGCCTGGTGAGGCTTGTTATGTTGGGCTTTTTTTCTTAAAAGAGAAAAAAAATTGTAGAGACTGGACCCTGCTTCGCTTGAAAGCAAGAGTGCTGCAGATGTGCGATGGCTGATATTCCTGTACCTATCCTTGTACAGCAGAACTACACTTTAAAGTGTCTGAAGTTGGTATATTCAGAGAATATCAGTCATAAATACTTTTATGTCTGACTCATTTAAGCTGGAGTTGTAACTTTCACATTGCCATGTGCCTTTATATTATTGAAGTTTAAAGGAATTCCTTTCGAAGCCTAATGTTTGGCTCATGATGAAAGAAAATCAAACAGCTTATTCAGAGTTACACTAAATAACTACACGTGTAACCCTTTAAATGCTAGATATGCAAATAAAGTGTTATACAGTCACTTCTATAGCAAAGACAATGCCAAATTCCCCCCATTTATCCCACCTCCACAATCTCATGCCTGTTTCTTCTGAAGTTATCTAAACCTGAAATTACTCCTAGTATAAAAAAGGTTTGGTTAGATAAAATAGAATTTAATTCCTGGAAAAATTTTCAAAGCAAAAGCCCCAGTTCTATACTTAACCTTACTGTTGACATAATGGAAATTCAACTGAGTGGAAGGCTCACGGGATTATTCCTTATTTCTCATGGTCACTTGCTTTGACACCCAGTACTGTAGACTTTTCCAGGTGGGAAAAGGTACATCAGAGTCACAGATCCACTTCTGCTGATAAAGGGTCACAGACCCTTACAGACAGTTGCTGCTGTTTGGCTCCCTGAGCTGGGCACAGCAGCAGAGTGTTCAGAAGGTGCTAAAGCAGCACACTGCTGAAACTGGACAGGGAGACCTGGACCTGTGCAAAATATATATGAACTCAGCAATTATTCTTAACCTATATTAGACCTTCCTTGTGTTTGCTGACCTAACAATGCTGATGTTATTTCAAACTTTCACATAGAAGAAGGAGCTAAATCTTAAATCCTGCAAGGGATCTAGGCCTAACTGAGTCATCCAAGGTAATTTAGGAATTGCTTGGATTTATGCCCTCTGTTCCAACACCTCTTAAGGTTAATACACAGGATTATCTATTTAGGATCTGTCATTTCACTCAAAACATTAAAAAGAGAGATTCACACTACAGAAGGACATATTTTCAAAATATTATGAAGTGGTTTTCATGAGATCTTGTTATATATTAACTTTTTATTAACTTAATTGCTGTCCACAACTAAAGAGAGTTAGAAAAAAATTGCCTTTATTCATGGGTTCAAGTATTTCAAGGAAAACACTGAGCTTCATTATATTAGAGCATTTTTGCCTTCTTCATTGCACTGAACCAGGGCAATTTGTTGTCAAAATATGTGAGCAAATATCATAGTCTGGGACAAGGAGCAACATTTTCTCTAATCTCAGAGAAGACTGAGTTTAAAATCTAGGCCATGATTCAGATCAGGTTTTGTTTGTTTATTTGTTTGTTTATGTCCCTTTATTTCTTTCTGTTTATTTGATTCAAAATAATCTCTCCTTACAAAGTCTTTTTCTTTTTTTCTGGCAAGACTCCATCAGCTTGGTTTGCTGGATCTTGTGTTTATCTACCACAAAAAATGTCTCTCTTTGCTGAAAGCTTTGCCAGAATTAAAATCACAGTAGTTGACCTTTACATACAAGACCAGGGATGGGCATAAACTAGTTCAGATCAAATGTAGAAAGAAGTTTGGGCCTTGAATAATTTTAAGAACACTTAAATGTATCAGTATGTATTTATGTATTTTTCCTATTTTTAAAACATTTGGAAAAAGAATGTAAAAGGTAGAGAGAACCCATATTTCTGAGCCACAAACAAAATTGCAGCACTGCGACAACTAAAGACGAACAAATGTATTTTTAGGTGCTTGTTACCACAGTGTTACTCTTTTGTTTAGATCACACAAATATGAGCGTTGCTTAACTTTGTCATTCACTTTCTAAATATTTTACAAAAGGGAATAAACCACATTCATTTTTGACAGAGTGCTGTTGCATGCAAGGGCACTCGCAGTTTGTTTATAGCATACCGAAAGCCTTCTGTTAATGAAACATTTCAGGGCTAATGAACCAAAACTTAGCACCAAACAGACAGGGGCTGCAAACACTTTCTTGTCTGCATTTGTCAGAGTTCACGTTTCAGCTGTGCTCTCTGCTCCACCCACTCTGCACTGCTGCAGATAAAACAACCTCTTAGATTGACAAGTCAAGTTTGCAAGATTAACTTTCTATGAAAAAGCTGCAGCAAGTCATGCCATTAACTCTTTTGAGGTAAATATGCTTGTACTTCTTGGGCAAATTGGTTACTACTGAGGGGGCCAAGATGCTGACCTGCTCCCCTGAGGTTTTAGTCACAGAATGGTAGGGGTCAGAAGGGACCTCTGGAGGTCATCCAGTCCATCTAGTCCATGTATGCTATGTGGTAATGGTCCAGTGGTTATGACTGTATAAAAATCAATGGTTGACTTTTGGGAGGATAGTTAGCTTGGCAATGCTGTTACCATTTCAAAACATTTCACTAGGTTTTAAGGATCTAATTCATTTGGGAGGGATTTTTTGGTGGTCACTTCCAAACTGAGTTATGACCAAAGTAATCCAAGGTCTTCAGCCTGCAAGTCTGTAAGCAGCCAGGTAAACATCCATGGCAAAACCATGATTTCAAAGCTAAGTGACAAAGGCACTGCTCTGGGGATCTATCTTTACCTTTACCTCTTCTCTGGCTCTGACTTTCTTTGTGTCCTTGGTAAAGTACTCTTGCAAAAACTTTTTCTAGCTGTACATTTGTACAGTGTCTAGCAAAGTCCATACTCTGATTTGGGGGCCACAAGGAACACCCTGAGTATGCAAGCTCACCTCCACAATCTCATGCCTGTACCTCCACCAATCAGTCTAGAACAAACCTCCACACTGACTAGAAGTAACATAGCCAGTCACCTTGCAAATGCATGGAGTAAGAAAAAGGTACAAGCAGAGAACACGCAGCTGTGGATAGAAAGGCTATTCTCAATCCTTGCTGGTTCATGGTGAACATAACCAGAGATTCATGGTTGCACTTTACAGCCAAAAGACCGCTGGTGCTCTAAAAGTCCTGTGAACACAGTAACAGGTCTGCACTGTTGCTGGTGCCTGTCTCAGGTCACCATCCCCGCGGTGTTCCTCACCAGGGCTGTCATCAAGAATCCAGTCCATCTTGTTTAGAAGGGAAGCTCCTTTGTATGTGAATCCAAAAACATGTGTATTAACACAAACAGCTGCTTATTTTGATGAATGTAGGGTTGGTAATGTGATCTAGAGCAAATACTTGAAGCAAGTTGTTGTTGAAATCCTAGTATTTCATTGCTGCCCCTGTTGTTCACACAAGTCAGTAGACTGTCTGCTTCAGAAGAAGGTAGAGACACATATTAGAGACACATATCAGGTACTTTAAAAGATGTTTTTAGAACAAGGTCTTCTGTATCAAAGGGCTATCCTAACAGATTGCCACAGGTCGGGAGGCAGAGCACAAAGACATGCAAAACAAAAAAGATTTGGTACAAGAAAATTTGAGAGAAGGTCTGGTCAGGAATGAAAGTAGGAAAGTGGATCTCAGAGTTAAATAGGACACTCACAGATTTTATTTGGCAGAGTGCCATGATTCTCTACATTCAAAAAAGTATAATTTCAAGAGCAAAGCTGCAGGTGAGCATTCTGCATCTCATCATCCAAAAGTGATTATGTTTATGACTCTGATATGAATCTGGTCCTTGGCCATTATCCTTCATTGTTCTAATAAAGTTATTTCATGCACTAGAAAAAAATATTTTAAAAGTCTTCCCCTAATTAATAATGTCTTTGAAAATAACAGCTGTGTATAGGCAATAGCTACTATGTTTTTATGATCAGTCATAGACTTTAGGCATCTGGAAAGGTTATTCCTACTGGTTTTGAGTCTGAGATAATCATCTTCACCAGCCACAATGAACAGGCCCTGTCTGGAAGCAGAGCGACAACATCTTTAGCCTACTTTTCTACCAGGAACATGTTTGACTGTGGTTTTTGGTTTGGTAGTGGAGTTCTCTGATGTGTATCAACTGCAACATAGGAGTGTTTTTTTTATCATCATCATTTGTAGATGTGGTCCAAGTTAGCACTGGGTAAACCTACTACCTGCAAAGCAACACATGAATAAAATCACCTGCTTACTCTGAACTCCTCTTACTCAGTAGCTCAATTTTTTTTCCAGGTTTCTCATTCCATTAACAGGTGAGATAACCTTAGTGCATTGAATATGCAGATGCAATTTAATAATGACTTTTTTGTTTAACTGAAATCAGTGAAATCCCACTGTTCTGAAGTAGGAGATGTTGCTTGTGTGGCAGGACTATTATCATGTTGAATAGCAGGCAAGGATCACAGCATGCAATAAAAAACCTCTTTAGATGATGTCCAAAATGATCTTTTAAGTGGTTACTCCAAGGAAATGTCCTTCAGGATTTAAAAAATAGAAAGATAGGAAGTCAGTGAATGATAAGGAATTGATGCTGCAAAACACTGTTCACCAGCCACCCGTGACTCTTTGTCTCTTCCACAAAGCCTTGCAGAAGATAAACCTGCCATTTGCTAGACATGACACCCACTCCTACTGGGCTACTACAGCAGAGACAAACTCAGAGTAAGGCCTCTTTATAACTACTGTGTTTGGAGAAAAGAGAGAAAGATGGTAATTTTTCTGGTTTAGTTCTTTGTTGGAATAAGTTATCTCCGAGTCTGGCAGAAGTCCTGGGATTTTGGCATGCTACTTTGCTTTATCCCATTGCTGTTATCATTCTTCTGTTTCCAACATTGTACCAGCTGACGAACCCCTAGGCAAATATGAATGCAAATGCCAAGGGATATACTGAGGAGATGTCATCTTCTCTTGTTTGACACAGCCCTCTATATTTTGGATGTATTGGTAAAACTGACAGTTAAAGTCAATATCTCCCTCTAAGATAGGGACAAAGACCTGAAATAGTTTAGTTTATGTAAGATAGGGATGAAGATCTGAAATAGTTTAGTTTATGTTTCTTGAAGAGAAATTTGCAGGGAGTACATAGATAGAACAGACAATGTGTTCACTGTGCAAGGGGATTCATTTCAGCAAAAATACATGTCTGTATTTCATGAGGCTGCAAAAGCAGCTTGAGGTTTTGCTCTATGGGAGCTCAGAAATTGAAACAGAACAATATAGTCAATTGCTGTTTGGTCTTTCACTCTTTGAAGCTGAGCCTGACACCTCACTTTCAAAAGTGAATATTGATTTGGGGTATCCAATTTGAAACTCCTTAAAAGTAGGATGCTTCAGAAGGTAGTAGTAGATTGAAAGAGGGAATCGCTCAACCACTGCAGATCAGCATTGCAGGTGAGGCTTGCCAGGGCTCTGGGCAAGCTGATCTAGTTGGGGATGTCCCTGGCCACTGCAGGGGGGTTGGACTAGATGAGCTCCAGAGGTCCCTTCCAACCCAAACCATTCTGTGGTTCTATGATCAGCCTCTTCTAAGAGTCTCAAGCTACTCACCTTCAGTGCTTGGATCAGTCCAACAAAAAAGTTTTCCAAATTACTTTACTCCTCAGTAAAGGGGGATGTTACACAAGTAACAAGTGCAAGTAATCACAAAGTATCTTTTATGTGTACTGTATGTTTGTTCAATCCTTAAATCACATGTATTTTCTACTCATATTAGTAGAGAATCTGAATATTGTTATAGTTGAGCATTTTACTGTGAAATCTTTCCTCATTTTGCATGACAAAGCCAAAGAAGATTGTGTTGAATCACTTCCAAACACTTCTCCCAAGAGCCAAATAATGCATGAAAGCAATATTTACAATATTTTAAATATAAATATTGCAAAAAACCCAAAGAGTGCATATTTTACATTTAAAAGAGCTCTGCTTCATTAAACTGGCAAGTCAATTAACAGGAAAATGTAGCTGACATTTATTTGAAATGTGAAAGTCATTTTACATATTTTAATTTTCTGCTGTGTAATAGAAGTCCATAATTCTCTGTCAAAGCCACCAGCTTACCTTTTTCTTTTTCTTTTTTTTCAAAAGCTACTCCATAATAAAGTGCTTTGTCATAATAGCTATTCTATTTTTCTCTCTGAAGTTCTTTCCCACTTGGAAGAATAATAGGTATTGAATAAAATTCTATAGAATCAGATTCTGTAAGGCTAAAGCAGGTGTTTAACTGGAAAAGAATAATGTTTAAAAAGGATTAGAATTGAAACAGGAAGTATTCTGTGCCAAAAAATTTGTGCTTAAAGTTGCTCATGATCTCGAAGGTGATGTTTCAGACAAAGGTTTACTTTCATTGGGGTGGAATGATTTCTGTATCTTATTATCCTTTCAAATACCTACACAGAAATGTTAGAAAGCTCAGCCAAATAGCTGGACACACCCCTTATTCTGGCAATTTTGTGAAAGTGACACCTGGACAAACATCTGGGCAGCCTAATCTGTCAGTGGTGGTGAAAGTCAACCAGAAAGGTCAAAAATGCTGTATACAGTTGTAATACTTTCATTTAATACTATGTTTAGCTTAAAGTTGTGGGGAAGAGTGGTTCAAAGAAATGCAGTGAAAGCGGATGGGAATTTGTTAAGGCAGGAAAATTAAGATGATCCATGGAGAAGGTCCTGTTTTAGCAGGGTGATGGCCTTAAGCCCTCACTCTCTTTCCTTGACTGAGGTTCCTCCAGAGATGGAGAGAAACTGAGAAACACAGAACAGGGCTAAATTATCTTAGCTTCCCTGCAACCATCCTGTAGGCCTCAACGCTCTCTAAAAGCTTCACCATGATTTATCCTGCTATACTAGGATGTTCCTTTTTCAGCTGAAGTGCCATTTGGCTGACCCATGATGCCACATTTTACAAAGGGATGTCTGTGAAGCAGTCATGTGATTTACCTCCACTCTATGTACTTTTGTCAAGGCTCTTGTTCTCTTCTAATTAGCAGAATGTCTTTTCACATTGTAGGTAATGGAATGACATGAGTGTTTTTGCACCATAAATAAATCTGAATTCCTTTATAAGAAATTTTATACTATTTCATCTTTGGCAAACTAGGTGACATTTGATGAAAAAAACACAGCCCAAGCCTGAAATCTGACCATATTTTGCATTTCTGATCAAACTTGATCTTAAATGAAAAACAAAGAGGAACTGCAGTTTAAAGTGATCATCTTTGCAGTATAGTATAGTAAAGCAGGCAAGAAATACTACTGAAAACTGAACTCCTAGGACCCTTTTTACTCTGATCTCTTCTTTTGACCTCAGAGATGGGGTCAGCAACTTGACCACCATGTCATCATAGCTGGGCACAAGGTACTGTCAGAGCTACTTCTTTTGAATTCACTCCTGCTTGTTTCCCACACACAGAGCAGGTACTTTCCCTTCCTTGTGTTGCACAGCACCATACCCTGCAAGTGGTCAGTCAGGTTCCAGCAAAACTCTGCATGAGTAAGGCAGTAGTGCTCTCGCTTTTAATTAGCAGAGAAGTACTACTATGGAATTGCTCATGGAAGAGGAAGTTTCCGTAACCAAGATGCTTGTTTTGAAACAAGCCCTGTGACAGCTTACTGGCAAGAAGCAAAACCAGTTCATTTTTGAGCAAATGTACTGTTATGAACGTGCCACGTGTCCCAAGAGCTTGGCTTCTGCTTCCCAACATCCCCAATGGTATGTAATGCTTTCCCTTTGTAGGGTGACAACCATGTTTCAAATACTTCCATTCCAGCTGTTAAATTGATGAAGATTATGCCTGTTTCACAGCTGCCCAGCAAATGGACATTGCCCTTCTAAATGGAAGTCTAACTGGCGCTCAGTTTCATTTGCATGCTTTTTCAGTTTTCAACAGGTGGCACTAAAGAGCCAATAAATGCTTCTATTCCCAGTTTCCAGCGTGCAAACTCCTGGGCAGGCACTTCTGTGTGTGTTTATCTATTTAAATATGGTCTTGTAATTCCAACATAATTAGTCATCTAATTGAATTGCATGACCACATCCATCCAAGACATTTGCATGTACAATTAATTAGGATTTATCTAAAAGCACTCTTTTTGTTCTCTGTTTCCTACAAGTTAAATTACTTATGGATGGATTAGATGCTGATTTAGTTTTGAAAGTGTTACAATATATACACTCGGCGAAAAATAAGTCTGCAGAATTGGTAAGCAACACACAGGCAAAGAAATTTTTTTTCTTTTCCTTTCTACTTTTATAATGCTTCTACAGGCCAATGCTCTAGAGCATGGCCATTGAGGGCCAGAATTGCTGTAGTCCTAGAGAAGTCTGTAATGTCTTCTTGAGACTCCTTCATTTTAGTAGAAGCAGGACTTACAAAAGCAGAATGGCTTTGAACATACTACTAGGTTTCAGCCCTCCTCTAGCACAATTTTTACTTAAACTTACATGTTGCTGATGGTTGGAATGCATTTGTCAACTTGCATTCTTGAAAAATAATGGGCAGGGAAACAAACTGTTGAAGACATCCTTGGGAAACTGCTTTGTTTACATCCATACCAGTTGCAGGAGCAAATGGAGACCCACCTTGAGATGTGTTGGGTTACACTAAATGGGAACAGAAATACTATGAATGGCCAGAAATAGAAAATAAGCTTTGAAGGTGTGTCCAAAATGATGATGATCCCAATCACCTCAGAAACATGAAAGGCAATATGGCTTTGGTTTCTTAATTGTTTGGCAAAGCTCTTTTTCTTCACAGTGTATGTGCTTGCTTCATTATTGGCTGCTACTGGACAGTGAAGCTCTTCTTTCACTCATTTTGTCACCCAGTTTCAACCAGGGCAGGATGTACCCAGTCACTGCCAGAAAAATAACCACAATTTAAAAAAGCTTTGAAAGCCCAGCTGAGATATCTCCAAAGAGTTACAAAAACAACTGTGCAAAACCAAACAAACAAACCCAGATTTTTTTGTTGTTTGTTTTTTGCAGGAGGGTGTGTTAAAACTGAAATATATTTTGTTGCAGTCCTAGAGCTTTGAGGACAGTTTGGTCCTGAAAACTGTGTGGAGAACAAGGAAAAGAATACCAAAATAATCTCTGTTTAGAAATAATTTCACAAGTAGACTGAAACACACTAAAATGGCAACACTGCTGTGTAAAAGGGAGGAGCAGGCCAACATTCCCCATTTCTGTGTAGTCTTTGAAGTGACCTTTGCTTTGAAAATTCTTTCTTTTAAACAAATTATCTCCTGCACCTCCTCTATGAGCTCTTTTAGTGCACAGATTCTCAGAGGCCTTTTGTTCTGCAAATGGCCTGTGGTGGGGAAGTAGTAGACTGATTTAAAAATGTTCCTCCTTGAGATCTCTCTCCTCTCTTTTTTTCCACCCCCAAAATGCTTTTTCTTCTTCTTTTTTTTTTTCCTTTTAATTTTGATATGTGTGCAGTGGATGCATTTTTATCAATATTTATTATTTTGGAAAAGCTCATCCTAAACATTCCAGAGTAAACGGTGAGTCCCCGAGGGGTATGCTGGCTGCTGATCTTGTCTTCAGCAAGTATTTCTGATCTGGGTGTTTCTCTCACTGTTACTCTTTTTAGCATCCTATTAGAGTTAGGCCAGATGGATTTTCTGCTGGCAGAAGTACCCACTATCTGACTGAAATGGATTTTTTTTTTCATCTCAGAAAGTTAGTAGGAGGTTTCTTCCTATAGTTTATAAGGTAAACTATAAGCTATCAGTAAGTATTGTCCATCTCAATCTTCCAATGCATGACCCATTGCAAACTGCAACGTGCTTAGCTTCAGCCTTATCCTTACTTTTATGTTTATGTGCTTTTTTGAAGAGAGTGCAAGCAGGCTTAATTCTTTGCTGAACTGCAGATGAAAGCACTGCAGTCAGACATACACACATGTGAGCAGGGTGAGAGTGTGTCTGTATTTAAGCTGTGACAACTGATGGACAGTGTTATGTCTGACAGATATGCATTTGAAGGAAGATTAGAGCTGGAGCAGAATTAGAAGAAATAATTGAGATGCTGGAACAAAACGAAAAGAAAAGGACTAGGAGGAAATTAATCTTCCTTAATGTTTAGGTCATTTAAAATTCAACAAGTGAGAGTTTTGTAATGTAGTGTAAGGCACAATTTTCAAGCGGCCCAGGGGGCACTGGAGCAGTCTCCGAACAACCTGCTTTCTGTCTATTTTGTAAAACCATATGATCAATGCACTGTCCTCCCATATTCTGAAATGCTGCTGTTTCCCATTTTATTTTATAAAATAAAGCCATCCTTGGCAGATACAGGCAATTTTTTTTCTTTTTTTCAAATACACTGTTGTATATAAAAGTTAGGAGCTTGATGAGCTCAGTGGAAATGCTTGTTTGTGACTTTAGAGTGCACTCTGCCAATAGCCCCTTCACCTCTGACGGTGACAGACGCAGCAGTGCTGATGACACATGACATACTGTATGTGGCTTTAGACACTCCATGAAAACATGAAAGGTCCAGAATCACATCCATATTTCAACAACCTGCCAAAGCTTCCGCTGAAACAGTGAACTATAATTCAAGCATCTAATAACTGTTTGCAAGGCTCTAACAAGTACAAAATCAGGAAACTCTACCTAGCAAAATGTTTAGAAAGACAGAAAATTTATAACATTGATCTTAATTTTTGGAACTAATTGACTCTTACTTTGTAACCTAGTAAAGAGATTGAAGTTCTGAAAGTTAAGGGTGTAACGTTTACATTTGTCTGAAAAAATGAAGAGGTTTTACTTTGACAACAATTTGTTATCTGCAGTTTAAAAGGCAAGTGAGGGAATAATTTCCCAGGTGCTGACTGGCAAGAGGTCAGATTGCTGGAAACAGAAGGATACTGAAAACCAGATGAGAAAAAGGGGAAGTCAGTAGTGTCTTTACTAAAATCTAATTAGGAAATAGCATCTTTTCCTCTGCTCTGGAAAGAGCAGAAACTATCAGTGAAATATCAGCAAACAGTTTGGCATCTTCAAAGATATTAATTAAGTAAAATTTGAAAGTGCTTTGAAGATGACAAATGGTAGGGAGTGCTAAGTATCACTATTAGCAGGACGAATGTGTCAACTGATGTTGTCTGTCTGCATAGTATTGGGTGAACACTTGGGTAATTAAGGTCAAATGAATAGCCTCGCCTGGTCAATTTATTGGATAAAGTGGATCTCATTGCTAGCTGAAGCAAGATGTGGTATCTGTGGGACTAACAGACCTGGAAAGTGAACACCAAACATGTTTCATTGCTTCATAAGCTATCCAACACACTAAATCAGCCTGCAGTTCTTTCACACAGCAAACCAGGCTGTAATGTCACTAGTAGCAATAGCTCTTTCTTATTTTCTGGACCTGTCTTATGCTCTTTTGATACTAGGACAGCGAGCAGTTTTTCACAGAATTTAGCAGTTTCTAAACTTGTGATTATTATCATACATGCCTTCATTAAAAGCTTGCATGCCATCTTGAACTAAGACAACAAACACCTCATTCTCCAGATCTAGTTTTTCCAGCTTACCAATATTTTAATACTAAAACATTTATGGAATTAAATTGGCAAAGGTTGGGGTAGTGAAGGATTGCTATTGCTGACCAAGAGGTGCTATTCAAACCTCTATCTACAGTCTCAAGTGCACTTCAGCCTTGTGTTATCACTCTGGAAGCTCTTGCAGTGAGCTAACTCCAATTTTCTACAACCCTCAGGATAATGAAATGAGGTATACCGTAAGCTTTTACTGTACTTTTGCTGTACCAAATGGAATTTGTAGAAGTAGCAGTTAATTTGTTAACTTTCAATGTTTATTTTAACTTACATTAATGAAATTCCAAGAGAACACAGTCCAATACTACACTTGTACTAGAGCCTTTAGTCATAGCTAGGAGAGAGCCAGTAACAGTGCATGGGAGGTTGCTGACCCTGCTTGATACTACTCAGCTAAGACTTTAATCTGCTGACAAATCATTGCAGGTACTGCTATCCAGCTGCAGTTACTTGCTTCCAATGGTATGTAGCACAGGACAGTGTGGACAACCTAAGCACAATGTGGTGTGTCCAGTGTAATCACCTGCTTGGCTTATGAGCAGTTGTTTTGTCTTTGGGCTGCAGACTAGGACCTCTCTTTCATAACAGAGCAGGTATTCCTGATCATCTCTTTCACTTACACATTTATTCTGTTTTATTTAAAAAATGTCAAAAATCTTCCCGACACATTTCATGTAGGAGAGCACCAGATGAGCAGCACTGAAGTAGATTCAGGCAGAATGGTGTCACTTTCTGGCAATGAACAAAAAGTTGAACCAAGCCAGGTCTCAGATCTTATTTGTTTTTGAGGGTTTTTTTTAACCTAGGTGCGCTGTCATCCAATTAATACTGTAAAGATTAGAAGTTCATTCCTATGTTCTGTAAAAATGCAGAAGTGTTGGATGCCATGGGGCTCAAGGGACATAGGAATGGGGCAGACCTGGCTATGTTAGTTATGACAGTTCTGCACACAAATAGCATGATAAGAACATCTCCAGTGGCCAATAATGCAAACTAAACTGCCTTGAAATGTAACTAGGAGAACAGCCCACCATTTAGCATATGTTACTGATCAAATCAAATCTAAAGCAATTCTTCAGAGCAAAGCAAACACAGAGCACAAGACCGTAAAGCTGCAAGTCCTTTCACAGAGTTATAGGCCAAGACTTACAGAGAAAACTTGTGCATCCTGGAAGAGGCAGCAAGAGAGACTACCATGAGATCTGCCACCATGTTTCGTGTCTCTTTGTTTTGCACCTGAGACAGATGTATGTCAGGATAGCTTTCTGTAACAACATACGAGCAGACTTCAGATGCATACATTCAAAAAAAACATCACTGAGCACCGAAAGTTTTGGCTTTCAGTCAGCACATGTATTTTGGATCTCAGGTGCTTATGTGAGGCATCTGCCTTCACAGAAGCAGCTACCTCCACCCTGACTGTCTATGGGAACAGTTCTGTTAGGCATGTTCTGAGCACATAAATGCTCTTGGGTGCACAATGAAGGATGCTCCGTAGCTCTTCAATGGGTAAACCTGCTTAGATCTTATGGTATACCTATTTCTTTATATCCTGAAGGTGGTAGCATGTACAGACAAAGGATTTAAGGTGTAAACTTTGAGTCCTGCTCAAAATGACTGTAAGTATCTTGATGACTTTACGTTTTTAAAGCTATGAGTGTTGGGCTTCTCTCCATCCTAGCTAAAACAATCAGTATCTAGGGTGAAGATGAGAAGCCTACAGAGAATAAATAAGAATAAATAAACCAAATGACAGACAGAGCTACCCACTATTAATATCTCCTCCTGCCTGTCTCCCAATCTCACAGGGAGCTGTACCCAGCTACCCAAAGGAACAGTAGCTCATTTATAGCATTTGTCATACCCCAAGGATGAGTCAATGACTAAACTAATCTGGCACAGTGCACTTTCTGCAATGCCAAGTTTGATCAGACTATTTCAGTGGTTCAGCAGTATGGAAAAGAGGCACTAAAGACTAAAAGTGATGTTGACTCAGCCATTTGGTTCCTGCCAGTGAACATTAGTGATTTTTGAACTGCTTAGATTCCACTTCTAATGAAAATCCATTTAGACAAAGTGATTTACATGCATTGCTCATTTCCATCTGAGGTTTGAAGCCTTTGCCGCATTGCTACGAAGAGATGCAGTTCAGAATTCAGTCATTTCTCTTTGCTCTCATACCATACAGAAATGATTTTGTCTTACATAATTGCTTGGTATCAATACTCAGTAGATATATTATGACACATGACAGAAGATAATGGGATTTCCCAAGGAGATGGGAGAAACAGAATATTCTAGTAGGAAGGAAGAAGGTTTTTGCATTGGATTGATTAAAAATTTTAGCTGGTGCATCAAGAACATTTCATCTCAGCAGCTATATCAGAAATTGCCTAGTCATAGCTCTAAGACATTAAGGAAGAATGTACTGAAGCCAGTGGTAAAACACACATTGGTTTGTATGAGGTGAGAATGTCATCTTGCAAAAGCAGTAACAGCCAAACAATCACTTCAGCACTTAACATGCAAATTTCACAGGCCACAGCCAAAGAAAACTTCAGGCTTCTAGGCTTGAATTTGGGCTGCAGGTATTCAGGACATCTTCCTAGCACCTAAAGGTTCACCAGAGGCAGGGGGATTGGTGGTTTTTTTTATGAAAAAGTGAATCAAAATCTCCCTGAGATGAAGTCCTAGTTGGGTTTGGGCAGTGGGGAGCTCAGCCTCGTCCAGCCTCCTTCAGTCTGAGGGGATCAAATCCATCCCATCCCAAAGGGCTTCACACATTCCAGATGGTCTTACTGGGGCAGTTTTTTGACCATTTACCAGTGAGAGGAGTACAAAATTCAAACATGTGTGTGGTGAAGGTGGAGAGGAAAAAGCTGGACATGGCAAGACTGGAACTAGGTAGAAAGACATCTCAGTTTTGATTCCTGGCCACAGAGCTTTTCCTGTATGTTGTATTAGGTGTTAGATAAACTATGGAGTTGCTCTTATTTTGAGGATAAGAGATTAAGAACTGGAAAAGTTACAGAAACTTATTTGACAGCCTACCTTAAGGCAATATCAAGCTAACATTACCCTCAGACTCAGTATTTCTCACTCACTGCTCTTAAGTAGTCTAACATTACTGGTGTTCTTCTTGTTGTATGTTCAAAAAGATCTTGCTAAACTATTTATTTTAGACCAAAAAACCTTATGATAGAGTGGTCAGCTGATAGCTAGGCTGAGGGACACTTTGGAGATGCATTGCCTTTTCTTTCCAGCCTTCTTGTTATGGTCTCTTACAGAGCAGGCACTCAGCTACTATGGGGATGGGTAACAGTGTAAAGCTCTAAGCTAGAGAGATAGATGCTGGAAGAGCAACTTTCACTGCCTCTTACTTGCCTTTTCTTTAAGTAATTAGAGCCCTATATTTATCCTGGCACAACTCACAGAGCCTACATTTACAAAATGAAATTATCTATGAGGCTGTTCACTTTCAGCAAGCCATTTAAAACTGCAGCTCTGAGATCACTAAGTGTCTGATTTTGGATGGTGCTAAGCAGACCTAGGTGAGATATTGGGGTTTTTACTTTGGAGGGTTAAGGGGTTTGATAAAAGATATATTTGCCCAAACATATATCTTTTGTTCACTTGAGAGTATTTGAAAGTTGAAAATAAATTCCTTTGGATTCTGAAGTAGATAAGTGAGTAAAAATAGTCTTAGTTCTACTCAGAATGTAAAGCACAACCTTGTTGTGCAAGGTCAGTAGTCAGAATTCACCTATTTGCCCAGAACTGTTTTTGATGAGAGCATCCCCAAAAGTTTTCTGCCTTACTTCCAGGCTATAGGGGAATTTTGGGTAAGAAGGAGCAGCTCAAGCAGCCCTTTCTCTCTGCTGCTCATGCACAAGGTGTCCACTGGCTGAAGATTAAGGACATCTCCCAAAACAAGCAAGAGTTCTTATGGTCTTTGTCTATAGTGCCTTACTGAGAATGGAACAGTAAAGGAGAGACTGAGGCCCACTGCACTTCATCTAGACATTTTTTGGATAGGAGTGCTTCCCAAATGAGGCCACAGCCACCCAACTACTCCACTGAAAATGGTCTCTGAATATTGCTATTTATTTTCCCTGTCCTATATTGCATCAGTCATTTTGGATGTAATTCATGACGTAAGAGCAAAAGTAAGCAATGGAAGGAAGACAGAGAAGGGAAAATAAAGAATACTTCTAGACAATGAGTTATCAAAACAGAGGCAAAAATAAATGATCCATAGGCCTCAGTTCTTTGTAATCTTTTATATCCATTTTACAAACCTCAGAACTTTGGTCCAAAGAGACACAGTTCCCAAATGTTAAATTTGAATTACAGCAGGAGCATCAGGTCAGTAATGATCCAGTGCTACATTCTTAAAGACGACAGATAGACTGCAAAGGCTGTGGTCTTCATGTGCAAATTAAAGTAGAAAGCTAAAGCAGATGATTTTTTCTGGGGAAAATTCAGCTTGCATATCTGGATGCCTGAATATGAGTTTATCTGTGTTTGTTCACAAGTGAGTTGTCTAAACTTCCACTGTAGTCAGTGAAGATCTAATGTTAAGAAGTAGTCAAAGCAGCCTAAAGAGCTATTCAGCTCACCTTGTATTAGGTACCTTCCTGGTCTCTGATGAAGATTTAGTGCCACAGCGGTGGAAACTGGTTAGTTATATTTATTCTCAAACAAAATGTTTCATTTAGGTGCCTGACAAAGTTTAATTTTACAGAACACTGAAGTACACAAGGAATATTTCAACTTCTAGTCTCAGTTAAAGGTATAAAAGCACCTCTGAAATATCAGAATTGCTTCCAGAGCAGTAACACCAAAATGTCTGGCTGCTTTGCTTCTGGAGTCATAAGTGAGCTGCATTTGTTCGTGGTAAACTTGTTAGTAGAAGTGAGGGATACACAGAGTCAACTTTAAAATATCTTCTGTTGTTTTGCTGAGGGGAAAAGTAGGGGATTTAGGAGGTACCTGATAGATTTGTGGCTGAGGAAATACGTGTTAAGGTTGGCTGTGTCCCTGTTAACCCACTTTGAATGTCAGCCTAGGCTACATTAATTGGTGGAGTCTATTGTGCAAGCATCTGGCCACTAACTGGGAGAAAACACATTAAAGAAAAAGATGAGCTAAGCTCCTGTGTGAAGTTCCTAATGGGAATAAAAGTGTACAGACTATATTTCTTCTCATATAATTACCAATCATTTGAACTCTCAAGTGCCTAGTTCCTCCTTTGACTGCTTCAGTCTAAATTTAGCTTTTAAAAACCCCAAAATAACAAGACCCAAAAAATCCTTCTTTAATTTGTCCAAAATGTTTGGTCTTGATTTTAATTGCTTTTAAATCCTGTCAATTAAGGTTTATAATGGAGAAAACCTGTTAACAGTGAAACGAATCCCTTTGCGTTCCCAAAGTGTGCAGTAAGTCTTCTCACCCAATTGTAATAAAATTTGCTCTGGCATAGTTTTTGGGATCAATACAGCAGACCACTGTCAATCAAAGAATTTTCTACTTACTTAAAAGTTAACAGACTTTTAGTGTCTTTGTGTTGGACTCAGGACAGTCTGAGTTACCACAGAAGATTAAATCTTTAATTTTACATTACTTCAGCCATCTCTATAGAACAAAGTGGGCTTTACCTGCTGAATATGAGGCTTATGTGAGCTGAAGTGCTCTTGAGACATTAAGAGGCAGTCTTGAACAGTCTCTGAGATTTAAGCTGAGGGGAATTCTAAAGGGATTACTGCAGCATTTTACATAAAACGAGAAATAAAAACAGACTTGAGCAATGCATGATCATAAACGCATTCCTGCTGTGATCAAGAGTCCTGTTCCCATTGCTGCCCTAAGACTAAAGCAGGAAGAGCTGTCAAAGGGCAACCATACTTGTAAGGATTTGTACAAGTCCAATCTATAATGAAATTAAGGGGCTGAGTAGTTTTGAAAGATTTGTTTAAAAAAGGAGATATTTTTCATAGTCTCTCCAGTCCAGAGGTGAGAACTACAGGCATTCTTGGAACACTGCTTTGAAGAGAAGGCATGCTACTTTCTAAGAACAGACCCAGCTAACAACTCATGCACAAATAAGCAATTTGAGCAAAAAATCATGAAGATTTTTGACTATTTGTTACCCTTTTCTGAAGAAAAAAGAGGCAAATAAACTATGAAGAAATCTCTCTGAAATAAAATGAATACTAAGTGACTTTGTGTATCCTTGCAGATGAGAAAATAAGGAATGTGAATATGTTCTTGCCAGCTGTGATTTACCTTTACACTAGAGCTCCCTTTATTGCAAGAATGGTATGAAAAGACCTCTGTACTGAGAGAGAAATCTGTGTACATTTTGACCATTTGGTTATGCCAGCACAATGGGTAAAACTTCCCTGCTACCTATTAGAAACTGCAGTATAAAACACAAAATAGCTTAAATCTCTGGAGAAGAGAAAAAATCTACGAAATTCAGCTTACAAAACTAGTCTAAATGGAAGTAAAATTTGTCCCTCGCTAGACATTTTGATTACTAAATCTCGGCAAATATTTACTTGCAGAAATAATATAGAGAAATTTTCAACTCTAGTTGTATATCTTAATGGTAAAAATCTCTCTTCTGTTCAATTAGAAAAAGCATGAAAGGAAACAAATATGAAAAGATATATGAAAGATAACAGAAAAGAAGTATTTGATAATTGACATACAATAAAACACCGTATATGAATAGAGATCACATTGTGAACCATACTCATTATTATCATAAATTTTTATGATAAGTCTTGTTCTTTATTATGGCCTCATCATATAAAATACAGATCAGATTCAATTAGAGTTATTCTGAAAACAGATGGTCATGTTTCAATGTAGTTTCTCAACTAGGCAGGATACTACACGGATAAATATTAAACTTAAAATAGTAGTTATGTATATATGATTATCCCAAACTGTCCCTAAAATAGCACTGAAAGCAAGTTGAGAAAGGTCTTTGCTTGAGGTGGAAAGTGGTAAAGTTTGTGGTGCTCTTAACACACAAAGATGTTTGTCCCATGCTGATGGAAACCTCTGTGCCTTTCACAGATGAGTGTGGCCCACACCTTGTGGAACTCCATTGCACTCAAGGACTCCATTCAGTGTTTGTGGTCTTTATGAGGTCTCTGCTCTCAAGTGGAAGGACAGAGGGATGTCAGTGGCACAGGGATGTGTTGCATTTTGTAGCAGGGCCACACTGACAGTAGCTGAAGGGAAGCAGCATGGCTCCAGCTCATGGCCCCACTGCAGGGTGAGAGCCCCAGCAAGCACCATCACCTCCCAGTGACACACTGAGCACTTGCCCTGTGACATCTCATTACATCTTCTGTGACATAAGTTTTGTTCCACTTCACGACCAGTCAAAGCAATCAGCAAAAAAACCAAAAGATGAATTAGATAAGCTGATTCAACCTTATTTCCTCTGTCATGAGCTCTGTCCCTGAGCATTACAATGCTTGGCACTGATCAGACCACAACAGTGACTTCTTTGCAGCCCCAGACTGTAACATTTGAATCCCAAATTAGAAGTGTGCTTAAACTAAGACTGAAAGTTAAACATGGCAGAATGTTTAACTCTGCTGTGACTGAACTCTCCCAAAGTACTGACCTCAGAATGATGTTACTGCAGACAGATAAGGCTTATTTGTAGCATTCTCATAGATTTTCACCAGTTCCTTCTCTTTTCTTTCCTATTTTCCTAACTCCTCTGACTTTTCCAGGATTCCTAGTGATTTTAGTCAGATGAGGGCAATGAAAATTCTGAATGGCTGTTCAGGAATGATATTGAATCATTACCTTACCTTTGATCAATGGCTACCAAATGTTTTTTCCTATTTCTCAATCACACCACCTTTCAGAAAGTACAAGCATTTGCCCCTGAGGAAATATAAACATACAAACATTTGACACCTGTAAATACTTCGAAGGAACTAGGATATTCCACAGTAGTGAGGAAAACATACCTGAATGCTCCTGAGAGCAGTAAGCACCTAATAAATTTAGCTGGTGATTCTGCCATTCTGCTGCAAAGTCATCCCATTGTGAGCTGAAGATTAGATAGCCCAGTCTGGGTTGTGTTTATTTTGTAATTTTGAAAAAGATATCTCAGTTGATTAAAATATTTTTTATAGATTAAAGACATTTTTGTCATTTTTAATGACTTACTACTAGTACTTTATAAAAAGTATTTGAGATTATGTTGACATATGCTTTAAAACAAGAAAAGCTTAAAGTGGTATTTAATGGATAACTTATTACAAAGAAGGAATTCTCTAGACCTGCTTTACCTTTAATTCACATTGTGTGGATGGAGCAATTTTTCTCATGATAAAGCACTATGTGTGCAGCTAGGAAGAGGTGATTCGTGTGGCCAGGGAGCAAATCAAAGTCACATTACTGCAAACAGGGGAGGGCTCCAGTGCTGTTGTACATTCAAGAGAGCTAAGAAATGCTGAACTGCATTGTGAACATCACATTCCATAGAAATCATCACAAGTCCCTAAGGAGTCTTCACTGGTGTCCTCATCACTTAGGGATCAAAACTGGAATTGTGGTCTCATCAGAGAAGTTCCCCTTCCTGTTTCTAAGTGTGTATAGTCTAAATGGGCAGAAGAGACAAGCTCTCAGTGGGTCTCTTATCAGAGTTGTTTCTCTGGGCACAAACAACAAAAATGAGTTTGGAAATAAAGTCTGTGATTCGTGTCTTTCTCAAAATGAGTTAGTTTCTCACTTGCTTGTCATGTGGCCCCACCATGCTTGTGTACCTGGTTACATGGTGCAGTTGGCACAGTAGGGCTCTGTTTTGGGAAGTGGTAATTGTGAGTTCTAACACCTCAGTCTAAGAGGTATCCACAGAAAATCTCCAAAACTCCTAGGCAAGAACATTAATTTTGCTATGGAAATTCTCAAGGAGTGATTGTATTTTCACCTTTTTTTGAGGTAAAGGCTACAGGTGTTTGTGATTCTTCATTTTCTATTTATTTTAGTACAAATATGATCTATATTAATGACTGGAGTGTCATCATGATGTGGACATTCAACAATCTGTTCTGTAACTCCATGGACATCTATTACATTCCTGTATTGTCACTGTCTTTAATAAAGAGCACTAGATTGCTCTCTTGCAACACAGCAAAGCCAAATGCAGTTAATCAACATCAATGGAGAAGTTGGCAGTGGTGCTAGTTACATTTCTTTGGGCTGGGCAAAATCAGTTTTGTGCACATTGGGCATTGTTTAGATGCTGTACTGCATCTTCAGAGCTTTGAAAAATAACTAGCTTCTTAAATTTCTAAAGTGAATGATTTCCTGAACTACAGCTTTAAACACCAAGAACACAAATACCCAAATCAAGAACTTTTTCTAACATTTCTGTTCTGTGTCTGTCTCCAAAATAAAAATGTACAATTTGCCAGACTTAGTTTAGATGAAACCTAGCTGAGGGGAATCACAGCTGGTCTGCCATTTGGGATTTGAGCCTTGCAACCAAACGTTACACTGCAATGCAGCAATTGAAGTCAAAGCTTTACCAAAGGAACAATGCCCAAATAAACTTAAAAAACAAAACAAAACAACAAACCTCTCATCTTTTACTACACACTTAAACACCCTCAATTCTAAGATAAACAAAAAACGAGTGAAAGAGTTAATTTTTACTCCTATGCATATTTTCATTATTGTTTAGAGGTTACTCCAAAGTCATGCAGGCAAAAGAAATATGCCTGAAAAAAATTTGCTTGTGAGCTTTTACTGTCAATGAATACCCTGATCCTAATATCTCCAGATCCTAGTACCAGTCATAATTGAAACTGCAGGGTCTTTATCAGCTTTTCCTCTTGACATTTGTTCTCACATTTATCAGATAATTGCTCCATGAAGCTGGTGGTCTTAAGGCTTGATCTTGTCTCTTGGTTCATTTGAAATACCAGAAAGTGGCACACTGTGAAGAGAACAATGACTGCAATGGTAGCTGGCCAAAATCATGTTCAAAATGGTCGATCTACAATTGGTAGTTTTTTGTGTATTCTTTTGCCAAGCTTCTAAATTACTTTAAAGACCTTAGAGTGTAACTGAACCTCACCCTGCCCTTTTCTCAGGCCTAGTCACAGAATGTGTCAGAGGTCCAAGCAAATTGCAGTTCTTCTCTGCCGCAGTCTTGAGATAGCAGCAAAACAGGTGATCTGTAGCACATGATGATCCATAATTCTGTGAAAATACAGCCATGTGATAGAAAGCTTTACATGTTTCTGGGATTTTTCCTTATCTTCTTCTCATTGAGGATTTCCCCTTTCTGTTTCAGTACTCATAGCAGCACAACCCAGGTAGCCCAACCAGAAAGATCAGGAAGGCTTTTGGTGTCTGACAGCCTCCTGCGTGGGTTGTCATGATGAGATGTCTGATGTGCTTGTTGACAAAACTTTTCAATAGCTCTCACAGACTACATTGATCCTGTTCACCCAATGAGCCCTGTGTTCCTTTGAACAATCAGCACCAGATCCCATCGATTGGCATTATTTCATTAGTCACCACAAAGGCAGCTTCAGCAAGGTGCTTCAACCATCGCTAGATAATGGTTGGGAAGCATATATAATCATTTAAAAACTTATGGGACTTTAATCAGCATGCTGTTTAGGCAGGATTTTTATGTTGCCTGGTAGGAGAGCATGCATAATGGGGCCTCTTCAGAGGCTTTTTTCACAAGAGATTACTCAGCATATAGCAAGGGATATAGTCAGTATTAAGGTGTCTGAGCCAAAAGAACTGGGCAGGAATGGGCAAGCTCTACCAATTCATGCAGATAAACTCGGTAAGAATGGCTTTGTTTGTGGGCACCTTGCAGGCATTGCTCTTGTGTCACGACAGCTTTGCTTGCACGGGAGCACCAGCCCAGAGACCAGTCTGCTAAGAATTACCCAGTATAGAGATGAGCCCAACAGAGCCCTGGAGGGGTGCAGGATTTAACAGAATGTAAGAAAGGAGTTGCACTGTGTTAATAAAAGTCGGAGAGACTATGTCATGTTGCAAACAATACAGCTTACCTCTGTAAAAACAAAACAAAAATTTCCCCATCTGATGGATGAATTGAAGATGAGGCAATTGAAATTTTTAGGATTTAGCACTGGTTTAGCAAAACAGAATTTAGATTAATCTCCTCAAACTACCTGAAAAAAAGCCTCAAATGTCAGTTTAATCCATCTGCATAACCCATGGGTTAAACAGTCTTAAAAATAATAGATTTGAATATCAATCAATAATTACATTGTGTCTAAAACCCCACATAAACATCATCCCATAAGTTGTGCAGAAGACTGTGTCACAATGAGGCCAAGTGCTAAGGGATGAAGATCTTGTTTTACCTCTCCAAGGGCATATCTTAAACTGTAGCAGCCCCTCAGCCCTATTTTTGATGAGAGAAAAAAACCCTAGAAGACTTTCTGATACCTTAATAATATACTTATGTCACCATACAGTTACTTTTTAAAAGAGGTTTCAGATTCTGAGTCACAGGGAAGCTATTGACAATTTTACTTTTTCCCTTGAGGAGTTTATTTTTAACTTACTTAAAACACCTCAGTCTGTTCTCCTGCTCTTTGGTTACTCTGTTGTCTTCACACATCCACAGGAAGGTCTGAACCTGCCTGTTGGCTTCTCTCTGAAGAGTATCCTGAACAGAGCTTGCTGTCAACACAGATTTCAGGACAAAGAAGGGACATTCTCAAAAATGTAAAGTGGAGCACAGTGCCCAAATCTACAGAACTGCAGTGGGAACAAGGCACGTTACTGACCCCTGTGCTTTGAAAAATCATGCTCAAGAGTTATTTATCAGATTAAGGTTTTAACACAAATAGCACGATTCTTGCCACAATCTGCCCATTCACATCATCAGGAAGGAGGAAGAGCTTGAGTTTTGCACTTGGATTATCCTCAAGAAATGTTCATGGTTAAAAAAAGTACCTGCGGAGTCCATGTTTAAATCTCCATCTAGCACTATGCAAATATTTGCATGCTGTAACTTAACCCAACATAACTCAGGGTTCTTGTCAATGAACTGTTTGATTAATCAGTGACTTAATTTGTGCATCAGAGCACAAGAGAGAAAAACAACCCAAAACAGCTGTGGGATTGATTTTTTTTTTTCTCCAGACCAGCCCAGAGTATTGTATAAATAACTAAGTGCTATTGTGGTTAACTTCCTTAAAAGATAAAGAAGGAGGCCAAAAGCTTGCTGTTCCACAGTCCTCACTTGAACATGGGTAGGTCCAGGGCTGTGAGAATCCCAATATAAGCCTAGAAAGGCCCAGAGATGTTGAAAGTTGGGTCACTGATTTACATAAGTTAGATTAGGTTTGGTGATTTGGCCCAGAGTACCTACAAAATATGAGAGTTTTTAACAGTTTTGAAATGATCTCCAGCTTTTGAGCCCTCTGGCAGGGTAAGCTTGGTTGTACAAGTAGGATGACTATTCAGAACATACGGATCATCAGAATGTCTATATTGGTTCAAATTAAAGGCAAATGCAGTTGAGGGTGATGTTCTTGTGGCCAGTAGCAGATGGTCTAACTATAAGAAGGCATACATCGAGTAGTCAATGCCACAGTCTCTGCTGGGGACTCTGACTAACGCTTGCTGTCTCCCAGCATATTCAGTGGATGGCACACCCTGGATTGGCTGTGTCCCTGCATGTCCCATCCTGCCAGTGCCAGCCCCTATTTACCACACTATTTCAGAGCATTTTAGGTTGGACTATGACACCTCTACTTGCAAAGTAGTTTGGAAGAGTCTGAAGGGGAAAGTGCCCTCCTATTCCTTGGCAGCAAAGGCAGGAGACAGCTGCAAGTTGTGGATGCCCTGCAAGGCTGATACAGCTGAGGTAAGCAGGATTATGTGTTTCACACTTGGACTGACTTTACCTTCTGTGCCACACATGGATGCTTATCTACTCTCCATATTTGCCATTATACGCATTCAATGTGTCAGATAAAGTAACAGTGTTGTAGTTGTTAAAGCTGTGTTGGTGCAAGAACAAACTTGCCGTAGTGCTATGCATGATTCCCCCGTCACACTGGGAATCAAACAGTGGGACGTGTGTCACAGTCTGGGTCACGGGAATTGGAGTGTAAGTGATATACTTTTCCTGTTAGACTGAGTGAACTGAAAGGTCTTGGAATTTGTCAGGTGATAAGAAATTGAGAAATAGAGGCTGGGATTCTAGAGGTGAGTGATGTGAAGGAATAAGTATGTTCATGTGAATCACTAACGGAAGTGCAGGCTCCTGCATGACAAGGACAAATGCAACATTGCTTGGTAGTGGTGTGAGATGGGTACAAGCAAGGGGTGAAACATTCTTCCTACTCAGGAATGCACTCTGGAGTGCTCACCGCATTTTGGTAGGGCTTGCAGAAATAGGGTCTCTGGCAGTAGACGCTTTAGGATATACACCAAGAAGTAAGGAGCAGAGACTGTGGTCATCTCTTTGATGACCACACTTTGAACTCAAGCAACAAGAGAAGTCAAGCCCCTTCAGGGGAGAAATGGCACTTGAGCTCAGAGGTGGATTTCATTTTTTTATACCTTTCCTCTCTGCTGCCTCTTTTCTTTGCTTTCTTTTGCTTTGCCAGCAGTGTTTTCCACCAGAAGACTTGCAGTGTTTGGACAGTTTCACATTTGTGCTGACAAACCCCAGAGACCTGTGGTGCAGGGGAGCCATATATAAATGCTGTGCAGCAGGTTGACAGGCAGGGTTTTCAGTTGCTTAAAAAGCTCTTCAGAAATAAAATGTTGACCATCCTTTGCCAGACACTACGCGGTTTTAAAAGAGTAGCTACATGTAGAAACATCACTGCATTAAAATTGAGGTAGACCAGATGAAAAAACATGGAAAAATAAAAATTTCCTGGCAGATCTAAAATAAGATGCAAACTCTTGTTGCTGGAGATTCACTATGACCAATATCAAAGGCAATACCATCATGGAGGTCTGACACAATGCATTTGGGATAATGCAAGTTTTAATGCTTGGTAAGCACTTAAATGCCAGGCCACTCAGAGATGAGGCAAGAGACTCATCTCTGTATGAGTACTCCTGGAAGTCTTCTAGAAATGTCTAGGCTGCTGTTTTAATGGGCCATGAGTATCCAAATCCCTAAGGTAATGCTGAAAACTTCAGCCCTATATAATGTTGGGCATACCCTACGCAGAAAAGCAGCAAGTGTATTTGCCTGCAGTAGAATCAGAGATTCTTTGAGGGTCAGAAATCTTTGCTCTATAGTTGGAGCTTTCCACATCCTGTTAAGTTTGTCAAAGCTGTATGTTTAAATTTAAAATCTGGATTAAATGTGGGAGAGGACATTTCAATAAACTATATTTATCTTTTGACAAAGCAAGTCACAGGTTTGGAGATATAATCCATTAAATACCACAGCAAGAAAACAGAACAGTCAGCCCTTTGCATTCTGTTAAAAAAGATGGATAAATATGCAGGTAGCCAGGTTTGTACAAAAGCTCAGACAGTCACTGCTTCTCAGGTGTTGCCCTTGATGAGAGTGATGGGGTCCCAAAGGAAGAAGCAATGTTCCTAGACATACTGGAGGACTGTTTCCTTACAAGGTTTGTTTAGCAATCAACATGAACAGACGCTGTTTTCCCTGCATCCTAGGAAGTGAGCCAGGTATAATAAATAAGTAAGGAGTTGGTAAACATCCAGGGTCTCCTGTTCACAGTATCATCAGAATAACTCCTGGGGATATGTGCAGAAGTCAGCAGCACAGAAATATTGGCAATGTGGAAACAAAGAATGAGGTAAAGAAAGTTGACTGATATTGCCAGAAGAAACATCTTGTAAAAGTGGAAGACATGAAAGAGAAAGTTAGAAGTTATTTCATTTCAACAAACAAAAGTGATGTTACTTTTTTCATGCAACATAAGGAGCAAATTCTAAACAAATTTGTAAAGAAAAATATCAATTTCATGCATGCAAGTTTTGGCTTGTTTACAAGTATTAGGTAAATATGGCTACATACACATCCAAAAATCAAATACAGGCTTGGGGCAAATGTACAACTCTTTTTCTGTCTTGTATAATGACTAATGACAAGGTCAGCAGTTGAATTTGCACTCATCTGTATGTATCATAAAAGAACAGTGTATCCCTTTACCCCTGTTGTGAGAAAATAATTGCATTTTTCCCCAACTAAAGCAACTGCTGATATCCTCCTTGTCTTGATATACCTGATATGTTTTTCCAAATCCTTTGAAACTGTTGGGGTCCTTGCTGTGTCATGGCTATGGGATGATTCTGCAGTATGGAGAAAAGGAGTGCCCCTTCTTCATATTCAGGCTTATTCCATCCTATTTAATCTTCCTTTGCTCCTGACTAGAATGGATTAGGTAGCTGCATTCTTTTCTTCTTTTCCAGTCTCCTAGTGAACAGCCCCATCATGGTATTCTTTACCTGTTTCCCCTCTAAATTAATTTCTCATCATACACATGTCAAACACAAGTGTTGCTTGCTCCTACTCATCTTGTTTGTCTTTCTTTGAACTGCCTTGTTTCTGCTGTGAATCAGTTGTGAGACAAAGAGATTTATCTCATCTAATTTTAAATATGTAGAAGTTAAACCTAATCTAGTCTGATTAATCCTGGCCAATTCTCTGACTAGTCTATGGAGAAAAACAACACCTCAAGAGGGCAAATTTTTCATATCTGTTTCAGAGAGATTCAGCATCTTTCTTGGGCTCAGGTATATTGAATACTTAGCATTGCTGTAGATGTCTAAAAGCAAATGTTAGTTCTTTAAATGTTTGAAGACAAAGGTGGACTTATGGCTAGTTCCTGCTGAAGGAGAGCCACTATGGTCTCTTTATATGGTCAAAGGAGTTGTAGCTACCAGTGTCAGTGGAATTTTTGGTGCAACTCCTCCTCCTAAAGCAAAATAGACTAGATGAGCCATTCCCAGATTTCTAACATGGAGACATCTGTTTAGGATCACTCACAACTGATGAACCTGTTGACACTGGTGAGGAGCTCTGAAACAACAGTAATGGATCACCCTGAGAAATTATTACATGAGAGAACATTTACTGGCAGACCAGAGGCATCAGATTTCCAATGGAACACAGCAGAAAATGTGGACGGTTCACTGTACAAATTCAACTAGTCCAGTTTTCTTGTGTTACATTCTTGAAGCCATCCTCTATCCTTCCTTGCATTTTGCTTGCTGTGGTTTCCACCCTGCTGTCTACTAATACTTTGCATTGAAGAATTCAGTATGCCAAATAGATCCTTTTCTTGAGCAAATGCTATTAATTCAAAATCACACAGAAGTGATAATAGCTGCACACAGTAGCCTGCTAAATAGCTATGCATGGCCTGGGGCAGATTTGCAGTATATTTGGCACCCTTAGAGAAAAAAAACAAAACCCAGCACTTTTACCATCTTTAATTGGAGGTAAGCTATTCTTTGTAGAAGCATGTATTGTACAAGGAATGGGGAATACCATGAGTACCAGTAATACCTTGCATAACAGTAAAAAGTTAAAAGGGAATTTGTTTTTCAGGGCTCCCATAGCAATAGGCTCTGCATCACATGAGCAATCCCCTCAGCCATCTGAAAATAAACCGCGTTTAATTGACTGGATAAGCAGATCACATACGTTAAAGCTAGGAATGCCCCTTCAACTGTAACTTTGAACTGTAGCTTGCACACCCTTTGGCAAGGCATTTACACAGAAACGTGTACATCCCTTGGCTATAACAGTAATTTTGGCTGCAACAGTAACATGTACACCCTTTGGCAAAGCTCTTGCACAGAGGAGGAGTAAACGTTTCTGAAAAGTGGAGCACTTCCCAGGTAAGTCCTGGCTGTACAACACACTCACTGTATTATTGCAAGAGCATCTTTGAAAATAATCTTTCACCCCACTGCAGCAAAGGAGTACTTTACAGCATGCACACCATCTACAAAGGGAAAAGGGGAAGCTTAGACTTCTTCTGCGTTGCAAACCAAATTCTGTTTCCAGCTATGCCAGTGGTGACCTCTGACAAGTCCATTGAATTGATAGGAGTTACTGAGTGTTTCCATGTCATCAAGTAAGATCAGAAGTGAACCATTTGATCACATTTATCCACAGGGACAAAATTTCACTCCAAACAGGAGCATTTGCTTAACTGACCCACAGAAACTATTTGCTTGACTCTTCTTTCATACAAGCAAATTAATGTACTACCAGCAAGGCTTCCATGCAGCAAGTAAGCAAACACTGAAGCACGGCAGCTTCTGTGTATTCTGTTACAGGCATAAATAATATTAACTGCATACATTTTGGAAGAAAAGCCATTAAACTTGTGACAAGGCATGCTAAAATCTGTTGGAAATTTGTGTGTGTGTATGTACATGGGTGTCAACAATCTTTCATTAAAAATGTGTACGTTTTAGCAGAGCCAGCCAATGAAATGAGCCAAAGGGCAGACTCTAACTTGGCTCTGCAGTCATGAATGAAGATGAGCCAAGGAGGAGCAAAGGACATTGCAAACAATCTGGCACAGGTTCCTGGCAGTCAGTGATCACTTCAGGTATTTTTCTTTCAAGGTGTGTACGGGCACATCCAGTGACTCACCTGTATTTATATACAGAGAGCCAAGATGGACCCATACCTTGGCCCTGAGCTGTACGAAGTCCCATATTTATAGCCTGTCTTGTTCCAGTAAGTAGAAAACAAGCAGGAGAGCTGCTTGTTAAATTGCCATCTTGAAAAAGTGAAGATTTTTTTCAGCTCAAAAGTCTATAGCATTGGATCTGACTGATGCAGGATAACTCTGTTTCTTTGAGATGAGGAGAAAGTCACCATCCAACAGGACAGGAAACACCTTGTCCAGCTGTGGCTATGATATCCTTGATCCATAAAACCTGCAGTACCTTCTCTTTTCTCTCATATTGTCTTTTGTAGTCCTATTATGGGCTATCTGACCACCCGACCTGCAATCTTTGTGCAACAGACAGCAGATACCTCCTTGTACACAAGACTGTAAACAATGCACACAAAAACAAGGAGTCATCACCAGAAGCACATTAGACTCAGCTTGAAAACAGTGCCTGACTAATGGTGTTTGTGAAGAGCTTGAATGAGGATAATGAGATAGTTCTGCAACACATGTTTACAGGTGCTCCCTCCATAGCTTGAAAAGCAACTTGAGATAAAACACAAGGATGTCTGCTTGAAAAGGAAACAAATTGGCTTATTAACTTTGCTTTCCTGGCAGTGTTAGTAGTCTGAATATGTTTAAAAAAAAAACAACAGCAGGAATGAAAAAGAAGAAGAGAGTTGTTGTTTTTTATTTTACATCTAAAGACGGAGTAGTGAAAATTGTGATACATGGCTACATCTTCATAGGAAAGCTTTATGAATACTTGTATTTATTTTGACAGGATATTCCCTAAAGATAAAAAGGTTTTTGTTTATGGTGAAAATCCAATTATTAAAGTTATTAGTCTATTCTCCTTCAGTTTTTTCTGTCCTTTTGGCCATAAAACTTAGACTCTGAGGAATTCTAACGGAAAAAGTCAAAATTTTGAAACTTCCCACTTTAGTGGAAAGTTGTTTGATGTTAGATAAGTGTCATGCAGATTCCCCCCACTAGTGGAGATATCCATCACATAGCCCTCAGCCCTGTCTGTATACCTGTGGAATGAAACAGACAGTTTCAAATGTTTGTTTCTTTCTACAAAGCTGAGATAAACCACACTGCAGGAACAGATTTCTAACAGTGTAGCTGATTAGCTCATTGTTATATTCCTACAGTGTAAATATCTGTGTTTGGATAGAAGACTTCCACTTCTGATCCATTCTGACAAAATGATTCCACATGAAAAATTTAGTTGCAGTTTTGATACAGGATTTTAATAAGTCTTAAAAAAAATTCTCCTTGCAAAAGGAGAATGCATCTTTGAACAGCCACATATTGAGCCTACTCTGAATAAAACATTTAACTTTACAACTGACTAAGAAGTTTTCCTCCATCTCAGCATCGGACTGAATCTGGTTTTCATCAGCTTTGCTGGGAATTAACCCCATCACAAATTCTTGATTAAAATATTAATGGCACAGTATCTTTAAAATACATGGGGTTTTCCTAATTCTTTCACATAGTCTGACAATAAAACAAAAAGCTTAGAAAATAGCATCTGTGTGGTTGAGAGAAGACAGATTTGAGAAGGTCTCTGCCACATCTTACTTGAACTTTACAGAGATGTTTGTTTTATTTAATTAAATAAAATTGCTTATTGAAAACAACAATAAACCAGAGAATCATAGACTCATAGAATGGTTTGGGTTGGAAGGAACCTCAAAGATCATCTAATTACAACCTCCCTGTCATGGGCAGAGATACCTTCCACTAGAGCAGGTTGCTCAAAGCCCTGTCCAACATGGCCTTGAACACTGCCAGGGAGAGGACATCTATGACTTCTCTGGGCAACATGTTCCAGGGTCTCACCACCCTCACAGTAAAGAATGTCCTACACACAACATATCTGCTTTTGGGAGGCACTGTTTGAAAAATTCAAACTCACAGAGAATGTCAAGACAAAGTTCCTTTTGCCTTTTTACAACTCTCCTAAGAATATTCCTGTATGTATTGAAGGAAGTGATTTTTATTACCCTCAGTGATGATGGGTCAGTATTTTCTCCTAAACTTTACAGTTTTACATCCAAAATCAGTAACGCATAAGAATCTGACATTTAGCTTAAAATCTAATCTGAGGCTGATTTAATGTTTTATTTCAAAAATAACTTTATTTGACTATGATGACTTAGAGCTTGATCTCATTTCTTTTGCCAGGTTGATGACAGTAGCATGATTACATATTGGATTGTTGAATACTGCAATGTCTAAATCCTATCTTTAGTCAGGGCTTCAATCCTCACCTGTGGAAGAACAGAATGGGCAACTATGTAGACAAAAGTTCAGACAGATTTTCAAAGAGAAGCAATATAATTTCTTTCTATAAATTAAATTACTCTAGAAATAGTATAACACTTACTGGGCCCATTAAGAGATCAGATGTATTTGCTTCTCATTCTTGAAATGTGTGTTATGCCTAAAAAACCACCCTGAGAATCCACAAATACTGAAAGAGAGAAATCACTCTTGAACTTAACAGCATTCAACAGATGTAATTTCATTTCAGTGTAATATAAAATAGTTTTTTTCACACGTTATCATAATATTTAAATAGGTGCTACTGCTGCTATAAATCTATCCTAATAATGAAATCAAAGCTCCCTTTGCATATAGAAGAGATCTTGAAAACTGCCTGAAAGTTTGCCAGGTCTTTTCCAAAATATGTAATCTTTGTAGAGGTTATTCTCAGAGCATACTAGTGATTTGAAAACCTAAATATACTTTTTAATTCTCAGTGCACCAGACAGAAAAATAACCATCAAAGGATCTCTCACAGACCTGAGATAGCTCTGTGAAAGTTACAGGTAGGTGTTATATTTCTTAATGTGCCATCTGTCAAGTGACAGATGTTGGCAGAGATTGGTTCTTTATTTAGCTTTTCTTCTCTCAAGAAGCTAGTTTCAATTTTTCCTAGGTATTTACAAACAAACTGCTGTGGATTTATGCTTTGGTTTATACTGTTAAGAGCTTTCTCACCTTTTTACTTCAGTCTCAGTCACTAGTGGTGGCCACATCTTGTGAGATTAGGGGTGATGGATCTGATGGAGTGTAGCACCTCTGCAATACAGCATGTGAAGAAGTACCAGCTCTATAGACCACAATGCTATGGCAAAGAGGCACCAATTTAACAGACCATACTNACCACAAGGGATTTTCAGACCGTGCCTGCCATACTGCTAAGGTGTTATGGTAAATCTTGTAGAATTTGACTGTAGACAAAGTGTGCAGGTTGAAGGGCTTTCAATGGTTGAAACAAGCAAGTGAAAATTTCAGGATTTGCAATCCTTGCAGGCTGGGCTCTCAGTATTGCAGTAAAACATCACCATATGCAGAAGCATATAGTGGCTTCTGTATGTTATGGTTTGGCTCAATACTTACCATGAAAAGGCCCCTTGTGACAGTGCAGAACTTTCACTCTAGTGCAAAATGTCTTCTGCCTGAGAAGACTGATTGAAGCAGGCTGCCTAAAGTGCTCAGGCTCTGTTGTGTACCTGCACAGGGTTGTATTTGCACAGATTCATACGGCCAAGATGACCTAAGACTTTGACCCTGACCTCTAGTCTCTATCAGACAGCAACAGGTCGGATCTCATCACTGTGTGTGGAAGCAACTGACACGATTAACTGAAAGTAACACTCTGTTTATATCACAAGTCTGAGGCCTTATGTGTTGTGGGTTTCTTCTGCCCATGGTACTTACTTGGTCATAAAAAATACTGCCCAGCAGTGTACTTCTAGAAATGTTTAGCATATATACTGCAAAGGGACATCTCAGAAGCAGCACCACTGCAGCATGTGGCTAAGACCCATCTGGTTCCAAGGATATACTCAATGTGTACATTGAGTACTTTCCTATTTAGGGATGCTTTTTTCAGCTTGACCATTGCAGATCATTATAAAAGCAAGAATCCTGCCATTTTTCATAAGGAAATGTACTCTTCAGAAATATCAGCAGTACTTTCTTACAACTAACATGATTTAGACTGAAGCCCTTTGATGCTATTTGTTACAATACAGAAGGTTCTTCTTTACTTGACTCCGGATATTGCAGGGTTTGATTGCTGTGGCTGAGGGCTTAAGGCATTTTATAATGAAAGAGTTTAGATTTCAGAAATCCCCCAAATTATAAGCAGAGTATCCTGGCTCCTGTTTTGCCTTTGAAGGGAACAAAATTGTTTTGCTTACATAAGCCACTAGGAGTAGCTCCCCTGTCAGACTTTGTTTGTACTCATATTCACCTGTGTCTATGTGATCTCTTTTTCACATTCATCTGTGTTGCAGGGACACTTTCTGCATTGTCTCCTTACCTGTGATAGCATCTCTTCTAGCACCAGCAGGGTGCTAAGGAGCACTGTCCTGCCCCAGAGTCTACCCAGCCTCTCCAGGAAAGCTGATGGACTTGGTCATTTCTGTGCATCTTCATGGGCCAAGTCTGTACAGCTCTATGAGATTCACGAGCTGCTGCTCTTTTAGTCTTCCCAAATAAAAGCAGGAAAAGCAGTGCCTCTTTTTCAGGGCCAGGAAAATGTCCAGCAGCAGAACTGAGTCCTTAATTTCCTTCCCTGTCCCTATCAGGTCAATATTAAAGAGAAAAACCTGCAGCAGGTTTACGAGTGTCTTATTTATCTTTAGACCGTTCCTTCTGCTCTCTCCTTACTTTTCATTTACCGTTTCCTTTTCCAGTGATTAATTTGTGATTCAAAGGAAAAACTTGTGGCTTACATGCCTGATCAGTCAGGTAGTTATAGTGGAATTGGGAAGTGGCTTGAGTTGAGAAGTTGGGAAGAGCTTGACTTCTTTTAGGAGAGCTACAAGGCTGAATCCCTCAAATAAAAGGAAATGTGTGAGCCATGGAGCTCATATCTGGATCTGAATTCCTGCACTACCTGTGAGGTTTTGGGTCCTATGGGTCAGTCCATGTCTAAAATGAAACACTAGTGTTTGCCACCCTTATCTGCATCCAGGTTACTTTCTCCAATCCCTCTTTTTTAAGAAGTGACACAGGACACAGTTGATTGACATCTGCTGGGGAGAGTGATGATGTGTCAGCCAAGACATGCTGTACTTTTAAACTCTTATTAGTTTTATTGACTCCCATTATATGCTCATGAGCTAGCTGTCCTGCTCTGGCTTGCTATGTCTGGTCATGCAGTTAGAAAAATGGGTTCAGTTCTGGGCACATAACCCTGACAGGAGGGAGAGAGGAGGAGAAGAGTATTTCGGGGGAAAGAACACATATGACTAAGCACTGGAATGATTGATTTATGATGAAAGATTAAAAGAGCTTAATATGTATAGCTAAAGGGAAACATGCTGAGTGCCTATGAGTAAGTGGAGGGTGTAAGCACCAGGGAAGAGAGGAGATGGTTGCAAGGCCTTATGAAGAAAGATGAAGGAAAATCTGGAGCAAAGGATATACTGGTGTCTACCAGGAAAAAATCGAGAGGGGAAATTGAGGGAGTGACCTTTAGGTGAGACTGCAAAACCCTTGCTACAGTATATTTTGGGACAGTGACACTCTCAGGGAATTTTTCTAATTTTTGGTGTGGACCTGTTTGAACACTTGTCCAAAAGGATTTCCCAGTTGTGAAGAAAGGAAAGTATCTTTTCTATGACCCAAAAGAAACTGCGACTTTGCTACTGTCAAAAAGTTCTCGTTGAAAGATACACAGGTAATTCCCAGCTCCATTGCTCTTGCAGAAATTTTCATAATTCCCTTTCTATAAAAACTCCCTCCTGGGGAGACCTGTGGAAAAGCAGGGCTGAGAAGCCTCAAGCTTAGAGTGTCTGAAAATAGCTCTTGGCTAACAGAGCTGTGCAGCTTTCTTCTGGAAAGAAATTGTTCCCCTTTGCCACCTTGTTAGTATTTGAAAATCAAAGTATTAGGTCTGTTCAAAATACACTTTTTTTTGTTCTGTATGTAATATATGCATCTGAGAAAGGATGAAGAGCTGGTACACACAGTTTGCTGCTCACCTGCTGAGCTCTGGAGGGCCTCCTCTCTTTCTTTATTAAAACAAAATAATTCAGGAAATGAATAACTTTGTAAACAGACTTCAGTGCTACATACTTTCATGTGCCAAAAGGGATTGGACTCAGAATTTAAGGTCAAAAATGAACTTACCTGTACCCATGAGTGAGTAACCAGAAAGGGTATATGCATTATAAAACACAATAACATATTGTCTCTGAACTAATATTTTTCCTGTATCTTTAGATACATAGGTATAGTAACTTGTGGTTGTTCTGACTGTTCCCAGATTAAGGGCAAATAGAACCAGGGAATATCTTTTGTATAACAGTTACTTAGTAAAACTCTATACCTACAAACTGCAGGTGATGTAACACAGTGGTGAGTGAAACATTTCTGGGAAAGAATATTTACCCAAGTTGCGCAGAGAGAAGAAAACTTATCATGTAAAAACATCTTGCTTTGATATGCTAGAACATGAGGACAATGAAATTAATTCAAATATACAAATAGGGGAGGAGGCCAGGTGAGGCTAACAAGTGATACAGAAGTTAATCTATAGTTTAAAAAGAAAAAAAAAACCCAGCACAGTGGAAAAATAGATTCAGTGCCATGCATGAAGGAGGCAAGGTTTGCTTGTCTATTGCTTAACGTTCTTTTAAAGGTCATTTTTGTATTTCATAATGACAGAGGAGATAAGCAGCACCTACAAAGACAGGTGCAAGCACCACACTCTGCTTGTACCCTGAGCTGGCTGAATGTGAGGCAGCACTAACCCAGGAGAAATGTAAATGTGAGCAGCAAGGCACTGACTGAATCAGGACTGTCAAATCACAACAAAGGAGGCACAGACAGGTTATCCAGAGCCATACTGCACATTTCCTTTCATTTTGCCTTTCTCTAAAGTGACCCTTCAAAGGTATTTAGGGAATACCACTAGGCACAAGCATGCAACGTGCGTTGGAGAACTTTGCGTCTCCAGCCCTCTGTTTGCAAAGCTGTAAAAAGGAAATGTTACCCTTGTTGCAGAAGTATCTTGTCAGGATTTTGCAACTGGTATTTTGGAAGTTGTCAGAAGTTAGAGTGCAGGAAACCTTTTCCAGAGCTATAGAATATCTTTGTGCAGTCTGAGTAACATCATTGCAAACACATCTATTTTTCTTGCAGTAGAAGATGGCAGGAAACATTCAGAAGCTTATTTACAAAAATTCTTATGATTCTGGGTAAGATGTTCCTCATTCTTATTTCCTCTATAGAAGCATGGGTCCCATA